>PVIA01000105.1:0-442146 GCA_004024845.1 Tonatia bakeri
ATTGCTGTAGAAAGACAGGACAGTTGTAAGCAGTATCCTAACATACACTCAGGCTCTTACTAAAATGAGCTGAGACAGGTAGATTCTGAATGAAATGATGGTGAGCTGGATTGCTATGGAAGACAAAGATACCAGAAGGAAAAACAGTGTTTTAGATGCCTGGTAAGAGACATTTATAAAAACTGGAGACTGAATGGACACATGAGATTAGAGGGTTGAGAACTCAAAAAAAAAAAAAAAAAGATCTGTCTGGGATATCTAAAGAGTGACGTCTTCATTTGATTAGCAAAAAAATAGGTGACACAGTGAGTATAACAGAATGATTCCAAGCTTCAAAACACTATGTTTTGAAGACAATGAAGATAAAATAAGTGTCTTGTGGAAATTAATTAAGAACAAGATTTTTTAAATGTTAAAACGCTAAGTTTGACAACTCGGCATTGATCTTTATCCACGTTGGAGAAATGATTGAAGTACTCAGAGTGAATGGATGACTTTCTCACTGGTCCTCAAAGATGTTGAGATCCTTGTCCTTGAGATTTCACATTGCTGTATCTTTGCAATGTTGTCCTGCAGCTGTTCCAGGCCATGCGGGTTCGCATGGGATTCGTGCAGATGGAAGAAGATGCGCGGAGTCCTGGGGATGTCTGACAAGCCTTTATTCTGGGGTGGCGTGATCCACCAGCCAGGAGTAGCACCGTGGAAGTCCCGCCTCCCTCATATACTAAGTGCACACAAAGCCGGCAGGTGACAACATAGACTATCACTGGTCAAATAACAGACCTTTATTCTGCACATGAGCCCTTAAGCACAGTTATAGAAGGACTGCTGAATCCCAGTTCCCCAGGTATTCAGGTGAAGCAGCCGGACTGACTCCATTTTCCCCACAAATGTCCTTGCATGTATCTATTAGCTGATTTTGTTTTCTTATTCAACTATCAATGGAAATATCACTTCCTCAGACTGCCTTTTGCTAATGTTAGTACTATTAAATGCAAAGAATTACTTCATAGATTTTATATATATTAACTCATTTAATCTTGCTGAAAGCCCTATGAACTACGTATTATACTATTTAAGTACTTAGAGGAAATGGAGACAAAGGATACGAAATTTCTAATAATAGCTAAAAAGTGGCCAGCTTCATAAGTGAAGACAAATGAGACTTGAACCAGTCTGTCTCAATATATGCACTCAATAATCAATCAATGCTGCCTAAGTACGTGTCAATCTTTATTGACAGTATCTTTGACTGCGGAACACTCTGAACTCACTGTATTTATTTACGAGTACATTTTCTGCTCTTTCCAGATATTCTGCATCCATAAGAAAAAAATTCCACAGGCCTGTGCCTTCACTGTAAGTATGGAACGACATACACCTGCACCAGTCGAGCAGGGAGATTGCAAGTTGTCTTAGAGTGTTTCAGTTTATGTAGTCACACCCTTTGCACCATGTGACTTTGCAGTCTCTCTCACTAATGAGTTGGATGTATTTCCCTGTCTCATGGCTTTGTATTTAGCCCTGTAATGTGCTTTGGGCAGTGGGATGTTAATGGGAATAACCTGACTGAAGTCTAGAAAAGCATGTAGGCAACACCTGTGTTTTTACCATAAGAACAAAATCTGGCTAGTTTGCTGTTTCAAAAAACAGGTCCAGCTGGGTTGAGCCTACCCATTTCCCACCTATCCCCAATCTGCAAACTCATGAGTTTGGACTAAGTTGATTGATGCATAGAGTGGTGCCAGAAAAGGGATTCTGCCATTATAAACACCTAAGTTATCTGGCACTGTTTTTGCAACAAACAGGAGGCTCCGAAGAGACAGAAGAGGATGGGAAAATGTGAAGAGAACTGTTTTAGGAGGATGAGAAATTTGAGACAATTATTTTGTAGTAAAGAAATCTTTGGTAATGCTCTCACATGAGGTTGTGTAGATGATTGAAATTGTACCTAATGAATTTTGGGAATTGCATAAATAGAACTGCAAGGGAAATAGAATGTTGACAGCTTGGGTTTTCCTCTTTTAGCTGCAAAAAATACAAACCAAAAGTAAGGGGTGAGCTCAAAGATAAATTGGTAAGCAGAGTTGTGAAGTCATATACAACCCAGAACTTGCCCGATTGGAAAATACAAATTTTTCTCATCTCTACACCTGCAACCAATGAAGCGTTTTCAAAGATACAGACTGGAGGTAAAGAGCCTCCCTTTAGTACTGTGTTCATGGAGGCCAATCAAACATATACACACAATCCTGTCAGGCACTAAAATATATCATAAAACTAGATTATTTTGTAGCTGTATTATACCTGATAAAAAAACTGCATGTTTAATGTACGATGAGCTTGGACACAGGTACACATCCATGATGTCATAGCCACAGTCAAGGTAACAAACATATCTATTTCTTCCCAAAGTTAGCTTGTGTCCTTTTGCTTTTTTTGTAAAACACAAGATCTACATCCTTACACAATGTTAAGTGTACAATGCCATGTTGTTAACTATATGTGCTATGCTGTCCAGCAGATTTCTAGGACTTATTCATGTTATATAATTATTAACTTTATACCCATTGAAAGATTTCCCAAAACCCTCACCCAAACCTCTGGCAACGACCAATTTATTTTCTGCTTCTGTTAAGTTTGACTCTTTTAGATATCACATATAAGGGAAATCATACAGTATTCATTCTTCTGTGACTGACTTATTTCACCATAATTTCTTCCAAGTCTATCATGTCATCACAAATGGTAAAATTTCTTTGTTTTTTAAGGATGAACAGCATTCCATTGTATGTATGTACTACATTTTTTATCCATTTGTCTATTGATGGATTTTTTTTAGTTATTTCCATATTATGGCAATGAAAATAATGGTACAGTGAATATGGGCATGCAAGTATCATTTTAAGATCCTGACTTCAATTCTTTTGGATACATACTCAGAAATGATATTGAGTTATTTGAAATCTATGGTATTGGAGCAAGAGTGAGCAGATTAATGGAGTATAACTGGGACAATAAAAAGACATACATTGGGACAATTCCAAACACCAGGTGGTTGTTCTACGTGGTTGAAAATCAGCAGATGCTGTGCCATCAACAATTTTGGGAAAACTGAAAATTAAATATGGCCACAAATCTTTTGCTGCTGAGACCAGTCAACCCACAAAAATGTAAAATATATTAACAAATTGTGGTTTAATCTACTAATTTCAGGGTGCTTTGTTACAAAGCAATAGATAACTAGAAGGAAGTTAAATGACACTTTTGAAAATTAAAGAAATAAAATATGTTCAGGCAATGATAAGTGTTATGAAGGAAATAAATTAATGAGTTTGAAATATACGCATGCATTGATTGATTTAATTTTCACAACAGTGTAATTTTTACAGATAGCAAAAGCCAGAACCAGGAATTTATTCCAATACATTTGGACCAGCGTTAAATTACTACAAGTTGCTTATAAGTAATGTTGGGCTGTATAGCTAACTGGAAACTAATACTATACACTCTCATTTATCAAAGGAAATGGCACATGACATAGTCAAATGTAAGACATAGTCAAATTTAAAAAAAGGTAGGTAAGACCTGTACTCTGAAAATTATAGGACATGGGAGAAAGAAACTGAAGAAGATACAAATAAGTGGAAGCAAATACCATGTTCATGGATAGGAAGAATTAACATCATTAAAATTTCCATACTGCCCAAAGCAATCTATAGATTCAGTGCAATTCTTAGCTTATTTCATAGACCTTGAACAAATATTCCAAAAATTTATATGGAAACACAGAGGACCCTGAGTAATAACAGCAATCTTGAGGGGAAAAAATACACAGAGTTGGAAAAATCATGCTGCCTGATATCAAAATATAATACCAGGCCATAGTAATCAAAGCAACATGGTACTGCCTAAAACCAGACATAGAGCTCAACGGAACAGAACAGACACCCCAGAAATAAACCCACAACTTTGCAAGCAACTAATAATTGACAAGGAGGAAAAACAAGCAGTGAGGTAAAGATAGTCTGCTTAATAAATGGTGTTGGTAAAATTGGACACAACAAGTGAAAAAAATAAAAACTAGATCACTTTCTTATATACAAGAATAAACTCAAAAATAGATTAAAGACTTAAACATGAGACTCAAACCATAAAAATTTTGGAAAAAAATATAGGCAGTAAAATATTGGACATTTCTCATAGCAATATTATATCCTCAGACAAAGGAAACAAAAGAAAAAATAAATAAATATGTAAAAAACTGAAAAGATGTGTACGACAAAGAAAACCATCAAAAAAATGAGAAGACAACCCACTGAATGTGATAACATATTTGTCAATGATACATATGGAAAGGTGTTAATATCCAAAATTTTAAAGAACTTAAAAAAACTCAACACCAAAAAACACATACAATCCAATTAAAAAATAGGTACAAGATCTGAACAGACACTTCTTCATGGAGGACATTCAGATAACCAATAGACATATGAAAACATGCTCGACATCACTGATCATCAAACAAATGCAAATTAAACCATAATAAGATATCACCTCCACCTGTCAGAATGACTACCACCAATAAATCAACAAGCAACAAACATTGGCAAGGATGTACAGAAAGGGGAGCCCTCATGCATTGCTTTTGGGAATGATAGAGCCATTGGGAAAAGCAGTATGGAGTTAAAATAAAAAATGGAACTCCCTTAAGACCCAGCAATTCCACTTTTTGGAATTTATCTAAAGAAACTCGACACATTATTTTGAAAGAATATATGTACCCCTACACACATTACAGCTTTATTTACAATAGCCATGATTTGGAAGCAGCCCAAGTGTCCTCAATAGAAGAGTGAATATAAAAGCTTTGGTACATTTCTACAATGGAATACTACTCAACTGTAACAAGGGAGAAAATCTTACCCTTTGTGACAGTGTGGATGGACCTGGGGAACATAATGCTGAGTAAAATAAGCCAGTCAGAGAAAGACAAATACCACATGGTTTTACTCATATGTGGAATCTAAGGAACAAAATAAACTAACAAGAAAAAGTGACAGATTCATAGCTAGAGAGTAGGCTGACAGCTGTTGAGGGGGCAGGATAGGTAGGAGAGGTGGGGGGATTGTGCAAAAGAGAAATAAAAACTAATGGACAATGGCAACAGCGTGGTTATTGCTGGGTGGGAAAAAGGCAGAGGAAGGTTTAAGGGAAATAAATGGTGATGGACAGAGACTTGACTTGAGATGGGGAACATCATGTAGTGTACAAATGATGTGCTGTAGAGTTGTGCACCTGAAACCTGTAAAATTTTGTTAACTATTATCACACCAATAAAATCAATAAAAAGGAAAAAATTACCATAGTAACCATTTTATCTGTTTTTTATTGTTGTTCAATTAACATTTGTCCCCATTTTTCCTCCATTGCTCTCCCCTACCCTGCCCAAACCCCTCTCCCACATTCAATCCTCCCCCGCATTGTCCTTGTCCATGGGTCCTTTATATCCACGTTCCTGGACTTGACCCTTCCTATTCCCTTTTTAAAGTGTGCAGTTCAGTGGCATTAAGTATATTCTCACTGTTGTGCTACCATCACCATCACCCACTATAAAAGTAGGTAAAAGGAATATGCAAGTTGCCAAAATATTTATAAATGCAAACAATATGAGATTAATATGTAAGAAGTACCTAAAAATCCCTAAAAAGGAGTTAACATCTTGATTTCAGATTGAACCATATGAATACATTTGTAATAGAAATACAAATTGAAAAGAAATATATAACAACACATTTAACTTCATAAATATTAGTAAAATGCAAACAAATTATCAGTACATTTTACACTTTTCATCAATAAATGAATGTTTGAAAAATTAGGTCACCTACTAGTATCAGAAATGAGTACCTGGTATCTGCTAGTGAGCATATATATAGTGACAATACTTTTTGAGCACTCTACAACATTACCACAAAACAGAACATGCTTAAACATCTTAAGATCTTAAATAACTATATTATTATTAAAGGAAATTGTCAACAACAGATGAAAAGTAAGTATATTAAAATAATAATTGCTGTTATTCACAATAACAATTTAGAAATAATATACATATTAATAATATAGGATATCATATATCATATAATATATACTTGTCATGACAAATATTTTTGAAATACATTTTTGAAACATTTTCAAACTTTTTTTAAACATTGCCCCTTGAAAAATTCAAACAGGAAACAAATGGTAGAACTGCACTTTTGCAACATGTGTAGAGTAGGGGCGGATACAGAAACTGAAATCAAGACAGAGGCGGAGACCGAGACAAAGAAGACACAGTTAAAGATGCAGATGGGACTTGCGACGTGAAGAAAAAATGACAGAGCCTTCACTAAAATGTTAAGGGAATCATAAGCAGCTTAGGAGGAATTTTTATAGTCAACTTTATTGAGTTACAATTTGCATCAAATAAAATCTGCTTATTTTAAATGTGGTTACATGAATTTTGACAGATATATAAACCCATGTAACGATCATTACTTTCACCAAAATCCTCTCCTCACCCTTTAGTCATCTTATTGAGTGTAGAGTGGAACACCATTGTTTTTTCAATCAGTTTTATTGATGTGTAATTTATATACAGTAATTATTTATAGCATAATGTAACTTGATTAAGGTCTTGATTACTGAGTTTATGCACTATAAAATATTATTATTCCATTTGTTATCAATCACAGTTTTATGGTTGGAGACTTGAAAACCCTGTAAAATATCGTTCCTCATAAAACTCTGACAATAATAATTCAATTAAAAATTGGCAATGATATTTTTATGTCATTGCTTTATGTTTATTTGTTTGGACTAAATTAATTATTAATATGGTTGCCCAATGTTGATTTTCTAACTTCATTCTTTATGGCACACTTAATAACTTCCTCTACTCTAACAGAAAGATCTATCTATCATCATCTATCTATCGTCATGCTCTGGTATGGAAATACAGACAGAGAGAGAATCTTGTTACTTTCTACAATTATATTCTCTTTTAATGTGGACATTTAGTTAATAGGACTATTTATATCATTTAATTTACAGAATTTATACACCATGCAGGAAAACTAATTCTAAGCTGTCAATAAGATAGAGAGTATAAAAATGTTAAAGATTCTTTCCTTTTAAATGTTCATCTAATGCTTCCAAAATAACCTTTCTATAAAATTATTTTCAATTTTTTTCTTTATTATTGAAAAAGAGACATTATACTTTCAACTTAAAAAATAATTTCCTCTTAAAGTTTTATATTTCTTTAAAATTCCAGTAAAACTAACTGTGAAATTCACAGTTATGTCTTGTTGAATCAGTTCAGTTTTATTTCTTTAATAATGAATGGTGATAGGTTAACAAAGCAGTGGTCCAGGGCAGAGTAAGAAACTGAGATAAATAAAAAATTAATTTGTATAAAAATTTAATCCTAATGTGTAAGAGATCAGGTAATAAATTTCATCATTTATAAAGGGGTGATGATAATAGTGCCTATTTTATAGGATTGTTATGAAGATTAAATGAGGGAATCAGAGGAGAAAAAGCAGTAGTGTAGAATAGTAGCTGATATATAATGAGTCATTTAACACTATACTTATTATTAGATGGCATTACTATATCACTAATACTAAATATTCTTTATTAAAAATCAAAAGACTGGTAATAGGATAAATGGATATTAGGTATAGTGAAAATATCTTGAAATTTTAAATCCATAATATTGTATCTCAATTCTAGCTGGGTTACTTAATGGCAATTTGCTTGCTATGAATGTACATAAAATTAACTATTCAGCACTGTCCAGTGCCTTTAACCATGACATAGCAATGATGATTTTGATTATAATTCTTTATAATTTATATGAAGACTATTTCAAATTAATTAACTTATTTAATAAAACATGTTATATAAAATATCTCATAATCAAAAAATGTAACACACACCCATATGCTTTTGTAGATGTGAGAAATATTAACATCTTGACCAATCTGTTTAAGATGTTTTTAATTTTAAAAGAAATAAACATTCACAACCCAGTGCTTTCATATAAAGAGCTAAACACTACTCTAAAATTGGCATATATCCTTTTATTGCCATTTTCTATTGACACTATCCACTTTCTACATAAAAGATATCATTTTACAACTTTTAAAGATGCATAAATGACATTATTTTATATATGGATAATTTACCAAATAACTTGTTATATTCACAAATCAATAAGTGTAATAACCACATAAACAAAATAAAAGACTAAAACTGTATGATCATATCAATAGATGCCAAAAAAGCACTTGATAAAATCCAGCACTCATTTATGATAAAAAGACTCATTAAAGTGGGAATAGAGGACACACACTTCAATGTAGTAAAGGCCATGTATGAGAAACCTACTGCAACACTATAATCAATGGTCAAAAGCTAAAAGTGTTTCCCTTAATAATGGGAACAAGACAAGGGTGTCCAATTTTACCACTCTTATCCAACATAGTACTGGAAGTTCTAGCCACAGCAATATACAAGAAAAAGAAATAAAAAGCATCCAAATTGGAAAGGAGGAAGTAAAACTCATTATTTGCAGATGACATGATAGTGTACATAAAAACCCTATGGTCTCCACCAAAAAAGCTACTTGACCTAATAGGTGAGTTTGGCAAAATAGTGGAATATAAAGTCAATATTTTGAAATTGATGGCATCTTTGTATACAAATGACGAACTACAAGAAAGGAAAACTAGGAAAAAAATCCCACTTACTATAGTAACAAGAAAAATAAAATGCCTAGGAATAAATTTAAGTAAGGAGGTCAAAGACCTTTACTCAGAAAACTATAGAATGCTGAAGAAATAAATTGAGAAAGATATAAATAAATGGAAGCATATATCATGTTCATAGATTGGAAGAACGAACATCATTAAAATGTCCATACTACCCAAAGCAACTTACAGATTCAACACAATCCCTATTAAAGTACCAATGGCATATTTCACTGATCTAGAACAAATACTTGAAAAATTTATATGGAAGCAACAAAGACCTTGAATAGCCTTAGGAATCTTAATAGAGAAGAATAAAGTTGAAGTGATCGCAATACTTGATATCAAGATATACCACAAGGACACTGTAATCAATATAGTCTGGAACTGACATAAGAACAGATGCATAGATCAATGGAACAGAATGGAGAGCCCAGAAATAAACCCATCTCTCTATGTCAATTAATATTTCACAAAGGAACAGAGTATTCAATGGAGTAAAAATAGTCTCTTCAATATTTGGTGCTGGGAGAAATGGACTGCTACATGCAAAAAAATGAAACTAGACCACCAACTTACACCATACACCAGAATAAATTCAAAATGGATAAAAGACTTAAATATAAGTCATGATACCATAAAAGTCCTAGAGGAACACATAGGCAGTAAAATTTCAGATATCTCACATAGCAATGTTTTTAAAGATTTTATTTATTTATTTTTGAGAGAAGAGAAAGGAAGGAGAGAGGGAAAGAAACAGCAATATGTGGTTGCCTCCCATGCACCCCCTACCAGGAATGGGGACCACAAACCAGGCATGTGCCCTGACTGGAAATCAAACCAGTGACCCTTTGGTTTGCAGGCCAGCATTCAATCCACTGAGCCACACCAGCCAGAGCACATAGCAACGTTTTTGCTGATATATGTCCTAAGGCAGGATTCTGCAACCTCTAACCTCCTGCCTGAGTTCTGACTCCTGTCTCCCCACCCTACCCCAGTCTCTGGTGCCAAAAATTTGGGGGACTGCTGTCCTAAAGCAAAGGAGATAAAGGAAAAATAAACAAATGGGACTTCATCAAATTAAAACTCTTTAGTGTGGCTAAAAAAACCATCATCAAAATGGAAGAGGAACTGACCATGTGGAAGAACTTATTTGCCAATGATACTTCGGACAAGGGTTTGATATTAAAAATATATTAAGAATTTATATGACTCAAAACTAGGGAAACAAATAATTGAATTAAAAAATTGGCAAGGGACCTGAACAGACACTTCTCTATGGAGGACATACAGATAGCTCAAGGACATCTGAAAAGGTATTCAAAATCACTAGCCACCAGAGAGATGCTAATTAAAACCATAATGAGGTATCACCTTATACCTGTTGAATGGCTATCAGTAATATATAAACAAACGAGTGCTGGAGAGGTTGTGGAGAAAAGTGAGCCCTACTGCACTGTTGGTGGGAATGCAGACTGGTGCAGGCACTGTGGAAAAAACAGTATGAAATTTCCTCAGAAAACTAAAAATGGAACTGCCTTTTGACCCAGCAATACCACTGCTGGGATTATACCCTAAGAATCCTGAAACACCAATTCAAAAGAACCTATGCACCACAATGTTCATAGCAGCACAATTTACAATAGCCAAGTGCTGGAAGCAACCTAAATGCCCACCAGTAAATGAGTGGATACAAAAACTGTGGTACATTTACACAATGGAATACTGTGCAGCAGAAAGAAAGAAGGGACTCCTACCTTTTGCAACAGCATGGATGGAACTGGAGAATATTATGCTAAGTAAAATAAGCCAGGTGTTGAAAGACAAATGCCATATGATCTTACTTAAAGATGAATCTAATAAACAATATAAATTAATGAGCAGAATTGAACTAGTGACACAAAAATATGGAACAGATTGACAGCGACCAGAGGTTGGGGGGTGGTAATGGTGGAAAGAAGGGGAAGGGACTAGTCAAAGAACACATATGAATGACACATGGACACAAACAACAGTGTGGGAATTGACTGTGGGAACAGGGGGTGATCTGGGTGGAGGAGGGTAAGGGGGGAAAATTGGGACAACTGCAATAGAATAAATAAGAATAAAAATTTAAAAATGCAGATTTATAGATACTAATCAATAGAGTTCACTTATTTTAATATCCATGAATGTAAGTGTAGTTGTCACTGCTGTTAGTTCCAAACATGTGTAGGGTTTGCTAATTTTCTTCTTTAAGATAAATTATTTGGCATTTTGAAGATGCCTATTATAACATAAGTAATTTTTGTTACTCACTCTAATATCTAATTACCACTCTTTGTCTGCTATTAATAACACCACGGCAGCTTTTTTGGTCATTGTTGCTCTTCTGGGTGCAGTCGCCATTATCCCAGGTGATCTGTTGTCAGCTTCGGCTTTCTGCCTACCTGTGACGTGTTTGAGGTCTCCCTCTCCAACCTAATCTGAAAACATTTTTAACATGTGCCTTTAATATATATATTAATTGCTAATATCTTTAGTATCCACCAACTTGTTCCATTTTCTATTTACCTTACTTGCCATTTAGTTTATTTTCTCTCTTTTCTGATTTTCCTTTGGAAGTTTAAAGGTCTTTGTTTTTTTTACCCGCACCTCCACCCACACTTTTACAAAAATTGTATTTTTCTCCCAACTGATAGATTGAAATAGTATATTATTTTTCTTTTTAACAAAATATAGTAATATATTAAGTATGCATAATTTTAAAGAGTATTGATATGGCTTTTTTGTTATCGTATCTGAAAATCAGAGAATGTATCTTAACAAGTTCTACCTACTTACAGCTTTTACTGTTTCACCTCCAGAAAATTACAAAGACCTTAAAATTTTTAACTTGGATTATATCCATTTGCTATATTGTTGCAATATAATATTTTAACTCTAATGTTTGTTAACCTCATATTATTATTCATTATTTAGATTTATCAAAATATTTGTTTACCATTATATCATATATTCCTTTTTTTCTGTTGTGTTATTTTTAATAAAATAGCTAAAACTAGTTCCTCAGTATAGATCTCTAGGTGGTGATTTTTTCTATACATTAACCTATCTTCATTTTGTCCTCATTTGGAAAAATAAGGAGCAATTAGTCTAAGTTAATTACTTTTCCTTTAGTATTTGACATGTCTTCTGTCCTATATATTTTTCTAATAAGTCTGCTGTTAAGTGTCTATGTAGGTAATTTTCCTTTTCTCTTTAATTGATTTTGAGATTTATTTCTTACTTTTTGGTACCCATTCTAATATTTGTAGGGATTAAATCATATTTACTAATCTTAATAAATATTTACTATGTTTCTTAAAGCTAAATATTTCTGTTCTCTTTCATTCTGAAAAATACGTGTTTCTTATCTTTGTGAATATCATTTCTTCTCCTTTCTACTCTTATTTTCTGCATTCCTATTAGGGGTTTTTTGATCAGTGATTGATCTTACATATATTCCTTCTCTTTATCTATTTTAGATACTTTCTTCTGATTAATATTAAGCTTCGAACATGAATCATTAATTGTTCTGATGACAAAGTTTTGAATGTGAGCTGTTCTTCAGCCAAAACTGAATTTGGGCTTGTTTCTCTCTCTCAGTCATTATGTGACCAACTTTGTGGACATGTTTTACAGAGTGATTTAAGTTTACTTCTACTGGTGTTCAGAGCTTACACTAAAACTGTTTTCATTTATTTTTATGTTTTCAAAAATTACTAGATTAACATTAGTTAATAACATTATATAAATTTCAGGTATACAACTTTATAATATGGTATCCGAATACTAGATTGTATGTTCACCACCCGAAGCCTAGTCCCCTTCCATCACCATGTATTTGACCCCCTTTTCTCCCCAGCTCCTTTCCCCTCTGGTGACCACCATTCTGTTGTCTATATGTTCACTCTAGCATTATTTACAATAGCCGAGATGTGGAAATGACTTAAGTGTCCTTCGAGGATTACGACAATATTAAAAATGTCCAAATCTACAGAAAAAAAAATTGTAAGAATTTAATTGTGTTTATTTGAGCCAAAGTGAGGACATACCTGGAAAAAAGATCTCAATAGACTGAGAAATGCTCAGAAGAATGGCAGTTATGCATTCATTTTATATGTTTAGAATCAAAGAAACAGCACTTTAATATTGGAATATAGATCACCAAATAGAAGGGTATTCAATTACATGATCAACAATAAACAGAATCTTGAAAAGTACATTATTCTCAGAATAGTAATTCTTCATTTGGTTGGTGTAGCGATTCAGGAGGGCATTTTGGAGGACAACTTGAGACACCCAAGACCCCTTGAAGCCCCTGTACAGCACTGGCTGTATGATGTACTTGAAGGCCTGGGGTTCTCACTTCACTACATTTTAAAGGGTTTCAATTTGCAGCCAGTGACATAACCCCCAAGGAAGACTGCTACCCTGTCCTCAGAAACCTTGAAACCTGGCATTGACTTGGCCTCATTATGGAAGAAAGTCTTTTCAGGCATCCATTTCCAGAATACAGAGCTTCCATTAATATTGAATATTTGCTCTGACAAGTAATTTTCCTTTATAATAATCTCACTTAGAGTCTCTAGAAATTCTTCATCTGCCTTCACATCAGCACTTGCTTTCCCATTATGTGATAATGAATGATTCTTACTTGTTTAAACCACCCAGAGCTGGCAGCAAATTTAACATCATAGGAAGGTCTAGACTTTTCTTTCAACATCACAAACATAGTTTTTTCTTTGACCCTGGTCGTCATGGTGCTCAGGGATTCTCTTCTATTTCTAGCCTTCAGTCTAGGTCACTAGAAGTTTCTCCCTTCCCCAAACTTTTGTTAGACTCATTGCCCTCACTGAAACAGTTTCTTGAACAGCTTACTTCACTGTTTTTGTTCTCCAAGATCACTCCTGTGGTGGAAGGAGACCTGACTTACCAGCAAGCAGCACCATGACTGATTTTTGACTTCGTAGTCCTTCATCGCTCCTAATTTCATTTCCAGGTCAATCACTCAAGGTAACCTCTTACTGAAAACATTAGCAATGGAATTTTTATGCTTAAGGGCCATGATGTCCAAAACAACGCAAGATTAAATCAAGCACAAGAGAAAATAATGCGATCAAGAGATTTGGTACACATGAGATTTATGAGGCTGCTGCCAGGATAATGTGGCATACATTTTGCAGCACTTTTTAAAAACATATAGAAAGATTACACTCAAGCAATAATAGAAGTATATTATAGTAAATACATAAAACATAAAATTGTTTATAATCATTATCAAGTATTACATACTGTACATAATTGCACATGCTATAGTTTTCTGTTACTGGCAACGCAGTAGTTTTTTTCCCCAGCAACACCCTAAACATGAGTAATGTGCTGCACTATGACATTTTGACAGCTACAATGTCACTAGGTCACAAAAATTTTTCAGCTCCATTATTTTCTGAAACCACTGTCATATATGAGGTCTTTCATTGACCAAAATGTTATTGCACAGTGTATGACTGTATATGGATCTTCATGTTTGTAACAATTTATGAGACTTCTTAGAACTTAGTTCACTTTCTATCATCTCCAAATTACACCCTTACCATCACCCTCACCCTCTAAAAGTGAAGTAAATTTGTCTTCTCAAAACAATCCTGACCCTCATAAGGATTTGAGAAGAACAAGTGTTATTATGTAAAGGCAAAAATTTTACCCAATCAGTTTATTACAATTAAATAAAGCATTGTGGGTATGTGCCTGGTTATTGTGTGAATAGAACAATTTAATGAGTATAAAACACATATTTGGAACAACTGGGTTATTTTGATATGGACTAACGCATATTAGGTAACAGTGAAACCCCAATGTTACTTTCTTGAATAATGTGACTTATGGTTCTGTATTAAAATACATTCATAGAGGATACATGCTGAAGATTTAAAAACTAATGTGTCATGTTATCTACAACTTACTTTTAAATGAATGTGTGTGCATTTGTATACTTGTGTGCTTGCATGTGTGTTTATGAGCATGTGTGTGTGAAGGGAGAGAGGAAAGGGAAATGATGATTATTAACAATTGGTGGATGTAGGCAAAGGGTATACAGATGTTCTTTTTCACTCATTAGACACACTGCATAGGCATCTCAAAGTGGACATACTGTTGAGCTTCCTAAATCTCAATAAATAAGTTGATCTTTTGCTTATTTTTCAAATTCAGAAACACCTCTTTCTCTTTTCATATGCATATTTAATCTCCAATTGCTGCTGATTTTAGCTCTTGAGTATTTTCAAACATATCTGCTCCTCTCCAAACCTATAACAGATTCATACAAACATCATTTTTGAAATTGTGCATTCTGTAATCAATTTTCCACATAAAAGCCAAAATAATCTTGCCAAAATATCAAATTTGATGATGTCATCACCTCTTAAATGCTTTCTGTGGCTTCCTGGTGCCCTCAGTCCAAATCCCAAAGGGCAAGATTCAAGAGCTTTGCTGTTGACCTCACCTTCGGGCTTCAGCTAAATGGTGGCTCTCGGATGTTGCTCAAGCTCTTTATTCTGACTGAAACTATTTTCCTGCCATCTTCATCTGCAAGTTTTTGTACTTTTTCAGGTCTCATGTGAGATATCATTCCTTTCCAAAAATCTCTGATGAGCCCCAAGACTATACTGCATAGTTTTACATTCCTTCCCACAAGACCTGTACACATTGCCCAAAGTTATAATTGCCAGCTATGCTTCATATCTGTTAGCAGACACTGTATGTTTCCTACTTTTGAATATCAGCATCTGGCAGAGTGCCTAAATCATGGCATGCACTCAATATGTAATTGTCAAGTGACTATTGTGTGGGCTATATAGTGACACCAACTTGTAATTTAATATTTATTGTTTCAATCATAGTGTTATAATAGAACCACATGAAGCTGCTAGGTGAACAGGGAAAGAAATAAACATTCAGTAATTTTCAATAAAAATAAAAATATAGTTTATCTTATCTATATAGATCTGAGGTATAACTTTGGTTGATTTCTTTATCATTAGAAAAGGGTCTCACTGGGTGAGAAATAACAAAATAAAAACATGAAAATAATCTATAGGGACAGACTTGACAAAAACAGAAAACATGTCTGTGGTTGCCTAGGCTGGGGGGAGGGAGAGTGAAATTGCCTGAAATGGTCCCAAGGGTAATAGAAATGTTCTAATTCTTGACTGTGTAGTCCCTACATGGGTGTAGAGATTTGTCAAAACTCGTCAAAATGTGTACTTAAAAGTGGTACATTATACCACAATTAAGTTGATTTTTAAATGCCTCAGTAATTTAACAGCTTCTCAGTAACATTTCCAGCAGAGAAAGTGTTCAGTGTTTTTGTTATTGGTGGAAAATGCTATGAGATAATATTATTTAAAAATTTTAAATAGTAGTAATAATGCTGAATTCAGTTTAAGGAGCTTTTTAATGGTAGTTTGTATATAAAAATAAATTAATGAGTCCCACACTAATTTTATTCAGTGGTTAAATCACCAAACTACTGATCTTTTTCTTGTTTATTCATAGACCATCAGATAATTAGGATGGTCTCTACTATATCATCTGCCAGCTGTGAGGAGAATGAGAACAATAGTTATTCAGTTCAGTGAAAACATTATTGTTTGTATAGGAAACCAAGGCCTTTGAAACTGTTGAAAACAGAGCTAGATATATGTCTTCTCATTTTGATCTGTACTTATTGAATAAAAAACCAGAATCGACTAAAGATTTAGATGTCTATATGCATATGCAATTAATTAAATCTAATTTATTTTGAGAACCACCTAATATTATTGTAGCACTGGGGGTCATTTTAAGGAATAAGGAAAGAAAAACTCGACCAGGCATGAGTTCTAATACCTAGATATATTTCAGAATCCTTTCTTACCATGCATCTATCTTAATCTACAAAATTCATATCATTGTCTAACTAATACATACCATGTTAAGACAAGCTGAGTAAAGCAAAGAGTTTCTTAGTCCATTTGGTCTGCTATAACAAAATATCACCAAGTGGGGAGCTTGTAAACTACAGAAATTTATTTCTCACAGTCTGGAGGCTGGAAGTCCAAGCTCAGTGTGCCAGCATGGTAAGGGTCTGGGGAAGGACATCTTCCAAGCTGAAGATGTCAAAAAATTACGCTTTCCTCCCACCTTTTAAATTTTCCTGGGGGTTATAGTAAAATGAGAAAAGACAGATACACAGGAGAATATGCATAGTTTATTGCAAATGTATATGCTGGCAGTATCCTGAGATATGAGACCCCCAATGCATGGGGCTGCTGAGATTTTTATGCCATTATGGACAAAAGAGAAAAGGGAGCAGGGGTCTGAGGTTTCCAAGCACAAAGGCAGTTAACAGGGAGCTGAGGAGGAGCCAAATACAAATGGGAGGCAAATTCTCCCCAGGCAACCCAGAAACAATGGGACACAGTGGGAGCTGGGAGGTGGAAATATCTACCAGGCCATCACCTAGAGCCTTTCTACCTGTTGTTAAGGTGTGTATGTTAAGATTCCCTACTTGCAACAAGCCTTTCTATCTGAAGCTCTAAAGTGGGAAAGAACGTGGAGAATCGAACATTCTTTTTCAGTCTTGTTTGTAAATAATCAGTTAAAAATCAATATTCCAAAAGGCATAGTCTTGGGGTAGCAAAATTTTGGTCCCCTTCACACACTGCTGGTTTCTCACTATGTCTTTACATAGCAGAAGGGGCTTGTCATCTCTCTGGAGCCTCTTTTACAGAAGCATTATTCTACCTTCTTGATTTAAGCAATTCCTAAAGGTCCCACTGCCTAATGCCATCACCTGGGGGGTTAGGATTTTAATGAATGACTTTTGGGAGGACATAAATATTCACACAATAGCAAAAAGCAATCACAGTTTTGATCTTTATACTACAAACATTCTTATTTCCATTGCCTTAATGTCAACTCTATTAACAGTACAAACACACATTAAAAATAATAATAATAATAAAATATAAGAATATTAATGAGACTGATAAATTATGATATATAATGATAGAAAGTGAGGTGGAATTAACTGAAAACACCCTTTCTTTTATTTAAGGTTTAACTTTTATAAAATAAAATGAAAAGACCTTGGGGCTCCAGCCAGTGAGTTTTAATACTTGATTAAACATATGTATGTTCCACTCAAAAGGTAATGCACATTCCCATCATCTCAAAAAGTTACCTGTCAATTGCCAGTAAATCCCTCACTCAGAGGTGACCACTTTCTGATTACTATCTCCATAGATTAGCTTCGCCTATTCTTAGAACTTGTATAAATGCAATGATAGGGCATATATTTTTTGTGCCTAGTTCCATTCACTCAACAAAATATGTTTGAGTGTATAGTGTGGAATGGTTATATCAGTAATAGGCCTAGTGCTTACAATATTGCTTTAACTTCATTTTAATGTCTAAAGGATCCTTTGATAGTGATATTTGCATTCTTTGCCATCAAAAACTGTCTGATCATGGGTTTATTAATTTTACTAATCTCATCGATACTAATATGTTAAACAAAATTTTAACTACCACTGCTGAAAAGTCTTTAAAAAAAAACAAAAAACAACAACAAGAGTTTATTAGGCCATTGCTAGCAAAGAAGAAGAACAGGAAGAAGAAGGAGGAGGAGGGGAAGAGGAAGAGGAAAAGGAAGACAAAGAAGAAGGAGGAGGAGGGGAAGAGGAAGAGGAAGACAAAGAAGGAGGGGGAGGAGAAGAAGACGACTGGTCTTGGGACATGGAGTCTAATCCACCAGCAGCATGACTAGTTAGAAAAGGAAAACATGTCTGTCACTCCAGAGTTTTGCAAGAGTTTTTATACAACAAGTAGTGAGGAGAAAGATGTAAGCCATTCTGAAAGAGTTTGCACTAGCTATGCACACAATAGATGAGGACAGGTGGACCAGGAGTTAGTATTGAGATGGGCTCAGCAGCCTGTGAGGCTTGTATGTAAAGAAGTGAAGGCCCCTGGGGTCATAAGGCACCTGGCTATTCTCTTTTTCCAGACCATCTCGGAAACAGCCACCTGTAAGTTAATTTAATAATTCCAACAAGCACTAAGTAGTGTGAGCAGTCTTCTGTTGGTTTTGTACTATAGCTATTAGCTGATTAATCTCTTTTTGTCCCTTATATCTCAGAATTTTCTTGTCAAATGTTTAACTTAATTTTTAAAAATATTCTCTATTTTTACATCACTCATTTTCACCCTTATTTTTATGATGACATCTCTTTAGGTTTAATTTTCTTTTCTGTGCCATAGCTTCTATTTTGGAAGCTTAAGCAATTCAATATTTATTTTCTAATATAAGGCATTTACATTAAAATGTAGTTACCAATACTAAAAAGTTCCATTACCCAGTGTTTAATTTCAATCAACAAATATCTTTGATTATCATTCAGCTTAAAATATTTTCTGAATTCTCTCGTAACTTTGGGCTATTGCTTATTACAATCATGTTTTTAAATTGTCACACGTTTATGGATTTTATCAGTACTTTCTTGTAAGTGATATATAATTGCATATTATTATCACTACAGAATATGTTTTATGTTTTCAGTTCTTTGATACTGATCAAGACTTTTCCATGATCCAGTCTATTGACTATTTCTATATGTAATTAGAAATAATACAGATTCCGCATTGGGGGCAGCACTCTATAAATATCACTAAATCAAGTTCATGGATAGTGTCATTCAAGTGTTCTACATTATTACTTAGTTTGTGCCTAGTAGTTTCATAAAATATTCAGGTAATAAAATACACAGAAACATAATTCTGGATCTCCCTTTTATTGCCAATTTTTAATTCTTATATTTGGAATACGAGTAAATAGGAGATAATACAGTACAGATTATTTTTTGCTGATAGGTTGTCTAGTATTTCCATAAAATACTGCTTGGGCAAAACACCGCACCATGAATCGATCCCTAAAAGAGCATGCTGACTTAAAGAAGTCAAACCATATGTGCGTAAGTGTTTGTAACAGCATTATTCAAAATTGTTAAAATCTGGTGGTAAATGTATATTTAATTTTATGAGGTAACTTTCTTAAAGAGAACGTGCTGTTTTGCATCCCCACCTTCAGTGTGTATATTCCAGATGCTCCACACCCTCTGCAGTGCGAGACACTTGGGCCTTATTTCCTTCAGCCACTTTAGTGGGTGTGTAGTGGTGTCTATTCGAGGTATCAATTTGCATCTTTCTGACATATAAAATTATTGGTACATTTTCACTTGGATTATTTTATTCTTATCGATTGTAAGCCTTATCTGGCTATTATATAAATAATCACTTGGTTGGAATGTATTATTCATGAAAAAAATCAGAGCTGAGGTTCACTCCCATCACACAGACATCTAGTTGTTCAAGTACCACCTTTTGAAAAGATGAGTTGTTTTCTATAGAATTATCTTGGCATCTTTGTCAAAAATCAATTTACCATTGAGTGCAGATCAGGGACTTGGTATTGTTTTCCATTAACTTGTTTGATGGTGATTATAACTATACCACACTGTCTTGAATCATGTAGTTTTTATAATAAATCTTCACATTAGATAATATACTCCCACTTAATTCTTGTTCAAAAGTGTTTTAGCTATTCTAGTTCCTTTGCATTTCCACATAAATTTAAGATTTATTTTATACACTTCTTCAAAAAATTATTAGGGCTGGGGAGTTTATATTTTTATAAAATTTATTTGTATCTGAGGTATGCCATTTACTGGCAAAGATTTGTTTATAGTATTCCCATATTATCCTTACAATTTCTGAATTGTCTGTAATAATTCTGTAATGATGTCACATCTTTCATTTCAGGTATACGTAATCCTTCTCTCTCTCAATTAATGAGGCTAAATGTTTATCAGTGTTATTATTTTTAAAAAGAAGCTGGCTTTTAATTTCATTGATTCTTTTCTATTGCTTTCTTATTTTCTATTTCATTGATTTCTTCTTTTATTTTTAATTTTCTTCTTTCTGTTGCCTTTGGGTTTAATTTGCTGTTTTATTTTTCCTAGTTTCTTATTACTTTAAGCAAACTTCATTGGATATGAAAATTTTATTTTTTTCTAATGTGTCTCAATGTTTTAATATTTTCCTCTGAATGCTGGTTTAGTGTCATTTCATAACTTTGATTATTATATTTTCATTATCATTCAATTAAAAATATTTTCTAGTTTTCCCTGTATTTTTTTAGGAACCAACAATTTTTTATAAGTGTATTAATTTCCAAGCATTAGGGGATTTTATATTTTTGTTATTAATATCTACTTTTAATTTACTGCAATCAGAGAAATTGTTTCAGGTTGTCATTTTAATTTGATTAAATACTCCATAATTTTTACCTTTATCTTTTTCATTGATCCATGACTCATTTATAAATTTGTTAATGAATTTCCAAATAAAGATTTTTTTGTATTTTTATTTTATTTGCTTCTTAATTTCACTATCTATTGATCAAAGATATACTTTGCATAACTTGAATCCTTTATTTTATTAGACTGATTCTATTACTCCAAATAGTATCTATCTTGATAAATGCTCTGCATGCACTTGAAAAGAAGGTGAGTTCTATGGCCATTAGTCGGAGTCTTCTACAAATACCAGTTAGTACTGGTTAGATCACATTCCCGCTCATGTCTACTATAAACTTCCTGATTTCCTGTCTTCCATTCCATTAATTACTAGGATGTTGTTAAAATCATCTATTATAATTATGAACTTGTCTATTTCTCTTTTCCAATCCATCAGTTTTGCATCTTTGCATTTTAAAGTTTAGTTATTAGGTGCATGGACTTTTAAGGTTGTATACCTTCTAGAAGAAATAAAATAATTATAAAATGATATTCTCGAACCTGATAAGATTCTTTGTACTAAAATCTACTTTGTCTGAGATTCATAAAGTCACTCCATCTTTTTGTTGTTGTTTTATTCTTGGCATGGTATCTTTTCCAATTCCTTTCATTTTTAGCTCATTTGTATCTTCATTTTTTAATAAGTATTTTTGGGCAGCATATTGTCAATTTTTTTAATCTGCCTGTTAATTGAGATTCTTAGATCACTTGTATGTGATTTACTTAAGCCTGCCCCATTGACACCATTCCCCTCATTAGTGATGAATTCAGAGGTGAGTAGGAGACAGGGACCAGACAGTATTCCAAACGCCTAGTGTGTGTTCTTGGAGGGCTGATAGTCCCTGGAGTTCACAGATAAAAAATTCATTTCAGCTTAGATGTAGACTGCTTCAACTTTCTTTGGCAGATTCATAGGACCAGAATGCTTGACATGTTGGGAAATGAGGGTTACAAGTCATAGGACCCTCGCAGAACTACCTCTAAATACGTTACAAAACAGATCTGGAAGGACACATGTCTTCTTCCATATAAAAGGGTTATCCGTCTTTAGATTGATTATGTCTAATTTATTACTCATTCTAATCCAAATGATTTCTGTCCTCAGTGCCACTCAGTAATTCTCTGGGACACACAGCAAGCTAGCTGCAATGTCTTTTTCCCTCCATTCCTGCCTTTCTTAGCAGGGAAGGGAAATGTGATGTAATTCCCCTTATCCCCACACACTTTATTTCCCTTAAGGTACAAGCTTAAACCATCAGAAAATAACTACAGCAATTAATATTTTTCTAGAAATCTGACTGGTTATTTTATGCTTAGCCTTCTCCATTACATATTTTGTAAGCCATTTAACTGCATTACAAGTGCTTCTTTCTATTTACTAATATCTACATAAAATAGATAATGGAGAAAAAAACATAGTTCCTGGTCCATCCTCCTGAGGCAAGTACTCTCAACTATTCAAGTTTGGTTTTTTTGGGAAGTAAAGTCTAATAGTTCCATCTACATTTATGAAGAACATAATTACAGGGTTTCTTCTTGATTTTTAAATTTTAAATGTTCACTATTTATAGCCTACAGTGAAAAATTAGAATTTAACATTCTCAGAATTCTATCGTATCCTGAATGTCCCCCAAGTGCAACCTAAAACACCCAAGTACATGTTCCCCTTTCTCACTATGATCCCTTGAATTCTTATTCTGGCAGTTTCTGTCTTCTCTCTGTTGTTCTGTTTTCTGTTAGTTTGGTCTTCACAGTTTATTTTACATTAACAAGAGGGGTGACTTCTAAGCCAGTTAAATGCATTACTATAAAGAGGGCTGAATGGTGCACTGCTAAAAGCAGAGATTGAGAGTCAGGAAATATGATTTTGTTTCCACTCACCTTCTAACTTTAAGTTCAGGTAAACTACAGTGGATAGGGTCATAGACAATGGTTTGCCTGTTGGTCAATTTCCATAAGGATGTTTTCATGGGGAATTGACCACTTAATTCACAGATTTCCAAATGGAAAAACTTGTGAAACTTGTCTTTAAGCCAGTTTCTCCACAGAAACCTTCATACTCTCCAACTGCATGTCTAGAAGGCAAAATGTGGACCCAGTCCTGTAACTGAGCTGATGGTCTCACCTTTCAGCAACCATGTTCATTGTACTTTTTGTTACAGTGATTAAATAAATGCTAACCTAAAAGCTCAACTTCCTAAAGAGATTAAAGCTTAAATCCTATAGTTACTGAATAAACATTATTATAGTAAATTGCATTGACTGTTTTGAAGCTTTTAAAGTTATCTCAGCAGTAGTAACTAAATAAAATGGAGATTTTTTTTTAACTCTTCCTTTTTTTTTGGTAGGAATAGCATGTTCATTATGGGCCAGTAAATGGAGTAATCGGCTGATTAGCAGCCCTTGTTTTATTATGAATATTCAATTACCAGAATAGAAAAGAGATGTGTCATACCTTAGTAAATTAATTCCTTTATGAAGAGTAAATTTGCATCCACCTGCCAGAAAACATAAACAGTTTCCCAGTAAAAAGCCTTGGGAAATCTGCTGAAGTGAAGAAATGAAGGGGTGTTTAACCCTCTCACTCTCCATCAGAATTGTGTTGTCCTTCACAGCTATTTTCTTTACAATGGCATTGAAATTACTCACATCTGTCTAAAACTAGTATATTTTACAATGCCAAGGACATTAAGTGTATTTCCTGTCATATGCAAAGATACATGTATTTCATGTAAAGAAAAATGGTTAAAAATGTAAAACTCTTGCACATGCTAAAGTAGGTGATATTTAACATGAAATCACAATGACTTTTAAAATACTACCAAGCCTGTTAGTACTCAGAGAATTTTCAATCAGTTATCACTTTCCTCTTTTCTTTTAACTGTAACTTCTGCTTTCTCTTCTCTTGGTATTGAAGGGAAGCAACATTTTCCCACTCCGAAATTTGCTTTTGGGGGTACTCATTTTAAGTTGGTTATTAAGGAATGAAAAGACTCTGGAAAAAGCTTTGACCTCACCCCTGACTGCCTCAAAGGAATTTAGATAGAGGACCAGCAACAGGAAGGAAAATATCATCAAAGGTATCTATAGTTTAATATAAACTAGTGAGTGATAGAACCCAGCAATGCTTATTTGTCCAAAATCCTCTCTGTGTCCCATTGAACAACATGGCCCAGCATCTGTTTACTGAACATTTGCTTTTCCACCTCCATGTGAATTTCTTTGCTGACTTTTGAAGTCCCAAACCACTAACCCCCACGCTCATCTTCCTAGCTCCAGAATGACATACAACTCTCAATGGTCCAGTCAGTCCTTGGATCTCACATCATATGACGCCCCTGCACATCCCTGATAAACTCTGGACATTTTCTCCTGTCATTCTGTCCCATGATAATTTGATTATTAGCCCAGCTAGAACTTAGAAGGTGGGCGGAAAGCTATTTCTTGCACTCCCGTAGTGTTTATTTTACCTCACATGGAACAACTTCTTCCCTAAATGTGGGGGTCCAAAAACTGAGATGGTCTTTTGATGGTTTATCAAGATATCTGTGGAAAATACATTGTCTCAGGGAGTCCCAAACCTTCTTAAAGTTATTAGTGAGAGAAAATATTAGTGGCACAAGTAAGAATCAAGACCTTGTCTAGGTTTTGTAGACAGTGATAACTTTCCCAGTATTCTGTAGAAGGTAAAACAGTTGTGCCTATAGATCAGCCCATCTTAGAGCCCAGTGTCAAAGGATAAGCTTGTTTGGCTGTGTTGAAAAACAAGAGGGGTGACTTCTAAGCCAGTTAAATGCATTACTATAAAGAGGGCTGAATGGTGCACTGCTAAAAGCAGAGATTGAGAGTCAGGAAATATGATTTTATTTCCACTCACCTTCTAACTTTAAGTTCAGGTAAACTACAGTGGATAGGGCCCTACTATTCAGTTACAAAATGTGGGCATTCCATTCAGAGATTCTAAGGATACATGCAGATGTAATGTTCTAGAATTATGTATTTCCTGAATACAGAATTAAAAGTCCCAATTTGCATTCATCATAGATCAATGAAGTGTTAACAGTTAAATTGTTATTCTGATTTTACCTGGGTTGTCTGATTCATAATCATAAAACAATATTGCAGCTACTTAACAGTAGTGGCAATAGATCATAAAACCTTTCCATTTAGAGTGAGCTTTCCCCATTGCAGTGAACTTGAAAACAGAAATCTTCCAATGTACCCAATCATCATAATTAATATCTTATGAAATTTAATCTCATGATACAAGTAAAAATCAGGAGTATTTAATTAGTGACTATTTTCACTAACTAATGATCCCATTTAAGATTGATTAAGGTAGAGTGCCACTATTACATAAATTGAATACAACATTATTTAGAAATGATTGCTCATTCTCATTCTACTAAAATATAATTGATTATGGGTTGCTTTCCAATATGTTTTAAATTACCTGTGTGTTTTTATTACCTATCACTTATTTTCATAATTGTTACTATTTTATGGTGGATTTATTGGAGAGGATCATGGGTGTGCACATGAGAAAATACATAGAAGGGATTTTAAATTTATGAGGTCTCTCTTTTTCTCTCTCCCTGTGTGCAAGCACCAAGGAAAGGTCATGCAGGGGCACAATGAGAAGATAGGAAGAGCACTCTCACCAGACACTAAATCTGCCATCATGTTGATCTTGGACTTCCTATCTCCCAGAACTGTAAAAAATAAAACTCGCTTTTTAGGCCACTGTGTCCGTTGCATTTTGTTTTAGCAGCCCAGACTAAGAAAGGGACCCTGCTTCTGTATATTCTGGTTTTTCTACCTATAAAGAGCTGCAATCCTCAAAAAAAAAAAGCGACTAAGTCAAAATTCTACTATTATATGTTAAACATAAATAATAATATTTGAAACACACCATTGTCAAATACACCCATCCCTTTCCTTCCGTTGTCTTGTTACTAGCCTGGAAGAAGGTTTTATGAGATTTAAAATAAATATGATACTTCAAATGGTGACTAATTTATAGCCATGGTTTACAAAATTAAGTGGTGATTATCAGAGTGTCAATATTCACTTGATGTTCAATAACCAAGAAATATAATTTTTTGTAGGGTTAAAGAAAAGGTCAATGAAGAGTTTGTTTAAATCATATTCAGGGATGAAAAGCATTTATTAGACTCAGAAAAAGTTCTAACAATCCTAAATAAATAAGAATATCAGGCACTGAGAACTATGCACAAATCACAGTAATTACTCACCAAGACAGGTGTGACCTATTCTTGACAAAATCATAAAAGATACTGTTACACTGAGGACCTAGCAAGCAGTTTTGAATTTTGGTTTAAATTTTTGTAGGAAATGTGAAAACAGAACAGAACATTTGCATTCCTAACTGAGTCCATCTCAATGCCCTAGGTCAGAAATGAGCTGGATTAAGTCAGAAGCACCTGATTTAATCATCTGCAATGAGATAACATCGATTCATAAAACAGGTGTTAAAAGTGTAAAGCTATCACTGAAGGGAAAGGACAATGCATACTCTCTGACTTGTATAGTTTTATACTTTTTACTATTCCTTTCAAAAAAATACTCTCCCTCTAACTGCATCATTAGCAGGATATTACTCAAAATATTATTTCATCACTTGCCTAAAGAGTATAACACAGTGTAATGAAGTTAAACATCACTTCAGAATAAACAATACTTGAGAAAACTGGAACAATGAAAAGCAAACATTTATAGTTTCCGACAATCAATACTAATTAAGGTACCTGGACATCAAATGGGGACCTATAAAATCTACTTGTATAAAGAAATGAAAAATTATCAGGGGCTCCTCAGGGCAAGGAAAAGCTTGGAAAATTAGCTATCTCCCAGAACCTCATTTGTTTAAGATTATACTTTAAAGAGATTATACTTCAAATAACTGTTCATCACCCAGCCTTCCAGGTATTCCAGACTAATCCTGTACCCTTCTTTCTCCCTCTTACTCTAATCCTTCTCTCTGTCCCACAAACCCCTCAACATTTAAATTCCTTGAAGTGAACTGCAGAGAGAGTATGCACACTCAGTCATCCCAAACTCCTTTTACAATACTCCAAACTAGCTCTCCCAGTTCTTAGTCAATCTGGTCTCCTAATTCCTCCTACATACTATTCTAGTCTTTGGATATGGGCTCACATGGTTTCTCTCCCCTTTCTTGCTTTCACTTTTTTTCTCTGCATGATAGGAAATGTCACCGATTGTTTATGAACCGACCTAACATCGCTGTCTCCTTGCAATCTTCCCGATTTTAGGATCCTTCACTATGAGGCCTATAGTCTCTTTAGACTAGAAGTTTTCAGGTTTGAGAGGGACTACATTGGTTTCATTTTGCTGCCATAAAAAAAGCATCACAAACTACGCAGTTTAAAGTAAGACAAGTGGATTCTTTCATAGTTCCGGAGGCAGAAAGTCCAAAATCAAGTTGTCAGCAGGGCCATGCTCCCTTGAGTGGCTCTTGAAAAGAGTCTATCTTTGACCTTTTCTCCGTTCTGGTAATTGCTAGCAATCTTTGACAGTCCTCGGGTTATAGACGCATCACTCCAATTTCTGCCTCTGTTTTCCCAGGACTGTCTGCACATCTGTGTGTCTCCAAATCTGTTCTCAGTAGAACACCAGTCATTTGATTTAAGGCTCAGGCTAATCAAATATGACTTCATCTTAACTTGATTATATCTTCAAAGAACTTCTTTGCAAATAAGGTCGCAATCACAGAAAAGGTGGTTAGGATTCAGCACATCTTCTGAGGATGCAACTCAACCACCAACTTTAGGGACACTTAAATGTATCTAGAGTAACCACTCATTAATATGACATAGAGAAACTACAAGTAACTCTGTTTAAATAATTCTGCTGAAATTAGGAACTCACACTTTTGGAAATTACCAGTTTTATAAGTGGATAGCTCAGAATTACAGTAAACAAATCGATAGCTTCCTTGTAACATAAGCCCACTGGCCTTGTTTCTGAGTTCTATTATTGACCCCATATAGAACTAAGACTTCCTACAAAACACACATTTCTATGTTACTCGATTGGCTTGTTTTAATATATCATGAACAGAGTGAAAAATATAACGTCTGTCTCTCAGGAAAATGTTTTTAACTCCAACTGTATGACTTTGAAAGAATGCCTCTTAATTGCCTACTTTCACATAGGATTAGAGTTCATCATATCATAATGGCTTTGATGTCAGAGAGATGTGGTTTTGCATCTCAAATTAGCCACTAAGCAATTGTGTTATAATTAAAATTAAATAATTTCTCTAAGCCTCAATATCCTACTTGGTAAAATTAGAATGTAGCTTTTGCCATAAAGAGTTAATGGAAGTAATAATAAGATAATAGATAATTAGCATAGTGCTTGGTAGACCATTTAACTGATAGCTTGTAATAACACAAATTTTATTGGTCTGGCTACACAGAAACCTCATTTAACACATCAGAACCTGTATTATATTGAGCATGGCCTAGAGCCTTAGTGTTAATTCGTGCCCTGACAGCAACATCACAGTTAATGTGGATTTGTATATTGTTTTGTAGACCTAGCTATTTTTATATTGCTAACTATCAGAGCGTAAGAACAGGGTAGCTCTAATCACATCCAGAGTTTCCATGGAGAGGTATGTTTAGAAATTTGTATTTCCACATTGGTAAATGATGGTAATGCAATTCTCACCCTCGCCGTTAATTACCACTTTCACCTCTCAAAGAGCAATCTCTGAAGCACCTGGAAAATTCACTGGCTTCTTTAAAGAAAGAGAGCATCAATTCCTTGACCTTTAGTCTGTTTGCAGGACCCAAGTTTTCCATTCTGCATGTGCAGGCCATCAACCCCTGACAAACAAGGCAGAGAATTCTACTTGCCACTTGATATGTTTTCTCATTTTTCCTTAGAAACAATTATACTTGGAGAAGTGCCACCCCAACTGAAATACTATGTTTGTAGCTAGAATAATTTATTTGATTAAATTCTGGTCAATAAGTTGTAAGTAGCAGTGTTTTTAGGACCTTCAAGAAGGGTTTTTCAAGAGACCTGACTTATCTGGCAAACAGCCTGAGAATGCAGCCATAATTTTTAGAGCTCTAGCCGATTTCTTTAAATATGAAGTGACTTTAATGATGAATGTCAAGATGATTTCATGAAATAATGGGAGGAAGCTGGGTCCAAGGTACCCATGATGACACAGTTCAGACTTGGGTTTTGCATATGAGAGAAAATTGTACCTCTGGCTTTTAGAAATCATTGCTATTGTGTGTTTTCTGCTGTATACAGATTAACCTAATTCAGTTCTTATCCTAAATCTAACTGGGAATAGACTTCATATAGACATTGAAGTCCTCATTAAAAAGAAGGATTATTAGCCCTTGGTTCTTTTTATCAACTGTCCCCATGTTATGAATTCAACTGTGTTCTCCCCAAATTCATACATTGAAGTTTTGACCTCCATTGCTTCAGAATGTTAACTTATTTGAGGATGTAGTATTTACAGTGGTAATCAACTTAAAAACAATGCCCTAAGGTGGGCTCTAATCCAATATAATTGGTGTCCTTATAAAAAGGGGACATTTTGAGATAGATATGCATAGAGAGGATAGGAAAAAAACTGGTAGAAGACAGTCATCTATAAGCCGAGGAGAAAGGCCTAGGGCAGCTTCTTCCCTGATAGTTCAGGAAAGGAACTAACTCAGCTACTACCTTCATCTCAGAGTTGTAGCCTCCAGAATTGTGAGAAAATAAATTTCTCTTATTTAAGCCACCTAATTTGTAGTATTTTATTATGGTAGACCCAGATTAATACAGGGTTTATTTTCATTAATGCTAACAAGTGGTAAGCAGAAAACAGATCTATAATCATTTACATAAAGCAAAGTTGTGACATTAAAAATATTTAATGACCAGGAAGGCATAGTCAGTACTAGTTGATCAGAATGATGCTAGCTATATCTGTGCTCACTGGTTGGGTATAAGCCTTAACAACATAAATGAGATAAAAAGCCTTGTAAAGCAAATATTCTATATCCAAATACCAAACAATGCCTATTGTTATGAGCAAATGTATTTATTCATGGCTTTTAAATTGTCTATAAACTCATAGGAAGTCCATTCCAAATTATGTAAAGTACTGTGCTTTTTAATTTTTTCCCTGGGGATATTTTCATAGTATTCAGTATGTAACAATCAACATTTTGAGAACCAGTAACTGTAGAAATAAAAACATCTCTGACTAGGTGTAATGATTTGCTATAAGTTATACCAGCACTTAATAGCATACACTTTATAAGAGTATGTACACACTATATTATACAAATTTAAAGATATTTTCATAGATGAAATAATATAATTCCTTTTATAATTTTAAAAATAATAAAGTATAACTCTGGCCTATCATTCTGAGGCCTACCTCATTGTTTTGTAGGTGGCTGGCTTTTCCCAGGGTCTTCACAAGGTCTTCTTTCTCTGTTTCTGCCTCCTAATTTCTTTTTGTAAGGACATCAGTCATGTAAGATTCCCATCCACCCTGATGACCTCATTTTAATTTAAACACCCTTATCTCCAACTAAAGTTATATTCTGAGGCACTAGAACTTAGGAGCTCAACATACGAACTTTTGGGGAATACAATTCAGCCCATAATAACTTGTGTTCCTGTTGAATTTATCATTAAGTGGTGTCACTTTTCTAATAAGTATACTAGACTAACACTCAGCCAGCCGTGATGTTGTGATTGGTAACAGACTGTATTTCCTATTGTAAAAAATATATTTAATACCTACTTCCAGCACAGGATTGAGAGAAAGAAAACAAACTTGATGAGCCCTATGATCACTGGCTTTCTGCCAGGAGACACCATCCAGACTGTGGTGCAAAAAGCAGTAACTAAAACAGGGCACAGCGGTATCATTGGGTTGAAGAGATGGAAATCAGGTTTCAGGCAAACTGCAAATGGCTTTAAATTTGGTATAAGACTGCAAGATAGGAAGAGCTATACAGATGAATATTTCCATAAATTTGCATAGTCATCCTTTGAGTCTTTGTTGAATACTAAATTGCACATGAACAGAGTGGGGCTCTATGAAGCTGAGCAAAACCAACTACTAGATAGAGAAAATTACAAAGGCACTAACCATAAACTGTATAGTGCTGTCTGGGAGATATTCAAATTCTAACCAGGCATAGTAGAGAAACATTATTAAACATCTAGAGAATTCATCAGAAACTTCAAAATGCCACAATTTAGAATTAAGCTCCTCCTTATAGTTAATCTAGATGTGCCTTAACAAAGCTTAAACTAACTCCCCACTAGAATCAATCCTTATTTATTTCAGAGGAAGGCAATAAAATCTAGACTTCTATCCACATAGCTTTCACAACATCCAGCATACAATTGAAAATCACTACAGAGAAAAAAATGTTAGTCATGACCAGGAGAACACTCCATCAATATAATTAGAACTAGAAATGACAGAAACGATTAAATTAATAGTCCAGAACTTTTAAAGAGCTGTTTTAAATATGTTTAAGCATTTAAAGAAAAGAATTAACTCAATGGAGATATATTAAAATTATTTAATAAATCCAATAAGAATTCTAGAGCTAAAAATACAATATTTCAAATACCTACACTAAACCAGGAGTTATCAAACCTTTTCCTGTGAAGATGCAGATCATAATTTTAGGTTTTATGGGCCATATAGTCTTTGGCATAACTACTCAATTCTGCCGTGGCAGCACTAAAGCAATGCCTATAGACTATATATAGGCCACACAAAACACGTGGCCATGTTCCAATGAAGCTGTGTTTACAAAAGTAGGTGGCTCACTGGATTTGGCTTGAAGTCTTTATTTGACAATTCCTGCTCTAACCATCAAGCCGTAACTCCTAGGAGACTTGTCAGTCAATGAGTTGGAGGTATGAAACAAGGACAGCCTTCTTTGTCTATGGGAGAATTTTCTCACTGGGCTCCACGAACTCAAACGTCAGGCCCAGTTACAAAATGTGACCTGCCCCAGGCTTTGTTGATTCCTTTAACAGTATTTCACCTGGACTTCTTCTAGCAGGAATTCAGAAGTTCCTGGCACGGCAATTCCTGGCTACTGCCCAAGCTAGAAAAATTAAAGATACATTTTAAAAAATCATCAATTAATATCATGAGCTGTTTAGATGAAAGAAAATTCAATGGCAAAAAGTACTCTCCTAAGATGAATTATATGGAAATAAAAATCAAATGAGAACAGAGGCTATTTATTCAGAGCTTGCTATAGAAAGAGAATCAGCCACCATCATAGAATTTGGCAGTGATACAAAAGCAGACAGGAAGTAAAAAAGTTTAACGAGAAGAGAGAAGGCTTAAGACTGAATAAAATCACCCGCAATATTGCCTGATTGAAGAAACAAAGACTAGTGCAGAGCGAGAGAGTCTTCAACACTGTTTATTTTTGGCTAGGCAATTAGCCTGTTTACGAAGCTGTATAGGGCAGGGAGCTAAAGAGAAGGGCAGAACATCTCTGAAATCTTGCAAATTTTCAGACCTAAAGAGAGAAAACTATGTGGCTCAAAATCCAATACTTTAGAAACCTTAGAAGGCCATGCCTATAAATAAAACCAAAACGAAAGAAGAGTCTTCCCAAGGCTGCAACCCAGCCCTGGCCAAGATAAATCTCACCATGGATTGGGAGAACAAATAATTTCTTTACTTTAGTTGTCTCATAGTAAAAAACAGAAAAAAATCTGGAAAATATGCATACATGAAACCCTAATTTTTGACAAAATGCCTACATAATATCATAAATATTCATAAATTTGCAAATTAATAACTATAAAGATAAGTATATGTTAGTAGTCAGGAGAACAGATATAATAGCAGAAAACTCAGAAATATTTAATAGTTTCATATATTTATATATTACTACATGTAAATTGCTTATATTATGAGTTATGTATACATATCTTAAAAGATGTTTTAATACATTTGGAAAGAAAAAGAAACAATAAATTATAAATTATATGAAAGAATGTACAAATAGCTAAGTAAACTCAAAGTTGAAAAGTAAAAGTGCACATTCACAGAAAAAAAAAATCACTGTTTTCCAATAACAGAAAAATAGGTTATTGGAGGAAAATAGAGAGGCTATAAATGGACTGGTGTATCCGCAGAAATTTAACATATGATTGATTGGTAGCATAAATAAATGATGAAACAAAATATCATCCATGCAAGAGTAAGGTGGGTCACCTCAGGAGAAAAGTGAAAACTCATTCTTTAATCCCACAGACAAAGGAGTACCAAGAGATTAACGAAAACATGCCAAGATAAAATTTCAAGGGTTACAGATGTGAATGAAGGGGTCTGTATTTGTGACAGGGAGTAAGGGTGACAGCTAAAAACTACTTAACCAGAAAAAATGTCGAGACAAACTATTAAAAAAAGAAAACAAAAATGATTACAGTGATTCATGAAAATTGAGGATGTATCTTCAGTGAAGGACACCAAAGTCTGTTAGCAGATATGTATAATTGAGAAACATTTTGTTTGGTTTAAACCAGAAAGAAAATAATATTTACAATATTGACAAAAAAACTCCTGCAAATCATCAACAAAAACTCTGCAACCATGAAAGAAAAATAAGAAAAGGATGTGAATCTACATTTTCCAAAGAATAAACTCAAACAGTAATAAGCACATAAAAACATATTGAAATTAATTTGGAAATAAAGAAATACAACTTTTTAAATGGGATATTATTTTTAACTAGAATAAAAAGTTGATGAGTGCCCAATGTTGCTGATAAAATGATAATATAAATGCTCTAGTAGTGGGAGTTTAGACTGGTTCATTAATTCTGAGAAACAACCTATCAAATCTTCATCAATTTTAGTATATGTGTACATTTTGACAAAAATTTTAAGCCCTTGAGCACATCCTAAAATATTCCTACACATATTTCCTATAGGAATAAATTTGAATAGAACTCATAGAAGTAAAAGTTCTCAGATCAAAAAGCCCAAGTATTATAATTAGTTTAACAAAAAATAAATCCACATTTATGCATATGAATGTAAATCTCTTTAACAAAAAAATACAAGAAAAAAATTTTAAGTAGGGAAAAGAAAACAAAAAAAAACACAAATTTTTCTTCAAATGAGTGGCGATAAAACTGACAGCTCATTTCTCCACATTAAACCTAAACTAAAAAGGACAATCAATAGTGTCTTTAAAGATTTTTAAGCTAACTTTAAACTTAAAATATGACATTCTAAAGATATAATTAAAGCAAAAAATTTCCAGAAATGAACTCCTGTCCCCAATAAAAATCCTCATTTAAACAAGAAATTATATTATGCAAAAAAAGTAAAATTCCAAAATGTAATGAAAACCAAATAAAGCAATAAGTCATTAACAATCTAAATTTGAATTAATAAAGATAATGTTTGACCAAGTAAAATTTTAAAAAACAAATAATTAATCCTAATGACTACAACTTCATAAAATTTTGGAAGAGTTTGATTAAAGTTAAGGTATTTTAAATTTCTGATAATAAATATTTTTCTCAATGATAGGAAAACTTTAAAATAACACAGTAATTAAAATATTTTCCAAATATTAAAAGATTGGTTATATATAGAGTGCTTTCTTGTTCTATTTTTATTAGCTATATGCTTTACACTCACTCTTCAATTTTACCTTCCCCAATTATTTGCATAAAGATTTTTTTAAGCACGTAAATATACTTTGAAGTGTAAGAGTATTTCAAATGGTGAACTGCTATCATTAATTTTACGGTTACTATTGCCAGTCATTTTATACAATAATTAGGTCTAATAAATTGGTCACAATCTTAGAAACCATCCTGTATAAATCAAAATAATCTTCCATCTTTAGTTGTCATAGAAACTGATTATAGCAAGCATGTTTAATGCAACAGATATTTTACACATAAATGATTAACCTACTAAAGTTAAAACTAAACTTAATCAAAACCATGTTTACCACAACTTTCACCACCACTCTATATCTTATTTGATGCATCATTTCTTTTTGAACTTGAGCCCAATATATATATAATTCTAAAATAAATAAAGGATGTAACTTTAGAACTAATATTTGGTAGTTCTCTCCTAAGGGAAGAATTCTTTCATTCCAGATGAAATAATGTATTAATGTGACCTGTCCTAGCAACTGAATTGCTCTTGCTTCTAATGTTGCCTTCACTGTCTAGCTGTTCCCATTATTGCCTAACTGGTAATTTGGGGAATGAAAAGACCTGCACAATCCAACATTTGGATGTACTGAACTGCATCATCTTAAGGATTTAAAATGTAATTTCTAAGAAATAAAAAGGATACAATTGGAGTCCTGAAACTACTAAGCAGAATTTTCTGTGCAAATATTCAAGATCCAATCAAGGAACTATTTTGTCATTCAGAGACAAAGTCATATATGTCATTATTTTATAAGGAATGCATTTTTATAAATTCCTTATTTTATATGTTTTAATAGTACCACCAAAACATAAAAATATTGTAATGCAAAGAGAAAAGCAACCTTATCTCAATATAAAATATTACAGAGTTTAGCATAAAACATATTTTACATTAAATAACATCATTCAGGGAAAACACTGCAAGAAGTATGAGTATGTTAAGAACATCCATGAAAGACTTATGTATGTTAAGAGTACCCATGAAAAACTTATTATATATAAAGAAACACAGAGAATATCAATGTCACTAATCATGTACCCATTATTCAACTTCAATAAATTAAAAGTTGTAACCAATTTTGTCTTATCTTTATTCCCACTACTTAACCCTACATCACATTATTTAGGGAGCTAAACTGAGACACCATTTCATTCTTCCTTATATATTTCATATACATCTCTAAGAATAATCAATATTTCAAAAGTATAACCATAATATCATCAACTACTATTGAATGAACTACCATTAGTTCCTGTCCTAGCCAGCGTGGCTCAGTGCTTGCTCATAGTTCCACAAAACAAAGGTTGCAAGCCGGAGGCAACTGATCTATGTTTCTCTCTCACATCACTGTTTCTCTCCCTCCATTTCTCCCACTATTCCCCTGTAAAAATAAATAAATAAAATACTTTTTAAAATGTAAGTTCCTTATTAGCATCAAATATTCAGTGAGTTCTAGTAGTCTCATAAAAGTTTTCCAGTTAATTTGCTGAAATCAGAATCCAAGTAAGATCTATTCACTAGAATTAACCAGTGGGTCTCAGATTTTTCTTTGGGTATTTATCATTTCCTTCTTTATTTTTTTCTTCCCCCTTGGAATTTATTGAAAATAGGTAAGTAAAGTTATTTGTTGTACATAGTTTCACACAGCCTAAGTTTTCCCGATTGCCTCTCTGTGCTGTCTTTTAACTTGTTTTCTGCCTTCTTATTATATATGAATAAATATATAGAGAGATTCGGTTTTAAATTTTAGAGAGAATTCTACATAAATAGATACTGTACACTTACATCAGGAGGCCATAATGGCTGGTTGTCTTGACTTGGCTCTATTAGAAGCCATTGATGATAATCATCTATATACATTATGACTCTAAAGTTGCAAAATAGTGACATGCTAATTCTAATACCTTATTTATTTGTTGTCTGAGATATATCTATAAAAGAAACTTTTCCACATGAGTACTTTGACAACCACAAAATATAGTTTAAAAAGGAAAGAGGGGATAAATGCTTGTTTATTTCTTTTATATAACAGCTTTGAGAATAAATTGTTTTCCAATGGCCACCATTAATAAATCAACAAACAAGTGCTGGTGAGGATGTAGAGAAAAGAGAACCCTATTGTACTGTTGGTGGGAATGCAGACAAGAGCAGCCACTGTGCAAAGCACTGTGGAATTTCCTTAAACAACTAAAAATGAAACTGCCTCTTGTCCCAGTGATTCCACTGCTGGGAAATACAATTCACCAATTCAAAAGAACTTATGCACCCCTATGTTCATAGCAGTGCTATTTACAATAGGCCTCAAGGCCTGGAAACAGTCTAAGTGCCCATCAGTAAGTGATTGGATCAAAAAACTGTGATACGCCTACAAAATGGAATACTGTGCAGCAGAAAGAAAGAAGAAACTCCTACTTTTGCAACAGTGTAGATGGCACTGGAGACTATTATGCTAAGTGAAATAAGCCAGTTGGTGAAAGACAAACATCATATGATTTCCCTAATAAAAGAGACTTAATGAAGAAAATTAACTAATGAGCAAAATAAAACCAGAGACATAGAAACATGGAGCAGGAAGTCAACTGCCAGAGGGGAAGGAGGAGGGAGATAATGTTGGAAAGAAGCAGAAGGGACTAGACAAAGAACACGTGTGAATGGCCCACAGACATGGACAACAGTGTGGGGATTGACTGAGGGAGCAAGGATTTGGATGGGGAGAAGAGGGCAAAGGGAAAAAAATTGGGACAACTGTAATAGAATAAACATAAAAAATGATTTTAAAAATATCCATTATAATAATAATGCTAAAACAAAAAAAGAATAAATTGATTTCCTAGCATCTTCCAAAAACAAATCAAGATTTGTTACACAAATCAAAATAAGATTGTGTTTGTGTAACATACCAATATTTAATATTTAAACCATAGCCATAATTTATTTTTATGCTCAGTTATATTAATAATAGCTTATTAATTGTAGAGTCATTGGAGAACTTAGAGGAATGTTATTTGTAAGTACAGTCTACGTGGGTTGGTTCTTTTTGGATCCTCAATTATAAATACATAAGACCATGTGGCTTTTCACTGTTATATAGAGTTCAGTTTTATGAGTTTTATAAGTGTTTTTAATATATTATTTTTATTCTATTGCATCAACTAGTGTTTTCCAATATATTTTATCGATAAATATATGAACTGCTGTTGCAAAATATGATACCTGAGGGGCACATGATGTGGTGTGAGAAGGCTCCTTGAATGTATAATACAAAAAAAAGGTGTCTCACACACACACACACATTTTATGTATGCAATCTTCAGAATGTTTACATGGAAAAATGTTCATACATTATATTTACATAAAAAGAATTTTATTTAACATCATTAAGTATATTTCCACATTTTAAAGAAGCTGGGATTTTTTTTTTATACTCCTGGCAAAATTCTTAATTTAAAAACTTCAAAATTCACCCTGGCTGATGTGGCTCAGTGGATTGAGCGCGGGCTGTAAACCAGGCATCGCAGGTTCGATTCCCAGTCAGGGCACGTGCCTAGGTTGCAGGCCATGTCCCCCAGCAACCACACATTGATGTTTCTCTCTCTCTCTCTCTCCCTCGCTCCCTCCCTTCCCTCTCTAAAAATAAATAAATAAAATCTTAAAAAAAAAAAACTTCAAAATTCAAGATCATTTAAAAACTCTCATAACTATTGTAAATTGATTTCTTTCTTAATAGCCAGGGATAACAAATCACTTAAAGAAAATGGAAAATAATTAACCCAATCTGAACAATAAGTATAACATAATACTCAACTACTTACCATAATTCTGTGTCATGTAACTCTAAAATATTTTAAAGATAATTACTGTAAATTAAAAGTCATAAGCATATTCAGATTAGAATATAACATTTGTTACTTTTATCAAGGAGGTTGGCTACATCATTTCTGGGGTCATTAAAATATGTTTTTAATAATTAAATAGCAATACTAACATTTTTAGAATTATTTTTAAAGATTAAAATTTATAACTTAAATGGTATAAATACAAATAAGAAATTTTATAATTTATAAACCCTTTATTTAAGAAATGAATCTTAAGGGCTACTATGTGCATAAGTAGTGAAAATGTATTAGTTAATAAATGATAATATAACTATAATACCCATATAATATATATATATATTACATATGCATATATGTGATGTGATTGTATCAATTACTGCCCTCGGTTGATTGTGAGATGTTAAATTTAGTAAAGCGGTCTACCTGTCAAAGCATTGTCCCAGCCTATTTACTTACAAGTGTAGGGAGATCAGTATCAAGACACCGTAGAGCTAATCACTGAAGAACACAAATATTTGTATTTCACATTGTACTTGACCTGCGTAAGAAAAACATTCAGGTTTTATAAGCTATAATCTAAAACAATAAGCTACATGTGGTGTACCTGATCAGCTATTACATTTTTAATTCAAAGGTGAAGGTTTATTTTCTTGATGTTATTTGAATGAAAATCCCAATATAAGAGAACCTATGCTCAATTATCTAAGTAGAAAAAAATAATAGAAATGATGAACAATTAAAAATATTTAATGCAGCCCTGGCAGGTATGGCCCAGTGAATTTAGTGCCAGCCTGAGAATCAAAGGGTCACCAGTTCAATTCCCAGTTGGGGCACATACCTGGAGTGCAGGCCAGGCCCCCAGTAGGGGATGTGTGAGAGGCAACCACACATTGATGTTTCTCTTCCTCTCTCTTTCCCTCTTTTCCCCCTTTCTAAAAATAAACAAATAAAATCTTTTAAAAACTATTTAATGCATGCTATGTCCACAGGAACCATGCTAATTGCTGATTATATGTAGAATGATTCTACAATTTGTGATCTAACTCAGTTATTGTTTAAGAGTTAAGGCAGCACTATTATGCTGAAACAGTGTATGTAAAACAAGCCTGTCCAGGGCAACCAGGACATCCTGGTTAGACTGAAATAATTAAAACAATCAGCCTCTACCTTCTTAGAACTTATTAAAGTAAGGTAACTGTTTTATACATAAACAATCAAATCTAATTTTTCAAAATATTTAGACCTGAATGGGCATAATCACAATAGAACTGAGTGTGATAAGAACAAGATTTTAGTATAAAGCTAGTTACCCATGTCTGCAGTATTATGTGGCAATCATATTTACAATTTAAACATGTCTTATTGCATATATTTTAACCTTCTGCTATTACAATTTTTTTCCACCAGATGGTAGCCAATAAATGGGGGAAAGAGAGATATTAATGAAGTTAAAAGAAATAAAACCAAGTTGAAATAAATCTTAAATAGAAAATTTGATTATAGCTAGAGATATGACTATGCATGTACAAATTTATATATCAAATAAATAAAAACAACCATTGTTCACATTCTTTGGGGTTAAATTGATATCTAGGTCTGTGAGACTGTTAAATGATATTTATAATGAAAATGGTGTATTTGAGCACAGGAATCAATGTTCATTTCTTCATAAATCATTCACAAACACATGAACACCAACTTATTTTAAGTATTCCTCAAGTCTTTGTTTAGTTAGAAAAAGCATTGTGATATTCTAAAATACAACTTTTGAATATACATTTTCTAACAGTTCTTTTTTTAAAAAATCATCTACCTCTCTTATCATGCAAAAATCAGATATGTGGAATTATTTCCTCTGTGTGGGGAGTTTTCTCCTCTAGCCTCATTAGTCTTGGCTTGCACATGAAGTATTCATTATTTGCAAAAACCAATTATCAGCCCTGTCTGGATACATTAAGATTTTTCCTACAAGTCTTTTCCTCTCTATCACATTTAAGCAACAGTTTACATGAATTATTCATAGTTCCCATATTGCAAGCAAGTTTTTTTTATTAAATTTGATCATAATAATAGTTATTACCCCAGTCATGGCAGTTTTATGAGTCTTCTTCGATGCCATTACATGGAAAGATTTCAATCAAGAAATATAAAAGATGCAAATCAATTTCCATAATAAAATTAAACTGTACCATCTACTCCTTCTTTCCAGCAATAGAGCTGATTGACAGCCTCTTCCTAATAACTGGAGCAGATAATATTCACAAACAGAAATGGAGAATGGCAGATGATTTGCTCTTAAGAATTTTGGTGGCTTTTCTTCATTGTTGCTATTTGGTGTTTGCTAATCTCACTAGAATATAATATTTAAATCAGAGTCTAAATAAAAATTTATGTTCAAGCATAGTATTTTCTTGTCTAAAAGTAAGTTATTTTCTCAAGTAGTTGTGCTTATAACAAAATAAATACAGTTTTATGTTCTGTGACATTGTTTTCCTCCTAATGACAGTATAACCTCATTTTGTACCCTATTATTGGAAAGAAAGAGTGATTGATTTGGCTCTAGGTGTAAAATTTTTAATAAAAAATTAACATATTTGATGGTGAGAATCTCCTCAAAAAATGTGTCATAATTTGCTCTCACTCAATGAGGGTAAGTGTTTAGTTAAGTTGAACTGTATAAGATTGCAGGGTTCTGCTGGGAAATTTTTAGATGTCTGAGAACAGAAGAATGTTTATGAATATGTTCATGACACACTCTGGTTTAAAAGAGAGGGTCTGTAGATCTATGACTACCTTTACCTTTTCCTCCAAACATACAGAATTGGAGTGGCAGCCAGCCAAATCTCTTCCCCCCAAAATGTATCACATGATCCGCATAGAAGATGAGATAGCAATTATGATTTTTTTGTAAAAATGACTCTTCACCATTCTTAAGGCAATAATGACAAACAGATCTTGCAAGTTAATTCTTCATTCTTCTTTTTAACAAATATTCACAATTAATACTTAACATTGGCTTAAATCTAAAATATCTTCACCTTAATATCTTTACTTCTTACAAATTCTACTTTCACAATACTTCTGTGTTCTGGAATGAAATTAAAATACAATTTTAGGAAAATAAATAAATTACTTTAGTGAAGCAGGATAGAAAAGTTAATGTTCACTCAGTAGCGGTAATAGCTCCTAGATGATTCCATCACATTAGCCCTACTTATCTTTCACACATTAACTTAAGCTTTACTATGTCATCAAACCTTTAATAACTATCCCATCTGGTATAGGAGCTTGTTCTCTCTGCTTGTCTATATCTTAGTATTTATCACTATGAACAGTCTTTATTTAATTGTTTAGGTCTATAGCATACTATAAATATTTCTAGCCAGAAATATTGGATATATATCTCATGTCTAGGACAAACACATGACCAGTCAATGCTTATTGGTTTGAATGGATGGATTGACAGATTTGCCAGTTGCGGTAGTAAGCAGCTTCCACCCTTGATACCTGTATTCTGGAAAGATATTTTTTAATCAGTAAGCAATTGTTTCTTTCCCACTGCATAATAGACCACAATGTTCATTTTTGTAACCTATGGGGCATTCACTTCAGTGCTATTCATTCTCTAGTTTAACTAACAACAATAAGGAATTCATCTCATTAAGCCATAAAATTAATTTTAATTAAACTATTAAATCACATTTATAGAATTAAAATATTATAATTTTGAAAAACAAAGGCATATACAACTTATTCAGTTTACATTTTAAATTTTTGAATATAAAATTTCTACACATTTAAACTAGCTAAGAATTATTTTCATAGTAAATTTAAATAAATAAGTCTCCTGCGAAGTTGAATGTGCATTACAAAATTAGACTTAATATCCCTAGTACATAAAAAAATGAAAGTAAATTATACCATTTGTATTACTCATACAGTACAGCCATAGGAAGGTGACTGAGTTCAGAAAAGATCATGTGAGCTGCAAGTAAATGTTCCTCATAAAAATATCCTTATTAAAATAATAAAAATGGTAGTGGTAATAATAATATATGTCACTACAAAGTTACAGTAATTAAGAGAGTATAGTTGCTGGTGCAAGGATAGACAAATAAAGCAATGAAAACAATTTGAAAGTCTACAAAAAAACCTTTATATTCATGGCTGATTAAAGTTTGACAAAGGTGCCCAACAATTCAATGGGGAAAAATAATCTCTTCAACAAATGGTACTCAACAATATAATAATTATATGCATAAGACCTTATATCTTACACCTCATATCATATACAAAATTAACTTATGAACCATACACCTACATCTAAGAACTAAAATATAAAACTCTTGGGGAGAAAATGAGTAAATCTCAATAACCTTGGATTTGGCAATGGTTTTTAATATATGAAACCACAAATCACAAGCAATAACAAGGAAAGAAAAGAGATACACTGATCTTCATAAAATTTAAAACTTTGCAACATAATAAAGATGCACCCCAAAGTTTGAGAGAAAATATTTCTCAATCATATACATGATAAATGACTTGCTTCCAGCACAAAGAACTCTTACAATTAAACAATAACCAACCATACTAATTTAAAATGTACAACGTATTTGAGTACACAATTTTCAAAAGAAAATATACGACTGGCCAAAAAGCACATGAAAAGATGTTCAATATCATTAGACATTTGAGAAATGTAAATCAAAACCACGAGATAACATTTCACATTTACTAGGGTGGTTATCATAAGAAAAAGATGAATAATAGCAAGAAGATGTAGAGAAATTATAACTCTCTTACATTGCTGGTAGGAATGTAAAATGGCACGTCTATTTGGAAAACAGCGTGGCAATTCCTCAGAAAGTTAAATACAGAATTACCATGCTGCCAGCAAAGCCATTGGCATACAGGGTTGGACAACAGTAGGTTTACAGTTGTTTGTATAAAAATAATGCAATAATTCACACATAACACAAGAATCAGTTCTTTCATGTACTCACAGCTGTGAACCTGCTTTTGCCCCACCCTGTATATCAAAAAAATGGAAAACCTATGATCATACAAAATATGTAAATATCTATAGCAGCATTCTTCATAAGAGCACAGTTGTGGAAGAAACCTAAGTGTACATCAATTGATGGAAGGATAAATAAAATATATCCATACAATGGAATATTTGTCTCAGCAATAATATAAAATGAAGTACTTATACACACTACATCATGGATGATATTATTATGCTAATTGAAAGATGCCAGTTAGAAATTACCATATATTATATCACTACTTTACTTACAGAAAAGTCCAGAAAAGAAAAACTAGGAGAAAATTTAAAGAAAAGAAAACAGCAAATGGTATGATATATTTTAACCCAACCATATCAATAATTTCTTTAAATGTGAATGATGTAAAGACATCACTTAAAAGATGGAGGTTGTCACATGAAACTATATGGTGTCTAAAACAAGTTCACTTTAAATAAGAAGATGCAGATGGTTAATAGTATTTTTTAATTACAAGGCTTTTAAAATTTAAACTAACATTTTGGAAACATATACTAAATCACATTTGTAGAAAATAATATCATTGTAATGTCTTAATATAGTCATAAAATAAATTACAAGCCCTGGGTTATTTTTGTGCCATTTTTCAAAAATGTTTTATGCTTTAGATCAAAACCACTAGGGGTAACATTAATCAGCACCACAGGAAGCCTACTTTTAGATTCTATATTTTAGGACCTCTTTACATTAGTTTATTGTTGTCAGTATTTATTTATTAATTTAGCTTTCTTTTTTCTTCAGTCTCAGAATGATCCAATGCTCTATTTTCTGCAAAGTGTACTCCACAGACTTCTCTGCCTGTAGCAACTAGGATGGAGTACTGAAATCATGCCTCTGTTCTCTGCAGCATTCTTTACAGTAGTCACGGTATGCAAGCAGCCTAGGTATCCATCGATAGATGTAAGTGGAAAAAGAGGATATGGTACAGTCATATAATGGAATATTACTCAGCCATAAAAAGAATGCAGCCTTGCCATTTATGCTCCAGTGTATCATGCTAAGTGAAATAAGTCAGACAGAGAAAGACTAATAGCATATGATTTCTCTTATATGTAGACTCTAAAAAATAAACAAACAAAAAAAACAGAAACAAACTCATCAGTACAGACAATGCACTGATAGTTGCCAGATGGGAGACAGTGGGCAGGTGGGTGAGAAAAAGTGAAAGGAATTAAGAAGTACAAATTGCCAGTTGTAAAATTAGCCACTGGAATGTAAAGTACAGCACAGGGCATCTTTTTAATAATATTGTAGTAACTATGTATGATGCCAGATCTGCACTAGGTTTGTCATGGCAATCACTTCATAAGGTATAGAAATGTCTAATAACTATGTTGTATACCTGAAACTAATATTGTAGGTCAGTTATAATTAAAAATAAAATTTAAGTATATACTATGAGAATGTTTTGAATACTCTGAATTAAGTCACTATGAACAATTTATTCTAAAACATATCATTGAGTAATTTTGTATTAAAAATCATAAAGAGCTAGCAATATTACTATATGCAATAGATAGAAAATTTACTCACCTTGTTCATGTTTGTTTTAATATCTATTTTAAACCTTAGCAAATTGAACCATCTTCTGTTGCTCCTTTGAGCTAATTTTTGTTTGATTTTTAAATAAAATCTGGCATTCAAGAAATTTGACTGCATAATAAAAGTAAGTTCCTGAATCTTCTCTTCATGTGACATTTCTGTGTGAGAATGTTTCTAGATGAAAAATAAAAGAAAATAGCAGTAGCTATTTTCTTGGCCAATTCAGTTCTGAAATCCTCTGATCGTTGATGTGCCCTTTGTGTTTGCTCATCTTGAAAACTCATCTTAGTTTGTATACTTCACTTTCCCAGATATAAAAAGAACCTGTGATGGTTTGTTCAATACCTGCTATTCGACTGAGTGATTGGCAAGCACTGGGAAAACATCTTGTGTCTGGTGGCTGTTTTGTTAAAAATGCTTTTCCTTTTCGTATGGAAAAAATCATTAAAACAAGTCAACCTTATCCAAATACATTTTTATTCAAGAATCTCTGTGGCTGACTTTATTTATTTTTAATATTCCTAGACTAAAAGATGACAATACAGCTAACAAATACAGTTATTCTGACTCACTCAACTGAAACACTGGTTTTAGAAGAAAATATGTAAGGTTCAGAAAAAATTCTAAATTTCTTGTGAATTACATTAGGCATGAAATAATGTTATCATTTATTTATTGAAGTCAAACTATATACAGAAGAGAATTTGCTGACTAAAGAAAAAGTAAATATGTACAAATTTTCTTAAGAACCTTCTAATGTAAATATATTGCCAGTAGAATGTCTATAAAGTATTACACAGTTTACCCACAACCACAACCAAATGAAGTCCCTCATTTACTTATTCTGACCTAAACCTGTTAACAGAACTCTGAAAATATTCTTCAAGTTTGTCAGAATAGCTTGGCTGAACATGTGTTGACACAGTTTTGGTTATTTTCTCCCATTTGATTTGCTTGTATAATCTTCTATATTGACTTCCAAAGCAGTCTTCTATATTGACTACCTAATGTATATAAGGTAGGATTTCTTTCCTTTAAAAAAATAGGCAATCACTATGTGCTACTTACTATTACACCAAAGTGCTACTGAACTCCTTTTGAAGTTGACTTCTGCTATTTGAAGGCAAATGTTACAAAAGTGTGGTGTTTGTGTGTGCATGTGGGTGTGCATGTTGACATGGCATCAATCAGCTCTGGGAATTAGCTTAAGCTTAGAGAAGTATAAAATCTCTCTCTGTGGTCACTAGGAGTGTTCATAACACAGGATTCTAGAATCCACTACTCACCAACCAATCACAATCAATCTATTGCCATTGTGAAAATATTGATAAAACCAACCCTGTTTATCATTTCACAAATTTAAAAGGTATAAATAGGTATAAATTTAGGTCTAGTTTAGTTTTAAGTAAAAATGGTAAAAATTCTCTGACAAGTGCTAATTTTCTTTTTTCAGTAAAAACGAGCAACATTCTTTAGCAAATACATGAATGAGAATACTTGAATTGTCTGGAAAGGTGTTGGAATGTCAATGGAATTGACAAATGATTCTGTGCTGACTATACACATTACAAAACAAATTAAAACAAATATATGCATAATTCCTGTGTTTGGACTGGAGAATCTTTATAAGGAAGGTAAATAATGACCATCCAGATTTTCTTTTCTTTAGAGAGAAAAGTTGCCTGCTAATGAGAAGGGGAATGTTGTAGTATTTTGGCATGCATCAAGAAAAAGTATTTCTAGTAGATGGATTGTAGGTGCTATCTATACTGGTTAACTGCTGCATTTCCAGGACTCAAATGAAATACAGAACATTATCAGAATGGACAGATTGTCAGACGTACCTGGTTACGAGAAATTAAACTTAAGTGCAAATACACCAATAGGTTAAAAATAAACCAATTAAAAAGATGCATGAGCACTAAGATGAAGAATTCTGGAGTGGCTGTATAAATAACAGACATAAAATAAACTTTAGAACAAGGAACATCACTAGTGAAAAGAGAGTAATGAAAGGGGTCAATTCATCAATAAATTGTTAATGACCCTACATGTGTATGCATCTAACAGAATTTCACAAATATAAAGCAAAAACTGACAGAATAGAAAGAAGAAATGCATAAACACCATTTATAGTAAAATATTTTTATACTTCAATGGAAGTAACTGATAGAACTAGAAATCGGTTAAAGGAGAATTGAAAACAACTGAATTAGTGGATGTAACAGACACTTTAGAAGTCCACCCAACAACAGCAGCCCCCAGATTGTTTTAAGTACTCGTTCAACAGTAGCCAGATAGACCGTACTCTATCTAAAACAACAAATTTGCAAAGGATGAACACAATACAGAATATGTGTTCTGAAAATAATAGAAAAAGTTTCAGAAAATTAGAAATCCAAAAAGAATGGTAAAAGAAATATCCACAAACGGGGATCTAAATAAATGTTGGGTCAAAAAATAAATCACTAGGTGAATTAAAATATTTCTAATTGAGCCCTTACTGGTGTGGCTCAGTTGGTTGGGTGTCGTCTCATGGATCAAAAGGTCACAAGTTTATTCCACTGACTGGTGTAGCTCAGTGGATTGAGCACAGGCTGCAAACCAAAAGGTCACAAGTTTGATTCCCCACCATGGCACATCCCTGGGTTGTGGATTTCATCCTCAGTCAGGAGCATAGGAGAGGCAACCAATAGATGTTTCTTTCACACTAATTTTTTCTCACTCTCTTTGTTTCTCTCTCTCCCTTTCTCTAAAAATAAATGAATAAAATCTTTAAAAATGTCTTAAGTAAAAATTAAAATACAATATATCAAAATGGGTGAGATTATGCAGTTATAAAAGGGAATTTATAACTTCGATTGCTTCAAATTACATCAGAATTATCTAAAAATCAATGATCTAAACTTCAAAATAAACTTAAAAAATCAAAACAGGGAATTAAAACTTAAGTAAAAGGACAGAAAAATATAATATAGACAAAAGCAAAATTTTTAAAAAGTAAATAAGTATAGATAAATTAATAAAACAATATTTTTCTTTTAAAAATCCATAAAATTGACTACATAAAAATAGAAGGTAAATTGACATCAGAAATTAAAGAAGGGTTATAAATATAAATCCTACAGGCAATAAAATATTAACAGGAGAATGTTATGAAATTTTTATGACAATATATTTGACAAATTCATTGAAGTGAATAAGAAACAAAATTATATATATATTCAAATTTAATAAAATATAGTTTATTAAATGTAAAAATCTACAGAATAAATTCTCAAGAGGAATAAAAGAGAAATGAACTGTGATATATTTATATTATGAAACACTACATCACAATGAAAATAAATGTAGAATGCAATAGCATGGAAAAGTGTCACAGAAATAATAATTAATAAATGAATCCAGGCACAAAAACTACCCCTGTATATTTCCATTAATATAAAGCTTAATAATAGCCAAATCATATTCTGTTAGAAGTCAGCCTAATTGGAAACCGGATATGGAAGATTAGTAATTAGGAGGCAACATGAAATGAGTTTCTCAAGTGCTCAGAATACTCTGGTTCATGCCCTATGTGGAAGTTGCATAAGTTTCTTTTTCACATTGCCATCATTAATATGTGCATAATTATGCACTTCTCTGTATGAGTATATATTTCTAAAATATTTTTAATTATAAAAAGTGTAGTGATTTGAAATAATAAGGTTCTTCTTACATGGGTTCTCTAGCTGTGGGTTGCGGTATAATGATTAATTACATCACTTTACTGCAATTTCATATCTTCTCTTATGTTTTTAATTTAGGACCACATATATCAAATGATCTCCTCAAAGCATAATGCACCCAGGTTTTTTGGCTCCATTTTGATATGTAATATTCTGATTGAACCATATGGTAAAGGAAAAATTTACATTCAATAGGAAAACAATTTAAGATCAGTAAGTTCTGTCTGTAATTTTCTTTTTCTAGAACAAGTAGTTTCCCTCTTCTACCCTCTCAAAAGTAAAATTCATATGACTAATTCATTAGTAAATATTCTGCTTGTGACACTGGCCATAAGTAGCTCCTTCCACATCAATGCCCGTCTATGATTCTATGCACATGAGTGTGGCACCTGCATAACTATTAGAGACTAGTGCCTGGAGAGCTCTTTCAGGACTCAGAGTTTATTGTGCAATCTAAAAATGCTGATCTACTTCCAGTCCAGGTGATGGCTCACCTCCTTGCACAACCACATCAAAATTATGATAAAATAATGCAACACCCATCACTCAAAAGAGGGAGTAGGGGGGTGAAAACTGTCCTTGAACATTCATTTAAATTAAAAAAAAAAAAAAGAGGCAGACATCGAGTTTAATGGAAGTCTGACAAGTATGAAATTAAAGAAACCACATCCATCCAGTCTGATAGGAGGGGCAGAGATGTGGAATGTGCTGGTCCCACATACATATGTGGTGGATAAAAATCTGGAAGGGATATCTCAGGAGCAAAAAGTTCCAGCACCATACCAGATCCCCCAGTCCAGGGTACCAATACCAAGAAGACAAGTTCCCACAAATTCTGGCTGCAGAAACCAGTGGGGACTGATTGAATGGAAGAAATTCCTGGAGTCCCAAGCAGTCTCTCTTAAAGAACCCACAGGCTAACTTATTCAGACTCCCTCCCTCTGAGCTTCAGCACCAGGGAGGTATCTTGAAAGGTACCAGTGGCATACAGGGAGGAAATAAAGTGGCTGGCATCAAGGTGAGAGCTGGGGGACAGCTTCCTCCTAGACAAACAGTTGGGCAGAACCACAGATCTAACAGGGCGCCAGATCAGAAACTCCATCAACCTAGCTAACACTGTTTGCTCTGCCCTGGAGATCCACCCCCTGCCCAGTCTCCATTCCACCCAACTTACATGCCCATCCAAGCTGTTAACAGTGGTATTTCCACATGAATGGTTGGTCTTGGTTTATGCTTCACAACTTCTGTAATTCTCTCAAACAAGCAACAGCCAGCCTCAGTGAGCCCCCTGCCCTCATACCACTTGCTAAGTGGCCCAGGCCTGTCTCTGGTGACAACCACCCTAGGTTCACAGTTTGGCTTCACCTGGGAATCTTCAAGTCCCACACAAGTAGTGAAATTTTTTGCGATTTCTTACAAAACTAAACATAATTTTCATTATACAATGGCACTCCTGGGTATATGCCATAAGTAGTGAAAACTTATGTCCACACAAAAGCCTGCACAGAGATGTTTATAGTAGGTTTATTCATAATTGTCAAAACTCAGAAGAATCCAAGATGACCTTCAGTAGGTGAATGGATAAAACTGTGATACATCCAGACACTGGGATACTTTTCAGATCTAAGAAGAAGTGATCTTCAAGCCATGAAGATACATGGAGGAACCACACATGCATGTTACTAAGCGAAAGAAGACAATCTGAGAAGGGTACCGATTGTGTGATTCCAACTATGTGACCTTTTGGAAAAGGCAAGCTATGGAAACAATAAACAGGTCAGTTCTTTCCAGCGTTTGGGGGAGGAGAGGGGAATGCTGGAAACACAGGATTTAAAGCAGTGAAAATCCTCAGTATGGGGAAAATCCTCAGTATCCACTACAGTGGTGGGTGGATACATGACATTATACTTTTGTCAGACCCATGGACTGTAAAACATCAAGAGTGAACTCTAAGGTGACAATGAAGTGTCAGTGTAGCTTCATTAATTAGAACAAGTGTAAGATTCAGGTATGGGATGTTGATGGTGGGACAAGCGGTGTGGCAGGGGCAGGAGGTGGATGGGAACTTTGTACTTTCCACTCAACCCTGCTGTGAACCGAAACAGCCCTAAAAGTTGACGATTATTTTTTTAAATAAGGAGGGGGATGGTGAAAAGAACGCCAGACATGATTCTTTGGATGAAAAAACTAGCAGAATTTACCTTCAGGATGGTAATTAAAGATGATATTGCTTTAAGGTTCAACAGCAGACTTTCACAACCAACCATCATTTGTAATGATCAAGGTTACTAACCTAAATCCTTAATTTTGTTATAATGTCCATTTGAGATCACCTCTGATATTGCACAAATGCTTGTTTCTGTTTTGCATTGGTCCCAATGCTCCATTATTATCTGAATGAAGTGCACCAGATCGATTCCTTTTATCTTTTTGATCCAACTGAGGGGCTACCTATTCTTTCAAAGGCCCTAATTGAGATTCTAGGAAGCACCTTCTGATATTGTCTTCCCTGCTTCAAACCCTTTTCAGTATATAGTTTACTTGCTACAAAAGTACATCATGAATTCATGAATTGAAAATAATATAAGGGAATAGATAAATCTTCTAAACAGATCACAAAGTTGACATTTTTATATTGATTTTAAGAATCATGTCTTACCATTCATTGTTCTTAGCTGTTGTTATAATAAGCTGTGCCATGGGTAAAAGTCTAAAATACCAGACAGCAATGATTTTTCTACCAAAAACTTGATGAGAAAACAAGCAATTAGGATTTGGTGATTTTAAAAAGTAGTTCAGATAAATTCAGAGGAATCTCAAAATTTCCAGTGAATATTAAGTAAGGGCTACCATAGAGGCATATTTTAGAAAAGATTAGAATATTATGGTTCTGAAAGGTATAAAGTGCTGCTCTGGAATTTTCATCATTCAAGTGGTGAATTTATAGCTACAAATGAAGTGGTTTTCCCATAAGTTTTTCTTAACTTCTATGTGTACAGTGCCACCAACAGGAAAAACATGAACTACCAAAGAGCAATAAATTTAAGGGGAAACAACTGACTTAATAATCTAGAAAAGTATAATAATTGTCTTCTGCTATGGCATGTTATTGACCTATTTTAATCTTCACTCTCAACATGAGAGTTTATGTAACTTTATTTCTCTAATGTGAAGCAACATTCTTCATCAGGTTAGCTTGTAGTGATATTCAAACACGACCCAAAGTAAGAATTTTTTTATCGTTACCCAGAATATCAACATATACACCTACATACAAATTGAAATAAAATTCCAGAAAACAACCTTTAAGCTTACTATATGCAATGATATTTCATTTTCTGTTCTGTTTCATATTTCTCTGACTGCTTATGGAATAAGTACTATCATTATTGTATTATCATATAGGAAGGCCCACGAGGTCCTTGTTTACCTTTATACATCTGGGGTCTTGGTCAATGCCAAGTTCATACTCATTAAAATGCATTGAATAAATGCACGAGTCTTCCCAGCTTCTCAGGATGAGTATCGAAGTTATGCCCATAGAAACCATTTTGTGGAATTTTGAGAGACTAACTTGAAATCGTAAACAATTACCTTTGTAAGCAAGGCTCTCTGGGAATGGCACCTAGTTAGACAACCAGAAACAAAAGAGAAAAAGAAGTAAAAAAACTCCGAAAGACATAAGATCTACTAGCAAACAAAAGAATTAGCAATCTGTTGCTGTTTCCTTCTGCATGGCGTTGCTCAGTCATCAGGTCTGCTATGAGAGGACCTGGACAGCCCCAGGCCCGTCTGCACCATGCTTCTATGCATGTTAACCTAAAAACGCAACTGAAAACAGCCAACAGCATACAGCCTTGAGGAAAATGGTTTTCCTGCTGTAATCGAGTCTAGTCTAGCCCAAACATATCTGATATATGCATATAATTTAGCTAAAAACTTTAATGACCATAACTTTTAATAGTATTTTTCATTCATAGATATTTAACACTAAACTCTATATTTATCTGTATATGTGTATGTATTTCAATAAGAGAAGTAGCATATACATGAAGTACCAAATATATTTATACATTTAATACATAAAAATACTTAAAAATGTTATATCAATCATTCCTTTCACACTGTTACATTTTAAAAGAAATTATTAAGTGGTACTATTAAATTTTAAAATTTAATATAATTCATTCTGGAATTAAATAATGTGTATTAAATAAATGTTAGACCTTTAAAAAGTTGTCCCAAAGAACAAGTTACACATACTTACCACAATGGGGCTCAATAATGGAAAGGAAGGGAAGGAAATCAAGGAAAAATAACAGCTTAAAACGAGTATGAGAATACCACCTCATACTTCCAAAAAAAAAAACCTTTAAAAAACCTCTCTTTCTCTCTCTAGAAATTAAATTTTTTTTTAAAATATGGTTTCTAAAGGTAATTTTTAAGAGCTCTGGTTTGTCATGCCGCCTACCCGCACTATGGTGCAGGGAAATTCCATGGACTTTCCCCAGGTCCTGAGAGGCAGCATTGTTAAAGCCAATGCAAACAACTGGTGTACTCATAAATGACTTCATAGATTCAGAAACATTTTCATGAACTCAGATAAAGTTAAAGGGCTCTCTGAAATGGAATGTGTATAATCAGAGTGAATGATGAGATTTATTTCCTTTTTCCTCTTTCTTTCTCTTCTTTGTCCTCTTCTTTTTTGAATCACCCTCTTTCTTTATGTTGTTCTCCTGCCCTCTCTCCCCCACCTTTTTCCCCCTCCCTTCTTATGTAAAAATAATGTTTCTCATGGTATAGTACAAAGCTCAGAGGACCCAGATACAGACATATCTCAGTTTGAATTTTAGCTCTTTTGTGTGACTTTGAGTAAATTTATGTTTGTAAGCATTAGTGTCCATATCTAAATTTGGAAGCACATCCTGAAGGATTGTGAGAGCCTTAGATCATATGTGGAAAACAGCACCATAGGAGCTAGAAAATAGATAATTTCTTAAATAATACTAGATATTTTATGATTTTATGAATGTGAAATATTATTAGTGAAATTTTTAATAGAACTCTTGTTATGTGAGTTTTAATATTCAGAAGTATAATCTCCATTCACACAACTTATTTTTACTGATGTATGACCCTGTAAACTCTCCATGTAAGACTGACAAAGTGCAGGTATACACTACTGATAAGTAACCATAGTTAAGTATGGAAGAGCCTCAGTAGAAACAAGTCCTACACCTTTGAAGAATTCAGAAATCAAACAAAAAAGATTTCTTGGTAAAAAGTAAACAAACTAAGGAAGACTTGATTGATTTTATAAAATAAGGTACTAAGTATTGAGTAAACACAAATATATAGAACTGTAAAATATCTTGTTAGGCTGTGATGGTGGACGAATGGTATGCATTTTCTTAATCCTCTCCTGAGGTTATGTTTATTGACACTAGAGAGAGAAAGGAAGGTGTGGGTATAGGGGAGGGTGGAGACAGACAGAGAGAGAGAAATATTGATTCCTTGCATCCCATATGCATACCGACTAGAGATCAAATCCACAACTTAGGTATGTGCCCTGACCAGAAGCCAAATCCACCGAATCTGCAAACTTTTGGTGTATGAGACCATGCTCCAACCAACTTAACCACCTGGCCAGGGTGACAGGATATGCATTTTTATTCATTTCTTTTAAATATTTTTAATATTTTATTTATTTCTTTTTAGAGAGAAGGAGGGAGGGAGAAAGAGAGGGAGAGAAACATCAAATTGTGGTTGCCTCTTGCACGACCCCCCTACTGGGGACCTGGCCCACCACCCGCCTATGCCCTGACTGGGAATCGAACCACAGCCCTTTGGTTCCCAGGACGTGCTCAATTCGCTGAGCCACACCAGCCAGGGCTGATATGCATTTTTAAAAAACATAAAAATTATGCAAGACACAGGGTGAAGATGAATGCAAAGTATGGATTTTAGTTCATAATAACCACTGGTATTGATTCATGAATTATAACAAATGTACCACACCAAAGCAAGACGTTAATGATTTGGGAAACTTTGGCCAGGGATGGGGAGAAGAGAGTATCTGGTAAGTCCCTCTATTTTCTGCTCAGCATTTCTACAAACCCAGAAATTATCTTCAAAAATGTCTATTAATTATTTGTTTTAAAAATTAATACATATATCTGCTCAAACAGATGTTTAGTATTTTTATTTATTGATGACAGCATTTATTTATTCATGCAAAACACTAAGTTAAAAATTAAACTGTGAAATTTTAAAAACAATTACATTTATTTTGGTCCTTAACATCTCTTCATATTGTCCACTATGGATATGCAAAAATGCTTGGTTGAAAATTGAGAAAATTTAAGATTTTTCTGCAGACAGCCTAATGTTTAAATTACTACTAGTAATTAAATACAATCTTAATATTGACCTGCTTTATTGGATACTGTCTCGATTTAGACACTATTTTAAGTACTTTATAAACAGTATAAAATAGATTTGCATAATATCTAACATATAAATCACTCTAGTAAGTCTTCCACTCTGAGCGATATTTATGTACAATTAAGTTTAAGTACTGTGAGAACATGGGACAATGAATTACTTTTGATATCATATAAAAATCAATGATTTAATAATAGTATGCATCCTGGTCTCAGCGTATATGTCAGTGTGTGTTTACAGGGATAACAATGATTAAGATGCAGCTATTTTAAAATTTCATTCCATCAAACATAATATCTACTAGATTATTTTTAAATCAGAATTTCTACATAAAGATTCACAAGAGATTTCTGGTAGTCACTATGTCTACACTAGAACAAACATGTATAGCAAAAAGTATTCAATATGTTCCTGTTTCATTTTAAATTTCTTTGTTTTAGAACATACTTATCTAATAATTGTGGGAATATTAAATTGGAAATGCCAAGGGACTTGAAATATCAGCCTAGAAAATACCATACTTGTAATAAATTAGTGATATCTATTGAAAAAAATATCTTATTTGAATGAATACAAACATGCCACTCTAGACTTAGATCTTTAAAACATTTAGAAAATTGCCTTTATTATGTTAAAGTGTGCTCCCTCTAGTCCCACTTTGCTGAGTGTTTTTATCATAAATGGGTGTTGTACCTTATCAAATGCTTTTTCTGCATCCATTGATATGGTCATGTGATTTTTGTCTTTCATTTTGTTTATGTGGTGTATTATATTTATTGTTTTGCAAATATTGTACCATCCTTGCATCCCTAGGATGAACCCCACTTGATCACACGCTGTATGATCTTTTTAACTATTGCTGGATGTGGTGTGTTTATATTTTATTGAGGATTTTAGCTTCTATGTTCATCAGTGATATTTGCCTGCAGTTTTCTTTCTTTGTTGTATCTTTTTCCTGTTTTGGGATTAGGATGATGCTAGCTTCATAAAAAGACTTTGGAAGTCTTCCCTCTTGGATTTTTTGGAATAGTCTGAGAAGGATAGGGGTTAGCTCTTCCTTAAATGTTTTATAAAATTTTCCTGTGAAATCTTCCAGTCCAGGGCTTTTGTGCCTCGGGAGTTTTTTGATTACTGCTTCAATTTTGCCAGCTGTTTTTGGTCTATTTAGGCTTTTTGCTTCTTCTTCATCCAGTTTTGGAAGGTTATATTTTTCTAGAAATTTGTTCACTTCACCCACATTTCAAATTTCTTGGCATATAATTGTTCATAGTAATTTTTTACAATCCTTTGCATTTCTGTGGTATCAATTGCAACCTCTCCTCTTTCATTTCTGATTGTATTTACTTGGCTCCTCTCTCTTTTTTTCTTGATGAGCCTGCTTGAAGGCTTGTGGAATTTGTTTATCTTTTCAAAGAACCAGTTCCTGGATTTATTGATCCTTTGAATTGTTCTTTTAGTATCTATGTCGTTCAATATATAATATAATATATATATTATGTACTTATATATGTATGTATATTATATATCATATATCAAATATATGTTTTTAAATACCCTATAAAGTGATGTGGAGTAAATATGTATAAAACATATGTGTATATATATATATATATATCTTTATTCTCAACTCAGTTCTTGGTTTGCGCCCCCCACCAGTAATAACTTAATAATTCGCTGTCTCTCTCTCGTGACCTTATGTGATCTTATACAAGCTTATGGCTTGAACTTGAATGTCCCAATTATAAAAAGAAAATAACAGAATCCCACTCATAAAATAAAGATGAGTCTAGGAAAAGAAAACTCCTTAATAGTTCAAAATACCAATTCATTAAAACAGTACTTTTTGTTAAAAGTTATTTTAAACTTTTAACATGTTAGAAACAATGTATTAGAAACCTTGACAATATAAACTATTGCAGTTTTTATTCAATAAGTAATATTTGTAATTAATTTTCTCATTTTATAATGTCAGTGTAGATGAAAATATTTTATCATCTTTAGCGTTGGTAAAGCTATATTACCAAACTTAGTCCAAGGATCCAGACCACACTGTTTTACCAATTTAAATAGAGCCTGAAAAGCTGGGGGAGGGGAGTCTTTCCAAAGCTTGTCTAGATATTATAAGAAAGGCAAAGAAAGAAGAAAGAGAAGAAGACAGAGAGGAAGATATGCTATAAACTACAGTGTCTCCATTTCACACTGATTAATAGATTATGTGTTCTCTAATCCGTGTGGCTCAGGGACCATCATTCTCATTCTCTGTTCAATTTAGCAATCAAATGCATTACTCCTCTCCCAAGGGAGGAGGCAAATGAGGAAATGGAAAATTTGGCAGGAAGTGATAATTCCAAAACACTTCCTCTAAGTGCATAAAAATGTCTATAATAAGTAGCAAATAGTCTTCCATGAAACATCTTCCTAGTTTTATTTAATATATTTTCTGCAACAATTATAGCGATTTGGCAATTATTAGCAAAAACAAAAAATAAATTTTGATTAAATTGTTCCAGTTAGGTAAAAAACATTTTCTAAATAGGAATATTTCCTCATCTCTTAATATTGTAGTTTGTCCTCCTCAAGAAAACTTGCAGAAATAGATGAATGGAAGATACTATGTTTGCCATAAATGTGGTTTTATAGGTTTTGCCTAAAAATATTTCATTGACTTCTGATAAATTGACACCACAAAGCATGTGCTGATTTTACTGAGTTGCTATTGGGTAGGTTTATCTCCGAATAATGTCTGTGGCACTTTTCAGAACACCTCTATAATCAACTCTATATTTTCACACAAAATATAGAGTTTAAGGAATCATGTGAGTGGACTAATTTTCTGAAGTTGTGGCATTTATGGCAGGTAAAATTGCTACTCCAATGGAATTCACAACTATTAACAAAACAAATTGAAAAAAAATTCTATATATTGGGATAAGAAAGAGTTACTAGTTTATAAAAACAAAGAAGTATAGTGAAAAAACTGCATAAGATAGTAAAGGGATTTTTTTAAATTTCAAAAACATTTCATAGATACACCTGAGGCCAAGCAATAAAAGCAGAGATGAAAATAAGCTGAACAAATGAATAAGGTAATCTAGATGAAGTAAAGAAACTTCACTTTATGGGTCATTAGAAAATACCATGCATGAAGTAAAGGGGGAGAAGAAGACAGTTATGGTACTAAAACTTTCTTCCAGCTCAATTAAATAATATGTATGTTTTTGTTGTGCCTAGTTATTTCTGGATTGAAAAGGTAAAGATTATCTACTCCCCTAGTGTAGCACAGAATCAAGATGTTGTACATTCATGAAAATAACTATCATATGTTAGATTATGAAACATTATCAAACATTTGAATTCCAAGTTGTTTCAGAAGGAAACAGAGTTATGCTGAGACAAAAGTGTATATAAGTATATATATATATATATATATATATATATATATATATATTCATGTTTTAAAAGGTTTAATATATTTCCAGCTCAAAGACCTCATTTATTTGACTTTCACTGTAGTAATTATTTGCAATATTTTTACATAATCAATTTGTATTTTCCTGCCATCTTTATGGTTAATTACAAGCAATTTCAAATTCCATTAACTTCACTTACTAATTAAAAATTGAAACATACTATGTATTATAAGAGCAATAAGATATTTAATTCTTGAATTAAAAATAAAACTCCTTTTAGTGTTAGCACATATAACCAGCAAGTAAAAAATGTTGATGAGTGACTCCAATTATAAGGAACTAAATTAAATGAACTGTTTTGTGTCCCCAAATATATATTGTTTAAATTTCTAATGAGGAATGCTATCTAAACTATAAAGAACAGCAAACATATGAATGAGAAAATGAAGAGCCAGTGAAAAGTCGAAGGCTGCACAGCAAATACATGCCCTTGAATGTCCTGATGTCCAGGTGGTTTGACATGAGGAAAGCCTCTGTGACGCTGGCGCTTCACAGTCAGCTATGCACACAGATAGTGCTGGAAAGTACTGATTGATAAGTGCTGCTGAATTAATTTTATTGTTGTTTTACCTGAAAGGTAACTGAATTTTCAAATGTGAATAACAATTTCTTTTCTCAATACCAATAGATCTGCTGCGTATAAGATTATTTGTTAAACTTTTAAAAATTATTTAAGTATAGAGACTTCAAATTTAAGTTTTCTCATATCATTTTATGCATGCACATGATTAAAAACATTATAATCATTACATTTTTTTCATTTTTAATTTATTTTAGTATTTTATATTTTATTTATTTTTTTATTGTTCAAGTACAGTTGTCTCTATTTTACCCCACCATGCCCCCCACCCCACCCATCCCCACCATCAACCCTCAATCCTACCCCCTTTGGCTTTGTCCATGTGTCCTTTATACATGTTCCTTGATGGCCCTTTACCTATTTTCCCCCCTCCTCTCTGGTTACTGTCAGTTTGTTCTTTATTTCATTGTCTCTGGTTATATTTTGTTTGCTTGTTTGTTATATTGATTAGGTTCCACTTATAGGTGAGACCATATGGTATTTGTCTTTCTCCACCTGGCTTATTTCACTTAGCATAATGCTCTCCACTTCCACCCATGCTGTCGTGAGTGGTAGGAGCTACTTATTTCTTTCTGCTGCATAGTATTCTATTGTGTAAATGTACCATAGTTTTTTTATTATCCACTAATCTACTGGTAATCATTAAAGTCTTATTCTAGAGAAAACAACACAATTTTTCAATATTAAATGTAGTTTAAGAAAGTTACCTTCATGAGGGTAGTAAACATGTCTACTGCTATATTCCCAACACCTCGATGAGCCCCTGGCATAGAATGAAGTGAGTGTTCAAAAAACAGTCATTGAGGGAAAGATAATTTTTTTTGTGTATAAAAAATAGAATTCATGGGATGAAATTTCCTCCAAAAATATTTAAAGGATTATAGTATATCCAAGATTATCAGTCTCTAGATTTCCATTATGATTTTAACTAATAAAATGTATTTTCATAATACTATTTGTTATGAACTCCTCAAGAAAATAAATGTTATCACATTAATCAGATTCTAATGTGGCTACCAACTCTTTTACAGATGTATCATATACACGTACACAGAATCTCTGTGACTAGACTTCCTCAAAGGAAATCTGCAGGGTACGGATAACAGCCATCCCCTCAGCTGGCCTCCCGAAATACAAGGCAATGGAATTTTGTTTCTTTTGAGAAAACAATGAGATAATTACATTTACTAAGAAGTGGAATTCACGTTATTGTCATCTCATAATGCCAGTGAGTGAGGAAATTATTTTCTTCTAGGTTTTACATGTCACTGGTTTGATAGGTAAAAGAATTTAATTAAAGATCCAAGATACAAAAAATCTAGAGCACCAGTTTCTCAGCTGAATATGAAATAAATTTGGTATGATATTTAAAAAACAGCTTTCTTGAAGTATAATTCCAAAACTATAAAGTTTACTTGTAGTAAGTACCTTCAATTTTTAATACATTAATAGAGATATGTAAGCACCACCAACATCGAGTTTTAGAATATTTCTATGATGCCATCTGCAGTGAATTCCTGTTCCCATGTGCGGCTCCAGGCAACCACTGATCTGCTCTATGTTTTGATCGATTTGTCTTTTCTGAAAATCTCATATAAATTGAATCATTCAATATGAATCTGTTGTGCCTTGCTGGTATTACTTAGCAAAACACTTTTGAGCCCATCCAAGTTCTAGTACTTTCTTCCTATTCACTGAATAGTATGGTACTCTATGTATATGTCACATTGTACTGTGTTGATGGACATTTGAACTGTTTCCAGGTTTGCGCTATTAAGAATAATTCTTCTTTAAAAATTTGTATCCGTCTTTGTGAGGACATATTTTTCATTTTTTCTGGTCAGATGCCTAGGAGTGGAATTGCTATATAATATAGTAAGGGTATAGGTAACTATTTAAGAAACTGCCGAAGTTTTTTCCAAAGTGGCCATATCAGTTTACACAACCAGCAGAAATGGATGTGGGCTACAATTCCACCACATCACCAGCACTTCTTATTTGACTTTCTTTGTGATTATTTGCCTTTGTATCCCCCTAACAATTAATAATGCCGAGCATCATTCAGGCACTTATTGACTATTTGTAGATCTCGTTCAAAGACATTTTTCTTTAAAATATTTTTAAATGAAAAAATAAAATAAAATGCATATAAAAAAAAAAAGCAGCCCCACCCCAGACCTAATAAATCAGAATCCATGCGGGAGGGAGGTAGAGATAAATAATAAATACATAAATAAATATGTGCTTATTTTAAACAAAAATGTTAATATTGTTAATATTGCATTAGAGGAGGGTTTTTTTCATTTGGTTTTGTTTGGAGCTTAAAAACAGACATTTATTTATCATAGTTCTGCAGGCTGGAAGTCTGAAATCAGGGCACCAGCTGGGATGGGTTCTTGCTGAGGGCCTTCTGGTTTACCTGCTGTGTCCTCATACGTCTGAAAGGACCAGCCATGTCTCACCTTGTCTTATCCTATTCATGAGAGCTAGAGTCTCATGGCCTATTCACCTCCCAAAGGCCCCGCCTCCAAATATAATCACGCTGGAATTAGAGTTTCAACATAGAAACTTTAGGGGTACATTCATCCATAACATTTGTTAATTTTGTTAGAAAAAGACATTTCATTGCTGCCAGGCAGAAGATTTATATTTGTTTAATGAATATACAAATAACCCATCTCTGAACTTACAGTTCTAAGAGAAGTACAAAAATATGTCACAAAAACAAAAAAAAACTGCAATGAAAATTGTACTCCCTTAATGTGGTGACTTGTGCAGTGCATGCCCTGAACAACTGCATGAGGCCATCTTAGTCTAAATGTGGTAGACCTCATCTAATGACTTGAAGGCCTTAAGAAGAAAGACAGAGGTTTCCTAAAGAAGAAGGAATTATCCTCAAAATTGCAATATAAACTACCTGAATTTGTAGTCTGCTTCCTTATGGAATTCTGAGTCAAGACTGCAACATCAACTTCTATCAAAATTTCCATTCTGCCAGCCTGCTCTGTAACTTTGCCAGCTCTCACAGTCAAATTTTTTAAAATAAATCTCTATCTCTAATTGGTTCTGCTATTCCAAAAACTCCTGACTAATATAGTCTTGGTATGAAGGAAAAATAGATGCACTAGTTTAGTTCCTTGTTCGATCAAGATAAGTATTTATATCTTTGAGGTTTAGTGCAGCCTAAAGTTCAGGAGGTTTTACAGAGAAAGAGAGAAACAGATAAAGCAGAAATTGCTTCCCTGGTTCCAGTTCTGCACAAACAACCATGTTGTACTTTCCAGGAAAGACATTTTAGATCTTGACAGGTGGAATCTTCTGGATGCTGAGACAGCAAAAGTATTCTAGACATTGGTCAATGAATTTCTAGGACAGGAATATTGGTTCTAAGAACCCAAATATCTCTGGATTAACTGAGACAGAAAGATTTTATTGACAATTCATGGCTTGGGAGATAGTTGGAAAAAAATTGAACTTACTCAGGGATTCCCACATTCTGAGATAAGAAGGCCAGGCTAAGGTGGAGCCGAATGTTGTGAAAGTCACTGAGCCAAACATTAAAAACTGCTTTTCTGCTCTTCAGAGAATAGTTTAAACCAATGTAGTCTAGAACAAAACACCTATCATAGCAAAGTGTAACAATTGTTATTGTTCATGCTAAAGTTTTAATAACAAAGAGTTCGAAAGGAGAAGATTTACTTATGTTAGGAGAGTAAAATATGCATTTCTGTGCCTAAGCTAAGATTATTAGAATATATTAAAGGAAATAAAATAAGAAAAATTAAACACTTCCTTAAGTTGAGGACACTGAAATACATTTTATATATAGTTTAGGAGGTACTTCACAAGTCCATTAAAAGATACTTGTTTAAAAATCACCAGAGTCTCCTTCTAACATGATTCTTTGCTCTTTAAGTTTTACTATTAATCTATAACATTACTTACAAAGAAAAGAAATCTGCCTTCTCAATGCAGGAGGTATTGTGATTAGAACAACTAAGACATTGAAAAAGCTGTCTGCACAGTAGTACACTCAAGCTGAATATTAAACATATATATATATGAAAGACTCCCTAGGGCAGACGAGCTTTTTAATCATAGTGTTTGACTTTCCATATCTGATTTGTTTCTCCTTCTGTGGCAGGAGGGTGGACTTGTTAGCACATTTTTCTCTAATTTCTTGATAAGCACTACTATCAACCTGACAGCCTGGACTGATTAAATAACCCTATTAACATGCAGCTATAACCACTGCCTGTAAGAGTCTCTGAAGCTAAAATTAAATGTAAATTAACAAGGGCCCAAACCCCTCTTCAGCTTCTTTCGTCTCAGGCAATTATCACACACTACCTGGTGGAGAAAGACAGTGTTCTTACAAATCATGCTTATTTTTTAATTTTATTTTATTGGTCCAGTTGAGGTTGGATGAGATCCAGCCAGGGGAAGCATTGTGAAAGAGCATAGTAAAAGCAAGGCAAAATAAAATTTAGAAGAAGAAATGTATAAACAGAGAGTTCAATAAACATGCAAGTTGAGAGAAAAAAAGTAGAGTTTAGGGAAGTAAGAAAAAAAGCAAGAAAGTCTTGTAAGCCTAATTTAGCAAATAACAAATGATCAAGAAAGAGATAATGAATGCCAGACAGAGCATCCAGGTTAGTGCCTTAGGCACAAAAATGTCAGGCAGCTACTGTGGGCAATGCGGGCTGGATCGAAAGTAAACAATTGGCACAATGAAAATGTATACCTCTAACTGGAGCTGTAGTCATCAATGGCAATAATAGAGCTCTTTCAGCTCTGTGAGTGATTTGAAGGTTTTATGATCTATGATTCTCAGCCATCTACCTGGGGGAAAAGGTTAATTCAGAAATATGAATGAAGAGTGGAATTAGGCTACCACCAAGATTTTTTCAAATGACTTTTCTTCTGCTATTATGTTACTGATATAGTCTGAGTTTTCATGCATTTGGTCCAAACTGACTCTATAATTCCATATGAATATTGCCTGACAATCTTACTATGTTTTGGTAATAAGATCACTTTCCCAAGCATTAGAAAGTATACTTCCTACTTTTTCCATTTTTCTCAAGCACCCATGTTTATCTTCTCACTTTTCTCATGTTCACTTTGTAGAGTAATAGAAATTATCCCATCTACTTCCTCCCAACAAGAAATTTACAAATTTCTTCTTTCTTGCCATAAACAGTGGTTTATGCAACCATCCTCCAGAGTCAGTTCATACCCATAATCTCAGATTATTCATGGCTTTTTCTGTTCATTTCTGTGTTTCCAGTTTCAGTCTAGCTTCTAAAAATATTTTTTTTATTTATTTCTAGAGAGAGAGGAAAGGAGGGAGAAAGAGAGGGAAAGAAATAGCAATATGTGGTTGCCTCTCTTGCGCATGCCCCCAACTGAGGACCTAGCCCACATCCCAGGCATGTGCCCTGACTGGGAATCCAACCAGAGACCCTTCGGTTCACAGGCCAGCACTCAATCCACTGAGTCACACCAACCAGGGCCACTCTATTATATTTCTGTCATCAGTATTTTAGTGTGCTCCAAATTTTCACACTTTGAAAAATATCCTCACGGAACCACTCACCCCCTCATTAGCTACATTATTCATTTTTTGTTTCCTTGATGGGCAGATATCATCCTATTACCTCCTTTACATAATAAAGGATAAGATAGAAGCCTAATGATATTATATGGTTTCTGGCAACAGAATACAAGAATCCTTAAATTTCCTTCCATCTAATACACCAATGCTTATGAAAAATCCATGGAGACAACAAAAATAATTAAAATAAAATACTAAAAATAAATTGAGCCCTGGCTGGGTAGTCAGTTGTTTAGTGTCATTCAGATACTCCAAAGTTGTGGATTTGATCCCCACTCAGGGCACATGCATGAATCAACAATAAATGCAGAAATAAGTGAAACAGCAAAACACTCTCTCTCCCTTCCATCTTCTTACTCTTCCCCTTCCTCTCTCTCTCTCAAGTCAATAAATTAAAGAGAGAAGACAGAGAGATGGCATAACATTTCATTGAGTCAGTGAGACCAAAAGTATAAATCAAGGGAACAAAATGAGTGGAAGTATGCCTAAATGGCTTGTAAATTTATACAAGCCTAAATGTTGCTATTAACCTCTCCCCTAATTCAAAAATCAATGATTTCAATGAATACTTCAAAACACCCAGAAAATAGCATCTGATTGTAACTAGTACATCAAGCTAGTTCTCAATATCTCTTCTTGCATGTCTCATTGGAAACTTTAAGCAACATGTAGAAAACTGAAATTGTAACTTTCCACAGAAAATAGAAACCATATTTCTTGGTCTTCCTCATCACAGATACAGTGAATGGTATTGATCTAATCCTGACACTTATAATTAACTCCTCATTCTGTATCATTCCACATATCAAACACAAAGATGAAATCATGTTGGTTTACTTTGTTAATATATATGCTTTTCATTCAAGACTATTCTCTCCTCTCTTACCATCCTAGTTCGAGCCACCACCAGCTCTCATCTAGATTACTGAAACAAGACCTTAACTAGCCCTGTTGCTTTTACCAAAGCACTCCTTTCAACTGTTCTTCTGGTAGCTATTAGAGTATTATTTTCTTAAATGACAATTTAATTATGACCACTATCTATTTCTGTTAACCTTTGCATGGGCAAAATCCTTAACATATTCTAGATTTCACTGTGTGGTTTGGACATTCTTTGTTTCTCCATCTAACGCATCAGCAGTACGATCTAGCTAGATTAATGTTCTAATTCCCTTGAGTATGTGAAACTTCTTTCTTCACAGAGAGCCTATATTTTGCCTAGAACCGGGCTTCTCTAACACTTTTGGTATAAAAAGTCAGAGTGATTATTTTTGGCTTGGTGCAACTCCATAAAGTCTGTTACCACTATTCACTGTAATGCAAAAGCAGCCACAGATGATACACAATGAATGGATGTGTTCTCCAATACAACTTAATCTCTAAAACAGGCAGCAGGATGGATCTGGCCCATAGAACTTAGTTTGCCAAATCCTGACCTAGAATATCTTTACTCTTTCATCACTCCTATGACTCACTCACACCCACCCTTCAGGTGTCATTTATGTCAGAAAGCATTGAGCTTCCCACAAATTGTGAAATTTGTCAATAGTGGGCTTTTATTGCTCCCTATAATGTTGCTTTCCAGTTCCTAACATAACTCTATTTAATTAATAGTTTATAATTATGTATAAAATGTCTTTTTCCTGACAATGTACATTCCATGGGGGCAGATGCTATCTACATTGGTTAACTGCTGAATTTCCAGGACTTAAAATATAGTATACACTCAGAAATATATGCTGAGCCATCACTAGTGTGCCTCAGTGATTTGGGTGTCACCCTGCAAACCAAAAGGTCACTGGTTCAATAGCAGTTCAGGGCACATGCCAGGATGTGGGCCAGGTTCCCAGTTGAGGGTGTGAGAGAGACAACCAATGACTGTTTTTCTTGCACATCAATGTTTCTCTCCCTCTCTTTTCTCCTTCCATTCCCCTCTCTAAAAATAAGTAAAGTATTTTTGAAAAAAGTAATATATGTTGAATGCAAACATGTTCTCTTAAATTCTGTATCTATACCAAGGAGACTGTCATTCTGGTATGGTGGACTGCGTTATTTTTTAAATGTTCACTGAAACCCATTGGCTCTGAGACTTGGCTTGGCTAATAAAATAAAGGGGGAATGGCATGTATCAGTTACGAGCACGGGTTTAAAAATGGAATATCTGGTTGAACATGTTCTTTATTTAGTGCCTCTCCAGTTGTGAGACAGACTGACAATGAGCAGTGCTCCCAGTGTCTATGGTGAGGGCCGTCAGATGTAGCAAATAAAAACTACAGCATATTCATCAAATCTTAATTTCAGATAGCCTATATGTACATATTTATTTATTATACACATACTCCATATATTGCATGGGACTTATTCATACTAAAAAATTATTTTTATCTAATATTCAAAATTAATTGGATGCCTAGTGTTTTATCTAATATTCCTTCCTTCAATTAAAATGTTGACTGAGTAAAAACTAAATTTTGCTTTTGTAAGCCACTAAAATATGAGTGTCGCCTGTGGCCACAGTATAATCCAATCAGAGATCATCTTAGCATGGTGATGATTAATACATGAAATGTGTGAAAATAAGATAAAGATCTGGAAGTAAAATATTAAGGACAAGAATCAGACAAATGATAGTATGAAGAGGTATAAGATAAAATAACCAGAACAATAAGTTACAATTTGTGCACACCATGGAATCTTATTTGGCCATAAAAAGAAATGAAGTATTGATTCAATCTACAACATGAGTGAACTTTGAAAACATTGTGAGAAGTGAAAAAGTACAGATACAAAAGGCCACATGTAGTATGATTCCATTTATATAAAACGCCCAGAATAGGCATAGCTATGGAGACAGAAAGTAGATTAGTGTCTGCCATGGCTAGGAGGAGGGAAAAATGAAGAGTAACTGCTAATGGGGATAGGGTTTGGGATGATGAAATGTTCTGGAATTAGATTGCTGTGATTGATGTGCAACTTTGTGAATATACTAAAAACCACTGAATTGTACTCTATAAAAGGATGAACTTTATGTATGGGAATTGTATCTTGATAAAACTGTCACTACAAATATTTATATTTTAACTGTTCCTATAAAGTCTCCTAGAGTAAAAAAAATATTTAAAAAAATAGGAAATCAGAGGAATTTATCATGGATTTCAAGGGAGCACAACAAATTTCCTATGGAGAAAACAAATGGCAAAACATAAGAATGGTATATTATGATACAGAGATAGAGCTCTCCCTTACTTCTTATATTCCAAACAGATGTCAGTACTATGGTAAAAATAGAGAAAATATCATTTTTCTCATATTTATGGACTATAAACAACTAAATAAACATACTCTGAGTAATTTTTTCTTAAATTATTATACATTGATATAGCCACCTATTATAAAATACAGATTCTTATATATAATTAGCTTTCAAAAGTTCTTATTGTTTATGATATGTATAATTCATTCTCATTTTCCTGGAGGAGAAAATGGGTACCTGCTATTTTAAGGAGAGATTAAAAATTGATCCTTAGGACACCACTCACTTTACCTAGTTTGATTTAAACAATTATCTGAAAATTCCCTAAAGCAGGCATTCCTCAGGTACATTTCTTGTAGCTCTAAACTCAGGCCATTGATCTGATTCTCAGTTGCCATTTTTATAATAGAGTTAGAGTGAATTTAGTTGCTTCACCTGATACTTTTGGACAGAATTTGAAAAATCTGATTGACATTTTAATAACTATTGTACTTACATCAATAAGTGTTTAGTACATTTCAAGGGAGATATAAAAGTCAAATGCATTCAGTTGTCAGTTATTAAATCTCCAAATGCTTTCAAAATAAGAGAAGACAGAATATTTATCCTAACAGATTCAGAGTCCTCTAATTCTTAGAAAAGTGCCCTGTAATTAAATTTAGCATCTTGCAAATTATAGTCTTCAAAGAAAATCATGTACATAAGCATAACTTAACCTTCCATATTAACATAACTATAACCTTAACATATGTGCAACCATATGTCCCATCTTTTCACATTATTATCCATAATCACCATTTCTCTTTCATTTCAGTGGATTTCATAAAGAGAACACAATAGCTGCTCTCAGAATATATGTCATACATATAGCACACTTTTATATATAATATTATTTGGAATAACTTACTACAACAGTTGTAATTTAGGTCAAGCTTCTTAGTTGCTCAGAGCTAGTCAGAGTGCCGACGTCATCTCTAAAACTCCTCCAATCTACAATAGGCAGAATTTTTTATATTTATATGTATGGAAAGAAGAAGGGATGTGGATGCTTCTCAGGCAAGTAGTAGCACAGCATGGACATCTGTTGGGGTTTGTCTGCCAAGAATTTCTTTACCCCTTGTTCACACATGGTTAGACAGGGAGAGTAACCTACTGTAGTCGTTTTAATCCAAATGGGATTTAGGTACTTAGGGTTTTAGCTGCTAATTTACTGAATTTTCCAAAGAAGTGGGTCCTAGGCTTGGCCTCCCAGAATAACTCACGGAACAATACAGAATTGACTGCTAGAGCAGCTACTTTCTCTGAGGCTGCTGCTGGATCCACACCAGAAGACCACTAGAAAGCAACTGTCTCCAAAGAAGCTGGAGAGTGGATATTGAAAAAATGCTTCAGAGGAAAAAAAAAACAAACAAGCAAAAAGAACCCTTATGTTTTCATAACATTGTCAGCAGGAACACTAAAAAATGGCAGGAGGATGGCTTCCTTCTCACTTGCTCCTAAATTTTGCTTTAGTGACTCTAACGTGAAGATTTCATACCCAGTATGCTGACTGCTAGAGACTTTTAGAGATGTAATTTTAGCTTTTCAACTTCTACAAATAGGAGGTTGGAGTGCAGTTTGAGGGAACAAATCCAGAGTATCCCTGTCACTCACATTTGGGAGAAAGAATCCTTCTCTCCTGGGCAATGATGTGTTCCATTGTTTCAGAGCATTTTCATCTCTTTACTCTACCATCACCGTAGCAAATATGTAGCCAGGCACGGCTGCTCAGAGGATCTGGTCACTTTCATGCTTGCACAACTGGACAGCCAGAGTCCTTTCACCAAGTTTTCTAACAAAGGGGAACACACGAACACACAATGCAATGCCATATACCTTTCCATTTGTTCAGTAATTGCTTTAAATCTTGCAAAGAAAATTTATTGTTTTCTTCACTTAGGTCCTAAACATTGTTAAATGTATTGGTAAGAACGTCAAATTTATCTCTAGTTGGGATGGAACATTTTCCTCACTTTCTATTTCACTTGTACAGGAAAACTATAAAAGTGGTGTCTCCTTTACTTCCTTTTCAGTTTTTTACTGTCTTGTGACTCTGACAGGCCAAGACACTCTTTCTTTTTTTTTTGCCATTTGGACCAGATAGATGGCAAACATCTTTGGTGCTCTCTCTCGGGGAAATACATTTTCCTGCATACTTACAAAGAATGGCATCATTTTACACTCTCAACTTATCCCTAAATCAAAGGCAATCTGGCTCAGGCCTAGGCTTGGTAAATAACATAAGGTAGTCAATAACTATTATTTCACTAAAGCTAATAGATAACTCATCAGCCTTATATTCCTTGATATAATGGCAGAAGTTGGTTCTGTTACCAGTATTCTAGAGTTTTTCTTACACTATTTTAACTCAAGTACAGAGAATTAACTTAATAATAATTCTCAGGACTAGACACACAATTAACATGGGTGCAAAATACCACACTTATTTTTCCTTTTTTTAAATTTATGATTTATATATATATATAAACACATACATTCATATATATATATATATATATATATATATATATATAAACACATACAGGTAATGTCTTATATAATGTACTTTGCTTCTATCACTGAGTGCAATGTCTTAAAATCAATCAATTTATGTATATATGCCTCTAATTTACAGTTCTAAAAGGCATAATAATATATTCTATGCTTCCATCATATTGATCTGTTTCCTTAATGATAAACATTTAGATTGATTTTGATTCTACCTAACTGCAACCATAAACAATACTGTGATAAGCATCCTCACAGATTTTGACATTCATTCATTCTCAGTATTTTGCAGACTCCTCTTACTGTAGCCATATCTAAAATTCTGAGTGCTGTCATGTAGGCACTCACTTTTCTAGCTAATCTTCTGTGCTCACTTTGAGGGATCTCACCAGTCAGTCTGATTTTTTCCATCAGCTTTAACTGGTAGTAATAGTTCGAATGTGCCAAGAAATGACAAATCTCTTGCCTAAAAGGTATCTCTCCAGAGCCTCAGATACATATATATTTCCACACTGTCCAAAACTGAATTTATGATTTACCACCTAAACATCATTCCTTATATTCTATTTTTCCTCTGTTATTAAGTGGCAGCAGGATCCATGATGAAAGTTAAAATATAGAAACTCCTCCTTTATTACTCTCCCTTCCTTATCTCAAATATCTAATCATTAGATGAGATCAATAGATTCCACTCCTAAATATCTATATAGTTGTCTTCATTCCTATTGCAGCTATGATAGTTCCCCTATTTCTGGTAAATGCATCTTTTCCAATTCAGCTGGATGTGTTCTATTCAACCAGTCCTTCAGATCTTGAGTAGACCTCAAGGACTTTTAAAAATCAAGATGTTTTTAGCTAATCCAGTCAAAATTGTGTCCCTCTGTTAAGCTCTGTCAGAGCTCTTCATGTTTTCCAACACAGTCACTACCAATTTTTGAAATTAGGCACTTATTTCTAAATTATTCATTTAACATCTATTTTACCTCCTCCCCTGACCTAAGTAGAATTATAACTTTTTGCTGATTTGCTACATTACCTGGCATAAAATCACAGATAAAATATTAAATGAGCATCTAGTAGGTTCTGGACACCATTCTTGGCACCTTTGATATGACAGTAAAGTAAGCAGAAAAAATGTCTGCTCTCAAGGGAGAGACGAGCAATATAATAAGTTAAAAAGAGACACATAGCATTGGCTTTTAGGGCATGGACTATGAAGCCGAACTGCTTAGATTCAAATCTCAGTTCAAACACTTCCTAGGTCAGTGGTTTTGGCAAGCTAGTGATTTATGAAACATGGAAAATAGTGCCCACTTCATAAGGTTGTTATAAAAATTAAATAGTATTTATAAGGAACTAGGAACAATACCCAGTATATACTAAGCATCACATAAATACTTGTTAAATAAAATTTAGATTATATGTTATGTTTTAAAAATGGGCATATTATTAAAAAATAAAAATCAGGGTAACAGGGACTGGGAATGGAGGATGGGGAATCTAGGTGGCAATTCTCAAAATGGTGGTCAGATAAGCCCATTGGAAAGGTGACATTTGAGAAATAAGTTAAAGAAAGATGAAAAGACATATTTTTAAATGAATTAAAGGATAATTTATAGCACTTTAAGAGGATCCCAAGAATGGGTAGGATAACAAAAAAAATGAACTACCAACCAAAATTAATAAACATATAGGACTTGGTAGTTGATATAAGCAAGCAACAGGTAATAATGAATAAAGGTTAAGATTCTATAGATTCAATGAAATTCTCATTAAAATACCAATGGTATATTTCATAGATCCAGGACAAATATTTCAAAAATTTATATGGAACCAAAAAAGACCCTGAACAGTTTCTGAAATCTTGAGAAAGAAGAACAAAGTTGGAAGAATCACAATTCCTGATATCAAACTATACCACAAGGCCACTGTAAGCAATAGTCTGGAACTGACATAAGAACAGGCACATAGATCAATGGGAAAGAATGAAGAGCCCACAAACAACCCATGTCTCTATGGTCAATTAACATTTGACAAGGGAGTCATCAGCATACAATGGTGTAAAAATGGCTTCTTCAATGAATGGTGTTGGGAGAACTGGACTGTTACACACAAAAAAATGAAACTAAACCACCAACTTATACCATACACCAGAATAAACTCAAAATGGTTAAAAGACTTAAATATATATGTCATGAAACTATAAAAGTCATAGAGGAAAACATAGGCAGTAATTTTAGATATCCCATATAGCAATATTTTTCAGATATGTCTCCTAGGGCAAGAGAAATAAAGGAAAAAATAAACAAATGGGGCTACATCAAATTAAAAAGCTTCAGCACAACAAAAGAAACCATCATCAAAATAAAAAGGCAACTAATCACACAGGAGAACATACTTGCCAATTATGTATTGGACAAGGGTTTAATACCCAAAATATATAAAGAACTCATATGACTCAACACCAAGAATACAAACAATCCAAATAAAAAAATGGGCAAATGACTTGAATCAACACTTCTTCCAAGGAGGACATACAGAGGGCCCATAGACATATGATAGAATGCTCAACATCACTAGCCATCAGAGAGATGCAAATTAAAACCACATGAGGTATCACCTTATACCTATCCATATAGCCATCATTAACAAATCAACAAAAAACAAGTGCTGGTGAGGATGTGGAAAAAAGGGAACCCTAGTGCACTATTGGTGGGGCTGCAGTATTGGTGCAGCCACAGTGGAAAATAGTATGGAATCTGCTTAAAAAATTAAAAATGGACCTGCCTTTTGACACAGTGATTCCACTGCTAGAAAAATACCCTAAGAATCCCAAAACACCAATTCAAGAGACTTAGGTATCCCTATGCTCATAGCAGTACTATTTACAATAGCCAAGTGCTAGAAACAGGCCAAGTGCTTATCAATAAATGAGTGGATCAAAAAACTGTGGTACATTTACACAACTTAAAACCATACAGTAGTAAGAGAGAAGGAACTCCTATCTTTTGCAACAGCATGATTGGAACTGGAGACTATTATGCTGAGTGAAATAGCCAGCTGGCTAAAGACAAACAACATATGAACTCATTTAGAAGAGGAATCTAATGAACAAAGTAAACTAATGAGCAAAATAGAACCAGAGACTTGGAAACATGGAACAGACTGACAGCTGCCAGAAGGGAAGAGGGAGAGGAATAATGGTGGAAAGAAGGGAAAGGGACTAGTCAAAAAACATGTATGAATGACCCATGGACATGGACAACATGGTGGACCTTGACTATGGGAGCAGGGCAGGGCAGGGCAAAGAGGAAAAAATTGGGGCAACTGTAGTAGAATAATAATAAATAATAATAATAATAGAATATTATTCCACATGAATATAAAGTATAATGCTTCCTTCCTCCCCTCTCCATCCACTGACCCAGTGCAACATGGAACAGAAGAGAATAAACCATTCCCCTCATGTACTCTCCCAAGGGAGAAACTAGTTTTAGTTAAGGTAAGAAGATAGCCTAAGAAAGGTAACCTGGTCAGGAGATTTGCTAAAAGAAATAAAATTCCCTTTCAAGAAATTATGATTTTATTTGTGGAAAACAAAGGCATTTTTCTTACTTTTATATCCCTGTTATAAAATTGGTATTAAAATTAATATTTAAATTTAGCAAATTTAATTTAGTAAGTTACATACATTCATTATTAATCCTCCTAGTTTACATTTTTTACTATGTGGGTAAATGCCTCAAAACAAATTGGTTCTGAAAAGATTTATGATGCTGAGCAGGAGGAAGAGTTTGAGGTTGAAGGAAGTGGTAACATGGAAAATCTCAAGAAGTCTAAGCATGAGGAAGTAGAAAAGTGAGCTAAGACTCCCTTAATTGAATTCCTTTGCCAAAATGTTGCTGTGTATGCTTGTGAAATGTTATACTAATGAACCCTCAAAAAATCTATATAAGTCACTCTATAGCATATTATCCTTGATGTGGAAAAATAGGCAATTTCTGTTCTATTTCCAGTAGTTGTTTGAAAGAAGCTCAAGTTATTAAAGCTGATATTACCTTTCATCGCATTGGGCAGAGACTAGGTCTTTTCTATTGTCTCTTCAGCATTGAATGATAAATACACTCTTACAATATATGACAAATAGATTCTTCTCTGTTCAAATCCTTTGCTCATTAAATAAAACTCTCTGGTGCCATGTTTTTCAATAAACATTTAATAAAATGCATCAGGCTTTATGAATTCACTTGTAAAAATTATTAGGCACCTGCAGACAACAGAATCAGTCTTTCTCAAACATTTTATTTACTAAACATAGATTTATTGGTAGAAAGCAAAGGACTAGACAATTTCCTTTTATAAACAATGTCAAGTAATAGATAAATCATAAAGCAAAAATTGAAATTTTAATTCTCCCTGGCCACTGCAAAAATAATAGAGCATCCCATTTCACTGCCTGCATTCTTTGGAGATCATATTTTAAATGCCACACACCAGTCTAGGCTGAAAGTAGAAATGATTTTAAGGCTATTTTTAACTTCCCAGAGATTACTTCACAGTAAGTAATATTAAAGTGTTGCCAAGAATAAGTGAAAGAAATATCTTACTTCCTTGGAATGACATTATTTTGAAAATCTAGAAAAATAGTCTAATTCTGTCAAGAAAAATATGTAGATTTATAGAGACAGCAAATAATAAAGCGTTTTCTGTGGCCTATGAAGACAGTATACTAAGGACACAGAGGGGGATTGTTCTCTTTCTCCCTCTTCCTTAGCAATTTTATTCACTGCTCCAAAGGCATCTTGAGGTTCACAGGTACAAATCTTGTAAAACACATCTTTTCCATGTAATCAAATTTTAAACATAGTAAACATTATTTTTACTGTTCACTTGCTTAAGATAAGCTAAAATGTAAATAACCAATTTTTTATGTGGTATAACTTTCAAAAAGAGCTCTTTCTCACCCAGGAATATTTGATAATATGATTATCATGGGGAAAAATACATTATGGAAATTAGGTAGGAAATGAATAATTTTCCCCATTTAATCCGGGACCTGGATATCTCATGAGTACATTGTCAAGATGTTACAGTAGTCTGTCAGGACTGTTTAAAAGATTGGGAGAGGATGATAAGGACCATGGCTCACCCTCATCTGAGAATTAATTAGCAACTAATTTGTTGATCAGATTTTATTTTAGTGCCACATTCCTCTGAAGTCACCCATCTTTTTAAAGGAATTTCATCACTACTAGTAATTATTTGTTTTTTTCACATGAACTTCAGAATTAATTGATCTATTTCCATACCCCCAGCAAGCTGATTTTTTTTATTGGGATGACATAAAATATTATTGACTTAAGGCAAACTAGTATCTCTGTGATGTTGCATCATCTTATCCTCTCTCTTTTTTTAAGTCCATTTCTGTGTCCTTCAGGAGTATTCTACAGTTTTCTTCATTTGTGTTTTTTACCTTTTTTGATAAGTTCATGGAACTACTACCTTGGGCTACTACCTTTTGATTGCAATGAGTCCCATAAATTATACTTTTTAATTTGATATAAGGACCATGTTAGTCAGGGTTCTCTAGAGAAACAGAACCATTAGGACATATACATATAGAGATTTTAAGGAATCAACTCACATGATCACAGAGGCTGACAAATCCAAAGTCTGCTGGATAGACTGGAAGACTGGAGACCCCAGGAAGAGATGACATTATAGCTTGAATCAGGAGGCAGTCTCCTGGAAGAATCCCCTCTTCTTCAGGAGAGGTCAGACTTTTCTCTACTAGGTTTTCAACTGATTGGATGAGGCCCAAATACATTATAGAGGCAATCTGCTTTACTCAAAATCTACTGATTTAAATATTGCCCTCATCCAAAGGACACTTTCAGAAAAACATCTGAAGTAATGTTAGATGAAATATCTGGCTACTGTGGCTTAGTCAAGTTGACACATAAAATTAACCATCACAAGAATCTGTGATTTTAAAATACTAGTTTTATATAGATCCTTACTCAATTTCATACCCCTTTCTCTTTTTATTCCCCTACTTCCCCTCTCTCTGTTTCTCTCTTCTTGCCATTTTCTCCTTTTCTTTGATTCTCAATAACTTTTCAGGTAAACTCACATCATTTACAAATAGAAGCAGTTTTACCTTTTTGCTTTCTAACTCTGTCTCTAGTCATTTTCTTTTATCTGATTTTATTTTTTTAATATCTTCAACACAATATAAAAAACTGCAACAATAATGAGCCTCATTTCCCTTTTCTCTGAATTTAATAGCATATCCCATGATTTAAGTATGGGTTATTCATATTTGAAAAACACTGAATCGATTATTCTTCTATTGAGTGTTTTTACTAGAAAAAGGAATTCAATTTTGTGTAAAACTTTTCATGGAAATAATGACTTTTTCTCCTTGTATATTTAAAACATGAATTATACTAATAAATTTTTGCAGTGTATTCCCTGGAATACTAAAATTAATTTTATTGAGTCATTATTTATTAATTTTAATGTGTTTTTCTTCTATTGGCTAATCATATTTTATTTCATTTTTTAAAATATTTTAAAGATTTTTTAAAATTTATTTTAAGACAGAGGGGAAGAGAGGGAGAGGAAGAGAAACATCAATGTGTGGTTGCCTCTCACATGCCCCCTACTGGGGATCTGGCCCACAACCCAGGCAAGTGTCTTGACTGGGAATCCAACCAGTGGCCCTATGGTTTGCAGGCCGGTGCTCAATCAACTGAGCCACACCAGCCAGGGCCTAATCACATTTTATTTCAAATATCTGTATCAGTGTTTGCATAAATAAGGGTGGTCTATAGTTACCTTTTTTAAAGGATGCTATTTATTTTTAGAGAGAGAGAAAGGGAGGGCTAAAGAGAGGGAGAGATACTGCAATGTGTGGTTGCCTCTTGTATGCCCCCTACTGGGGACCTGGCCCACAACCCACGCATGCGCCCTGACTGGGAATCAAACCAGCGACTCTTTGGTTTGCAGGCTGGCACTCAATCTGCTGAGCCATACTAGCCAGGTATAGTTATCTTTTAAGTGAAATATTGATGTTTCATCTGTTAAAATGTATTCAAAATCAAAAACCATTCAATATATTTCAAAGTAAAGGAATTTAATATATAATTCATTAGAGATTTGGAAGGATGAGAGGAGCAAAACAGAAGGTAACATTACTAAAACTCAACTACTACTGGAAACCAGCAAGTAGTGTTACTGCAAATTCTGTGTCACAATCCTAACAGCTGTTGTTGGAGTTGAGTTGCCTGACACAGAATTCATAAGCATGCATGTCCGGGCTACTACTGCTGTTGCTGAGTATCACACTGCCTGGGCAGGAATTAAGGAGCCAGCATTCCCAGGCTCCTGTCACTGTTTGCGGCTGTATCTGCCAATCTCACCACCTCCAACACTGCTGTTGCCACTACGGTTGTTGAAGCCAGGAAACCAGGGAACAAAGGAGAAAGAATCACTTCTCCATGTCTAATTCTACCAAGTTTTCCAGCAGTGCCTCCCACGTGTGGAGCCTACCTAGAGACCGTTTGCCATGGGTGTGTAGGAACTGTGGTTTGTGGGGCCCAGACCCGGTGTTGTAGAAAGATCACGGAAGGACAGAGACAGGACTGAGAACCTGCAGAGAAATGACTGAGAAAGCTTACTACATAAAAGCAATTTAGAAATGTTCCTCCTCTCTCCCTAAATTACTAGAACAATTCAAGTAACATTGTTATAGCTGATCTTGAAGCATCATCTAAACCAACTGCTTATTCGGGAATAGATCTTTGATATAATATCCTCATTTTTTTATATAAAAACTGGGACGTTTAAAACTTTTGGGGTCAGATTTGGGAAATTATATTTTTCCTAGAAAATTATCTATCCCAAATTTATTAAAATAGAATCAATCAAGATGCCACTATATCATGTTTGGCATGCAGAAAGTTAGTTGAAGTAATTCATTCTCCTCTGTGCCCCTACATATTTAAGGAAGTGGTAGGAAGATAATTAGGGAATATATGGATTTTCCCTATTTAAATTTTCAAATGAAGATTTAATAACTTTATACTCAGAAAATAAAAAAGTAGAAATGAAGTCAATTTCATTACAAAGGGAAGAACCAGTAGCGAAGAAATACACAATTAACAATGTTTTTGAGGTGATTGGCTAGTAATTTGGCCATGGAAGGAGTGGGAAGGAAATAAATCTAGATAAACAACCACTTCATACCTTAAGCCAAATAAATTGTAAATGAAAAGAAAAGTAACATGTAAAAGAGACGGGGCAAGGGGGAGACAGAGAATCGATATTGATACAGGTAAAAATTATTCTCCTTGATACATTTAACTAAAAAGAATTAAAAGCCTGTATACTTTCAAAGATATAGGTTATTCTTGTACATCCTGAATGACAAAAATAAGAGATTATTTGTTGCAAAAATGTTCTGAAAGCAGGTTAAGTAGATTTTATTTTGCAGAAAATAACACTATGTTTTAGAGAGAAGAAGAAATTTTTGCTAAGAAAATTTAGAGTTACAGGACTTTACCTACTGGGTTTTATTTTATGATTTGGGGGACATAATGTTAAATATAATCTTGATAGGCTGTCCTTGTGGGGGAAAAGTCCATGCTTCTGGGCTTAATTAAAAACGTTTAAACTAGCCCTGGCTGGCGTAGCTCAGTGGATTGAGCACGGGCTGTGAACCAAAGCATCTCAGGTTCGATTCCCAGTCAGAGCACATGCCTGGGTTGCAGGCCGCAGCCCCCAGCAACCACACATTGATGTTTCTCTCTCTGTCTTTCTCCCTCCCTTCCCTCTCTAAAAATAAATAAATAAAATCTTTAAAAAAGAAAACGTTTAAACTATGTAAGTAGGAAGGTGAGTGAACTGGAAATGTTCCTCTTGGACAGATGTGGGATTTTCTATTTATTTTTTTATTTTAGAGAGAGAGAGGGGAAAGAATTGAGGAAGGGAAGAGAGAGAGGGAGGGAGAGAGGAACATCAATTTCTGTTCCAGTTATTTATGATTCATTGATTGATTCTTGCCTGTGTCCTGGCCTGGGATCTAACACTCGACTTTGGTATATTGGTACAGTGTTCTAACCAACTGAGCTGTCTGGCCAGGGCCTAGGTGTGAAGTTTTTTTTAAAGATTTATTTGTTTGTTCAATTGTCTGACTTATTCAATAAATAAAAATATTATAAAATTTACATTAGCAACTTTGAAAGACAACTGGCCACAGAAAATGTTCATATAACTTACTCTAGTAATCTAGTAACCTAATTTTTAGAATGTATCCTAAGGTTCATACAGTAAAATACTATTCATACAGTAAAATACTGCATGTATAGTAATTGGCTTAGAATAGATACCTTGTAAAAAGTTATGAAAAGCAATAAGAATAAAAAAGAAGCAATTACAAGAAGGGATATACTTGATAAATTATATGTAAGTACTACATATTTTTGTACTTATGTTGAAAAAATAATCTTTTAAAATAATATAATATTTCAAAAATAAATGAAACTATTGCACTTTATCATATAGTTGAGAAATACGAGTTTTAAATGTATAGGTAATAAGTCATATTCAATTAAAGTCATTTGCTTTAAAGCCAATTGGCATTTAGATTAATTTAATTGCCCCCTATTTATTTGAAACTTCCCATTTTATAATAAGTTGCATTTATTCTGTAATGAACATGTAGATCTTTTCCAGAAACCATTTTACGTTGGGTGTTATTCCAGTTTCAGTCCTTCTCTTCTCTACCAGTTTCTAGAATAGAACTTGGAATGAATGAGAAGGTCATTTCTTTCAAGGTAGCTTTTTCAACCTCTAATTGTTGCTCTTTGCACAATGCCCAGATTGTTTCCCTTTTATAAATTATCAAAGTGTAAGGTTAAAAAAAATAGACCTGAAAAAGTCAATGACAACATCCCTGAAGAAAAAGGATGAAAGGGCCAGAAAGGGCAGGTCAGCTGGCAGTTCACAAGCTCAGCTAACTCTAGTGTTGGTATGAACTGAGTCTAGTGCTTCTGAGAAATCATTAGAGATCAGAACATCAGAGCCCTGGAATCCCATGAATTTGCAACTGGCAGTGTCAGAGATGAATAAAGATTTGAAAACAGATATTGGCTGTTTAGATGTATTTTTAATTCAAATGAAGCTTGCTACACTCATTGCAATGTGAGAATGTGAAATTTTTTCTTTATATCTGCATGTCGTAAATCACCTTGAAAAAGCTGTGGAGTCAAAAGTCTGGCAGAGAATGAAGACAAACTAGTATGGAATGTGACAGCTACAGATGGGACTGGTGATGCAGAGACATAAAATAAATGATTTCCCTCATTATTTTTGTTCTATGACTCTTTTTTTAGTATATTGGACCTATTTTCATAAAAAATGAACGAAATGTACAAAGAGTTTTTAGTTCCAACCTAATTTGCCAGTTATGGTTACAGTTTCAATCTCTTCAGTATATTTTCTCTGAACTTAAATGTCAAAAATCCAAATCTACCATTGCAATTAAAAACAATGTTTTCAGTGGTGTTTTCAAAAGTAGCATTTGCGGAACACAGATAAACTTTTATAAAAGGTTTTCAGCGAAATGGATGCTGGGCAGATGTTCACAGAATATGGAAAAAGGAAAGTATTCCCCAGCTCTGCAAGAGTTTAGACAGCCCAGGTATTACAAAGTGAATCACTGAAATTATATATAAAGGCCTTTATAATAGAGAAACCTAAAAGCATTCTTAGATTTCTAGTGCTACAGTATTTTTCTAGAGGATAATTTACCCATGGAGAGACTAAAACTAAATGCAAATAAAATGCCAATAACCAATTTGCGTACTAATTTTACATATTCAAATGAGTTTATTATAAAGAATCATACTAAATTTTTATTTTCCACAAATGGCTTTTATGAAAACCTGTGATTTACAACTTATTTGTGTATGCTGAACAAGTGGTTTGTGATCTCTTGTATGGCAGGCACTGCTCACGGTGCTGGAGCAGCGTCATGAAGGAAACCCTTCCTCCTTGCTGGGAAATAAAAATTCAAGAATGTTAGTGCTGCTGTCAACACCATTCCCTCTTGATCCACTTTGCTTTCCCATGTTAGATGTCACAGGAATAGAGAAGAGCTTGAGAGAAGTAATGAAGGAAGAAAGTTTTAAGGAGTTAAGACACTGTTTCCCAAAATAATAGGACCAATTTTACCGCCTGATAGTACAGATATGGCACATCAATTATTTTTCTAGGAATGATAAAACCTTGGTTTTGTTTGTTTAGGTGTTGTTTTAATTATTATTAATCTCAAGGTACTTTTTTTAAATTTTAGCTTTTATTTCCTTTTACTTTTATCAGGGGGATACATACCAATTATGGTGACAAAGCCCACGATCAATTTACTATCTTTCTCTCTGAAAGTAAGTTCCATCTCTAAAGCACAATTTGGCCACATAATTAAATTTAGAAATTTCCTGTCTCAATGTCATTTATCTTGTGATTTGTGTTTCTGGATCTTTCTTTTTCCACAGATGCCACAAGACACATTGATTAGTACATAAAAACTCTGTCATGGTTAACAAGCCCAGAAGTGTATGACATGATACTTGTCAATGCTAGGGCTTGAGAGTTAATGTCTATCTAGACATATTCTAAAGTTGTACTATTGAATCAAAACTCAATGGCTTTACATGCCAGAAATAGTTGTGATGGCTCTTATAAGCTTGTATTGACTACTTCGAGGCTAGAAGCAGAATGATATGATTCCTCTCTACCAGGTTTCCTGCAGGACCAATCAGTGCAGAAATATCCTTTTATTTTTCTTTTAAATCAGTATGTGTTTGAATGTGCTTGAACACTAAGGAAGGAACATTCAATATTTCCTGTAAATATAGGTCTCCATTACAGAAGGAACACATACTATGGCAGCTTTCTGAGGCCATTTAGGCACCAAACACACAACATACAGCCTTTGTAAAGGCTTGGGTTAAATATGAATTTTTATTGAACTTTGTAAATACTCACATGGTTATGAATAGTAAGAAGACTTTTATTAAGTCCTCTACTCAGAACTATAGTTCTGAGAAATTTTGTAGGAAAGGCAAATCTATCTCTGTATCTGTATTTCTACTCCCTGTAGATTTATTGTTTTCCTTCAGATTTATTAGTTCATACTTAAGAATTACTATAGGCTGTATTTTCTGAGTTATACAGGGTTGATTTGAACAGAAACTATCTGAATAGTATTTCATTATATTTTATATAAATATAGTCTGTGAAACTGATATTTCAATATAGCTAAAGAAGAAAAGTAAGAGCTGTTTCTCTTATGTCTATTAGAAAATAGAACTTTAACTACAATAAATCCATTTTATTCAGTCCAGAGAATTAATTATTGTTCTCATTATCTTGGTGTGGTTAAGAGTCTACATTCATGAAGTTGTCAGCTACTTACTTGAAAGAATCTTGGAAATCCTGACTCAGTTCCACAGAATGAAAAGAACTTCTTTATAGTGACAATGCCGGAAAACTTGAGAAACCTTCCCGTGTCTATTCTCTGAAATATTAACAGTCAAAAATACATGATAAGGCTCTTTAATGAGATTATTTTTCCTTTGAACGCTCTTCAAAAATACTCAGCCAGGGGCCTATAGACAGTTGTTAGGGAAGAGCAGAAACCATCTGTCCCTAATGAGACTGAAAGATTCTGGTTAATTTATTACAATAGACTAAAAATTCAGAAAAGAGACTGGAATCCTATACTGAGGCAATGATAAATTTTTAAGGTGTAAGTCAATGCTAGCCCTGACAGTAAAAATATATTATGAACAGAGAGATATTGCTAGATCTCCAAGGAGTTCTAATACATCTCATAAAGTGTCTGTTGTGCTTGTCAAAAATTGACAAGAAATTACAAAATAAATTTATAAATTAATTTGATAATGCTCATTGGCAGTCTGTAAACAAGAACATGATAGTGCTTTTATTCATTCTAAAAGAGGCACAAATGCTGGATTATTTTCAACAGACCACTGGTATCTACTTAATCTAGGGACCCTATTTGAGTTTCTCCTTTTGATTTGTCCATATTTTCCACGGCGAAGCCTTTATAACTAGCACAGCAATCTGTACATTTTAAACCAATTTAAAACACAGAAACTGCCAAACACATAGAAATTTTTTTGTATCTCTTCTGTTTATAAATTAAGTTTTTAAAATTTGGTGTCATTATATGCCTGGGAAATCTCAAAGGCAGTATGGTGTTAATAAATCTAACAGTCTTATTATTCTAAATTTGAGTTCTTAAATTTGAATTTAAGAAAGCCAGTGCTAAAAGCACTTAAAGGATATAAGACAGGGTCATATGCATCTAAAACAGCTTAAGTAACTAAAGAGTAGAAATGGTTTCAGTTTAAATTTAGACGGACAATATTTAAAGTAAACCAAAACCAAGTAATAATTATTAGGAACTCTAGCTTTTCTAAGAAAGAAAAACCCTTGTTAGTAGTTGAAAAGAATAAAAAAGGGGAGCACCTAATGTAACAGACTTTGAAGTGAGAGCCTTTTGGCGATATAAGGAACATTATATATTTGATTATAGAATATCTTTTTTGTATTTTAATTTAATGAATAGGATATAAAATCAAAGATATATTTGTCATTTTAACAGAAAGAAAATTCTTATTTTACTCTTTGCATACAACCCATGTAACATTTTCCATTAAAAGCCTCACACATCTTTCTCCATACTATGAATTAACCTATAAAGCTTGACTGAACAACATAACTCTGTCAACACTTGAAATATTATTTTACATTTTTTTTACAATCTTGCTTCATGCACACATATTCCCTTCAAGTTTTGATAGCTGTATACCTTCTCATATTTTAAAAATGATTACACTTAGTAAAGTAACAAACTGTACATCCCATAAAGACACAGAAAAACTGTAAAACTGTGAAAGTAAACAGCGAACTATCGTCTACTAGCAATTTAGTAAATCAGCATATCTCTAGTACAACATCCTTCCATAATCATACATATTTTTTGTTTTTGTGTTTGTTTTAGAATCTTAAGAATAGACTTTAATTTTTAGAACAGTTTTAGATTTAGAGAGAAATAGAGAAGACAGTAGAAAGGGTTTCCAAACAGCCCACACCCAGTTTTCCCTATTATTAACATCTTTCCTTGGTGTGGTATATGAGTTATAATTAATAAAGCAATATTGACATATTATTATTAACAAAAGTCCATAATTTATTCAAATATCCTTAGTTTTGACCTAATTTCTTCTTTCCATTTGCACAATCTTATCCAAGATACACTGTATTTACTAATCTTGTCTCTTTAGGATCCTCGTTTCTGGGGCAATGTCTCAGACTTCCCATGCTTTTGATGACCTCGATGTCTTGGGGAGTCCTGGTTGGGTATTTTGTCAAATATGTTGCAGGCTGCCCCACAACTGAAATATGTCTGATATTTACTTACAAGATTGGAGTTATGGGTGATTGACAGGAAAGCCACAGGTTGGAAGACTACCATTTTTATTACATCATATCAAGGACAGACCCTACCAACATGTGTTATTTCTGTTGATGTTGACCTTGATGACCTGGCTGAGGTAGTGTTTGAAGCTTTCTTTACTCTTTTCTTTTTTTATGCTGCATTTTTTGAAGAAAATTAACTGCACATAGCCTACACCTAAGGAGTGAGGAGTGTTATGCTCTCCTTCCTTAAGGACTGAGTATCTACGTAAAGTATAAAGAAGAATTCTGCATAAGAGATTTGTCTCCTTCCTCCATTCCTGCATTTATTTTATCATTTGTCTGTATCATTCTGTAATAATGGTTATGTATTTTATACTCTGGATTATAATTCAGTACTACTTTATTTTGTTGCTTACATTGTTCTAGCTTTGGTCATTGGGAGCTCCTCAGGTGGCTCCTGTGTCACTAGAATCAACCATTTCTAGAATCAGCCATTTTTTCCAAGGAGCCTTGGTTCATTTTTATGGCAGAATAGTATTAGAAAACAAGATCTGGGCTCTTGGTGTGCTTGATGACCCCAGGATGGTGCTATTCCTTTTAGCTCTCTCAGCTGACAAGCACATGTATATAAATATATACCTGTGTATATGCACATGTCTATAAATACTTCTATGTGTAATCATCTGTTTCTATATGTGTTAAAGTAAACATGAGTTTCATACTGATGATTCCAACTCTAACCCATTATCACATAGATTGCTCCAGCAACCTTTTAAATATCTATAGATTCTCACTCCAACAACAAGAAACCTGGCTCCCACCATTTGTCATCTATTTGATAAATTGTTTCAATTCCAATATACAGGTGTAGCAATATCAGAACTATTAACCTGTAGTTCCATGAAAAAGAAGTTTGTCGACCAGAATACAGAGTTTTGTGCAATTTCTTTTCGTTTAGTCTTGAAGGTCCCACTCACTGCCTAAATTACTTAGTTGATCACCTTTCTCTGCTCCCTCAGTGAGGATGTTTTTTACATTTGTAGCACAATAAGGTTTTACGGTCACAGTCTGCAGTCCTTCCTGAGATCCTCTGACCTTCTAAATGATGTGAAATAAATGCACACATTAAGGCTTACTCTTTGCGCTGTAGTGCTATGGGTTTTAACAAATGTGTAATACCATGTATCCACCATTATAGCATCATATAAATAGTTTTACTGCCAGAAAAATCCTCTGTTCTTCACTTGTTTATTCTCCTTACCACTCCCCAAACTTCTGAGAAATACTATGTTCCTGTCTCAATGGTTTGGCCTTTTCAGAATTTCATATAATTGGAAGCATACAGGATGTAGTCTTTTCAGACTGTTTGTCTAACTTAGGAATGCACACTTAAGATTTCTCTATGTCCTTCTGTGCCATGATAACTCATTTATTTCTGTCAATGAATAAAATTCAAGTGTATAGATATAATACAGTCAACCTGTTTCAGAACACCTTTTCACCAACCAAGATGGAGGCATAGGTAAACATGCTTTGCCTCCTCATACAACCACAGAAAGAATTACAACTAAACCTCAAAACAAATAACACCCAGAACCATCAGAAAATCGAGCTGTATGGAAGTCCAGCAACCCAGGATTTAAAGCCACATTCATCTAGATAGGCTGGGGGGTGGAGAAGTGGAGACAGACAAAGAGGCAGGGAGACACAGTGGTGTGGTGGTGTGCAGAGGCAGTGGCAGCAGAACTTTCCTTAGGACATACTTTCCTTATGCCACCTATTGGAGATGGCTGTGGTGGGTTTTTTTATTTGTTTTTTTTTCCCCTTAAGCTCCTGGCACTTTCCTTGAGATAATCCACAGGGCCTGTGGTCACAGGAGGTGCAGACAAAGCAACCAACACCTATGACCTGGAGCCATGGCAGCCCTGTGGCACCAAGCCAATTCCCCATGATTCCCATGCAAAGTTCTTCAGAAAGAAAAGGAATCCAAGTCCCCATTGTCCCCAAGCTTTAGAACACCAGGCTAGTAGCAAATGCCTTACCCACCTTTTTCTGAGGCATTACCACACATGGGTGCCCATGGTTTCTCCAAATTCCTCCTATGAAGCAGAGGAAATTCGGAAAACAAATCAGCATAAAAAAAAGGAAAAAACCCAAGCTGCTCCACAGTTTCGCTTTCTGATATCCGTGACGGGAGGGCCTCAAAGCAAACGGACACTGGTGGCAGCTGCTGTTGGGAGCCTTCCCGTCACAGCAGACACAGGAAAACAGTCCTCAGTCCTTACCACAAGGGCAACTCCTTCCTTGGGGTGGCTGCATGACAGTCTGTTCCTAAAGGAGGGGAGCCTGGTGGAGTCAGTAACCTCCACAGAGCCTGCGAGAAGACGCTGTGGTCCCCCTCTGCCTGAAGCACGAGGACTTCTAGGAGGGGGACGTGGCCCCCAACCAGCTTGACAAAGGCCTTTAGTTGATCCTCTTTGCCACTGATGCCACACATTTCCATCACTTTGGCCTTGGGAAGTGGAATGTTTTCCTCCAAGATCTGTCAGGTGTCCCTCCTCATCACATTAGCAGGCTGCAAAACTCTTCCAGCCTGAGGAACATCCCCTCCACTCCCTTCACCCTGAGCATGAATTCTGCCAGCTGCAGCACACATGCCAGGGAATCTGCGTCTGCCAGCTTCTGGAGCGTGATGGAGTCCTGCGTGTGGTGGCAGTCAGGCAGCTGGTCCCAGTGCTCTTGTCTGAAAGCTCCATCCCTGGCCAGCTGCATCCCCTGGGCCTTGTAATAAATGAGACTACCATCAAGCAATCACACTGTGAGAAACTCAAGTTTTGCAGAGCAAAATATCAAATCTAAGGGGATATCAATAAAATGTGGTTTAGGATAAATTCCTGATCCAAGCTATAGCTGTAGATCTTTGGTGAAGACCTCAGAAATATTTAAGTAGAGCCTCTTAGACTATAACAATGAGATTGAAAGGTTTCTAAGAATCTTAAGTGTGTGACCCCACACCTTCTTAGCCAGATGAAAGGTCTTCTCAGCGTCTCAGTTGTGTGCCTCCCTGGCTCTTTGAAGATCCAAGTCTTATAAAACACTGAACGTTATTATCCCACAGCATCCTGACTCCAAAAATAGAGAAGGATTCTGTCTCTCAGAGACTTATGGTATTAGCTTTTACCTTGGAGAGTGAGTCCCAGTGAGATCTTCTGGGAAACACATTTTTAAGAGTGTTGTGCTAGCAGCAGTGCTATGTGTCAGCTCAGACAGAAAATGTCAGAAACAGTTCAAAATGGAAAGAAGCTCTGGGCCCTCAGCCTTCTATAAACAGGAAGCATGCTGGAAAGCTACTCAGTTACAGAAGCAGGCCATTTCTTATAACGAGACAGGATGACTCACCTTGGAGAATAATCCGGCTCAAGGGTCTTCACCTGAGGACCCCCACTCAGCAGGACAATGCATCCACAACTAGACTTGAGATGATGAGCTCCTGGACTTCAAGCCTGACCCTGATTAAATGCACCAAGCGTTCAAGACGTTTTAGTGGACACAAGTGTCTGTTCCATGTGTAAGGAATATTATTAATGTTTGGCAAATGGTAGTTAACTAAATATGACCCAAATTGATAATTAACTAAAGATGACCAAAATTGATTTCAACAGGCCCTTTGGGAGCTGAAGTCTATTTCACCTCATCTCAAATCTAGATTGGGCCTGTGAACTGTACTGACCAACAGAATGTGGTGAGAAAGAAACTGTGACTTTCAAGTCTGGGTCTGAAAAAGTCATTCAACATTCACCAAGCCTCTTAGACTACCCGTGCTTATGAACTAGTATAATTGCTTACAGGAGCCAAGTATACTTTGTACTTTAGGCCCAGTATAATTTCTCCTGTGAGCGAGCCAAGCTGACCTTCAACATGAAAGGAAATATGCCAGGCATGTGAGTGAACAATCCGGTGGAGCTTCTAGTTGCCTGCAGACCCAGCCCCTGTCTGACTGTAACCACCTGCAGTAACTCCCCATGAGAACCACCCACCACATCTAGTGGACACAGACATCTGAGATAGTAATAAACTGATGTTTTTAGCCACAAAGGTATGGACTGCTTTGCTAAGCAATCAGAGATAAAGCAAAATAACAGGCCAAGTTGTAGCAATCCGTTCAGAAAATGTTTTGTATTCATACAATGGAAGAATCTTAAAATCAAGAGCAAACTGTAGAAATCTAAAGGAGTTCATAACTGAATTTATCCATATATTATTATAAATTGTTTTCTTTAGTAAGTGTCCAGTTGGATTATAGGTCAAGCTAAAGATTCGAATTTAAGATTTATTAATATCCTCTTTCCAGAGCATAAAGCATTTTCTCTTATATTGGTGTGGCTTATTTATGTATGTCTGTAGGGAATTTGTATTTTCTTTGAGATAAAAGGGAAGAAATGTGATGTACTCTAAGCTCTCGGCAGGCCAAAAGCAATTAATCCTGTATTACTTATGTTTCATTCCTAAACACCTTCAAGTGGATCCATACAACTGTAATGTTAACTAGACAAAATTCTTACATATGAATCAAAGCTCTGCATTTCCTATGCTGCATTTAAAACAATTTGTATCTATTTCTTTCCAGTAATAATAGATACGAGTTTTTTGAATTAGACATTCTTGAAGAGTAGATAATGTACTAAAAGTTTTGACCAAATAGTGAGCATAAGTTTTCCAAAAAGGGAAAGAAGAAAAAGGGAAAAAGAATAAGCAAGGTACAGCACAGACAGAGCTATAAATATAAACAGATCATTGTAAAAAGGAGGCAAATCACCTTCCTTTTTTTAAGAACAAAGCTTTTATTGCTTTTGTCCATCTAGGCAAGCATACACACACACAGATTGGTAGTCTCAGCATTACATTTCAGCCATGAGTCAAATAAATATCAAACACAAGTTGTTGTAATCAGTAAAATTGACTGATTGGCTGCATCGGTTCCAGAACAGAGGTCAGAGTGGCACCGACATTCTCAAAGGCATACTTATCTTGATGTTTTCTGATCAAGTGGCCCCTCTGTATTCTAGTAGACAAAAATTATTTCTTCTCCCTTTTTCTGATTCTGACTTATTTGAACACATAAGGAAACAAATAACACAAGATATTATCAAAAATTGTCAACCAACTAGGCAGCAGTGTAGGCTGTAAGAGAAGCTTTATTTTCAACATGACAAATCACAGTTTTGTGACATGATGAAATAGAAACAACTGACTCAAAAGCCAGGAAAAATCATAAGATAACTTTTTAAAAAACATAAAAGAGTCAAACATTAAAGGGTAATGATGGTTAGATGATATAATTAAAATCACCAAGACAAAAACTGGTAATAAAAAGTGCAGCCAAATAAAAGCCACACCAGAGATGGAATCAGAGACAGTCTTGGAGTCGGAAAAAACTGAAGATAATCCAGAAAGAGAGTCAATGAGTGGCAACTACCTGATTCACTGACCCTGAGTCAGGAGTAGAGTGGAAGCTCTCCAGCAGAATGGTGACATCATCCTGCAAGCCGAAGCACGGACACCTGAGTGCAGTAAGTCCACGGGTGTGCTCTGATCTGCAGGCCAATTTCATCAAGGCGAGTCATTGAACTCACTGGGGCATCTCAGGAAAGTGTTATTTGTGAAACAATGACTAGAAAAATCATTTTGAAAGATTACTTTAAGATGTTTTTGCAAGAAGTGAAGACATTTGAAGAATCTCATCACCAAATTAAAAATCATGATAGGTTCCTAAATAAATGAGTTTATCAAAGTTACATATAGTCTGTCTATAGTGAGTGAATAGTCATTTTATAAAATTGTATCTGGTAATGATTGTCACAGATTTATAAGAATCAGGACTAATATTGTTCCCCTTAGTGAACATACAGAGAGTGACTCAACAGTTCGTCTGTCCGGTGGATATATCAGGGTGCAATAAAAATACCTTTTTTTTCTTAACTATCTGAATATAATACATGATAAGATAGATCAAATTATCTCATAGCATATGTGCATTTGCTCTTCCAACATGCTTGGTCCTTCTTTCTGAATCACGTCGCTTAGTCTGTGTTTTTAGACTTCCAGTGTTTACGTAAGATATGCCCTGATCAGCAGTTTGAAGCCAATCCCGTGTCTCAGTGTGTAGCCCAGTGTACCAGTTCAGCCCTTTCTTCCATGTTGTTGACTTCTTGTTGGGATCACTGATGTGCATTTCCCCCCTTTTCTTCCAGTGATCCTTATTCAGGGCCACACTTAACTTTCCAACGTGAGGCATTGGGTGTCTGCTTTTGATTAGCCTTTCACAGTAAGTTTCTTGGTTTCATGTGCAAAATTGTCTGTCTTTTGGGGACATCATAAAAGGAGATTTTTCCTGCATATCAGAAAAGGTCTCAATGTAATACTCCTGAAAGGTGAAGGTGTCCTACTTGCCTCACATTTGTATGATGAGGCCCACCGAAGTCATTCCATTCTCAGTACAGAAGATCAGCTCCAGTATCACTGTATGGTCACAAATGAAGTTGCAAAGATAGACAGCGGCAAGACCATAAAAATCATATTATGCTGACACCACCAACAAAACACTGATAAGAAGAGGTCATCAAAATATATGATAAATCTATATTAATACTTACTAATAGGTAGCTATTGGTAATGTGCCAAAAATTTATATGCATAAATCACATTTTTTACCATGACACCATGAATTAGAAACTATTTTATAGTTTTGTTATCATACATTGCTAGTATAAGAGTCTCCAATATTTAATTCAGCACATGACTAATTTGTTAAGGATCCAACTTACTAATGATCAATTTGCAGATGGTCAAGTTTCTAAATTTTCCAAATTAAAACATTTATCTATTTACCAAAAAAAGTTTTTTTACCAGAATTAATGGAAAGATAATAGTATTCCCAAGATATGGTACATAAATTACAATTGATATATTATGAATACTGAAAATATACATTTAAGAAAATTATAACAAATGTCACATTTCATCATTTTTTGAAAATTATTATTTTAGTGGGAATGCTTAATGAATAGTGATTTTGAACCTTCTATAGCATTTAGTCTTACCAATCTTTACTTTCATCTTTGTAATTCCAGTAATTTAATCTATTTTAAATGCTTTTAAATTTTTTCTATTTATAATTAAATTAAATAAAATTTCATGGTGTGAAACACATACACCATATCATTCATATTATTGTTACAGAACAAACAAGGGGGGCCTGAGATGATATACTATTACCGAAAGGAAGCCCCAGGTCCATTATGTCCGCCGTCTATAGGAAAGATGTCTCTCAATGCCAGAGATTCGTGAAAAGGAAAGGAAATATTTATTTAATGCTATATAAACTTAAAGTAGTGACCTAATGTCTTTATCAAAATCTTAAAGTCCCTTAAAACACCCACAAACACACACAGTCCTTCCTTCCCCCTTTGCCCAGGCTGGGGTACCATATTTCAGGAAAGGAAATAGAAGTCCAGGCTCAGGCAGCCCCCAGTTCTTTCCAGTAATCCATCTTGGCTGAGAGACCTTCCTCAGTTCTCGGCACCCTCAGCTGTGTCGCTGGGATCTCTGCTAAAACTAGGTGGTGATTCCCCCTACTAATGCTGCGGGGGTCCCCATTGTGGCAAAGCCACGAGGTTCTTCCCACAATGGCTTGCAAGGAGGTGGAGGCCAAAGCCAAGTGGCGGTTCTCTGCTAAAGCTGCATGATGATTCTCTCTCGCAGGGCTGCGAGAGTCTCCACTCTGCTAAAGGCCGAGTGGTTCTCCCTCCCAGGTCTGAGGGAGTCCCCATTCTGCCAGAAGCGCATGGCTCTCTCCTCAATGGCTTCCCTGTCTGGGTTTAAATCCCCTCCCCAATCTTCCTCTGTAGTCCCATTTCCAACTCCTCCCACACTCGGCCACACCTGCCCTCAATCTCCCATCCTTTCCAGCCTTTCTGGCTGCCATCCTGGGTCTCGGCAGGTGTGGCCCCATGTCGTGGAGCCAGTCATCTCCAAACTCCCAGGCAGGTGCTGTAATCCCGGGGAACTGCCCCCCAGTTACGTCTTGGTGGGGAAGGTACTTCCATTCCCCTGGCTCAGAGCATGGCCACAGCTATTTAACATATCTATGTAACCAGTCAAAGGTTATAGAAATGTTAAATGACCATGCTAGAGGTTAGCTGCAAGGCTGTTGCTACTCGAAACAGCTCTTAATGGGCCTGCTCCATTTGTCCCTTCCCCCAACCCACACCTGGGACAGGGGCAGTGAGGACATCCTGATATTTTCTGAACACCTTGAGTTCTGGACCCCATTCCAAATCCCTATTTGGGGTCCCCCCTTCTTGGCTGCAGCTTGTAACATTATCATTCTTTCTTTACCTATACCCAGCTTCTTTTTTAATTGTAACCTGCTTCTAGTTGGCATATCCAAATTGCCTGTATATTTTTATTTCCAAGAAATAATAATTAAGAATGATATTGAATTCTATTTGAAAATATTGAAAGTGACATCAATCACTTAAAATTAATGAGTAAATAAAAATCCTATTAAAGCCATTAAATTGCTCATTCAGTTAATTGTTATTTTGCAAGCTGCTTTTTCCTAAGTTGATTCTAACAAGGTGTCTTTTTTAAACATTGCACTTCCAATTGTGCTCAGACCAAAGAGCATTTATCACAGCTTCCCATCATCTTGGGCCTGTTGACAAGCACTGGGCTGCGGGGGACCACCTGTGAGGAAAAGGAATAAAAAAAGATTGATAATGACTAAACCATGACTTCAAAGTCCTTGCTTTTCTTCTGTTAAATTTTATCCTCCTCAGTAAGGTGGATCCTAAGAAACTGTGGCATCAGAAGAGATCATCTTTGAGCGGCATCCTTCTCCTCACCAGGCCCCCAGCAGGTAACTGCCCCGGTCCGCACGCAGATGTCCTCATGCTGATTTACCCCAGGCAATGCTGTCTGTCTGCACCAGTGTCTTCACCTTTCTCTGTTGTATCAACCACAATGTCTCGTCTTCTCTCTTCCTGATTTTCAGCTAACTTCATTGCTGGATATGGATCTAATAAAATTCAAAATTAATCCAAATTAAGACATAATATCTTGATATCTATTTTTTACATTTTAGATTCTACATTCAGTTAAACTAGATTACAATTTCAACACTCATGGTAAGGATAGATTTCCTCCCAAGTAACATGGGGTTAATAGGTTAGAGCACCTAAATTATCAAATGAAGTAATTTGTAAAATGCTCAGTCTTCCATTTAATACTCACTGGATAAATTTTGTAATTTTTATGTGTAGGAGAAGTGGAGGCAGTCTGGCTTCCTCACCCTGGTGTCTGGGTAACTAAGGGAATCAGTGTTCCCATAGCCTTGGAGGGGTCTGATAAGTAGTGTTCTCACGGCCTTGAGACTGGGTCCGATAAACCGTTCCCCTAACATGAAATGGGCTCACATATGCAGAATTACGTTATATAATTTTCTGACATTTTGCTGGCTTTTTTCACCTCTAGTACTTAAACAAGAAGGGGCTTCTCACTAGATAGACACACAGCTTGCAGTGTTCATGGCTTGCCCACCCACGAGAAAAGGTATGCCAAGCATCCCCATGGCTCCACACATTTTCTTCTGTCGCCTAGAAGCTAGAGTGGATCTGCCCAGCCTTGATCAGCTTCAATGCATTATGCTTATCATTATTACTATTTTTTCAGATTAGGCCATTTGAGAGGTAAGAAGATTTGAGTTTTGAAGTTTCTGAAGAAATCTAAAGTCATAATGCCCCTTAGACATGTATTTCTCTACTTTGGTGCATTGCTCTTTTCCTACATAAATATATATTTCAACTCTATGTATTACCACATTTCAACATTAATCCCATGAGATACTAATCTGATGCAAGAAAAATTACTTAGAGTAATTTTGGGAAAACACTGTATGCAATAGGCTCATCTTGAATGTTCAGTTTCTCATTAGCATGTTAAGGACACAGGAAACCGTTAGTAAAGAAACTATTTACACAATGTTGTACAACAACTCTTAATATTGCTATATGTTAAATATGCTTTTATAGAGGCTGGTTATAAATTATATAAAGACCATTATGAAGTCACTATCTTTTGGGGATTCTTAAATAAATAAATGCATATTATTTATTATTATAGAGACTGCAGTATTATATAACAGAGGCCTATTTTCAATAAATTTATGCAATATTTATTCCAAAATATTCACTTATGACCTAGAGACTCATTGGGATGATATTGAATTAGGATATAGTTAAGTAGCTTCTATGACTAATTTTATGGTGAAATATTTAAATTATGTCTCTATATAGTAAAATAGTAAAATATTTTTTAAAGAAATTAGAAATATGTAAGCAATAAAGAAGTATTACTGAACAGGGAACCTGGCCCCAGATGGGTCTGCGTAGGGCCCACTGGTGGGTTCTTGACTTCATTCTTAAAAATTTCACAACATGAGTCCAGGTGACAGTGAAGGTATATTTATTATAGTTGGGTACAGTAAAACAAAAAAGGGAGCACACAGATGCACATGGCAAGTGTGGGTCACTGAGAGAAAGAGAATGAGAGGGAGAGAGAAATGATGAATAGAACTCCCAGCCTGGGGAGGCGGCATTCCAGCTCTCACCATAATCCACATCCGTGTCTCCTCTGGCCTCCTGCCTGGCTTGCCAAATTTTGTTGGTGGAAATCAGGCTCCTCCATGGAATTGCAAGGAAAGCATTCCAAGGACCCACACATGGGAGTTTGTGATGTGGGAAGATGAAGATGATTTATTTGGGTGGAAATCTGCCCCTGGGTCTCCATTGTCCCATCTCCCTCTACACAGATTTGGAAAAAGTCTAACCTTCCCTTTATCGAGGCCCATACAAAAGCCAGTGTCCAGTGTTCTGCTTCATATTAAAGCTTAGTACTATGGAATCAACGCCATCTGCTGCAGGCCCTGGTAGCTGCTAGACCCACATGGCCACATGCTCCTAGGCAAGAGAGAACACGCAAATGTACAGGGCGAGTGTAGGTTACCATGAGAGAGAGAGAGAGCTTCCTTGTTTCCCTGGGACTACATTAGCTTGGATTTGGGACAAATCAGGTTTTGTTTTGTTTTGTTTTGTTTTCCAAAATCGCCAATCAACTTCCCAAGTTTCATGGGCTTATGATGGGCCCACACTCCCTCATTTGACTGACAGGTCTCTATGGTCAAGCACATCCCCTGTGGCTCTCCAACAATCTGGTGCTGGAGGGTGGACAGTGGTCCTGGGGAGATTTCTTGTGCTTTTAGGAATAAGTCTCTTTGGCAGCAGTCCCCCGGAGTGTGTAAATGAATGTAAATGGTATCACTTCCTGGCCAACCAAGCAGACTTATGCTCCCCAGTTTATTAAGCTCAATGTCTAATTCCCTTTGACTCCCTCTCTTATTAGTGATTTGCTAACTACCTAACTATAGTAACAGAAGCACAGTTGTTATCATGTAACATTTCAAACCTTTATAAGGGAATAAGAATGTGTTTTGAATACATAACAAAGATTTCCTTAGTTGGAAGTTAAAACTTAAAAGACAAAGTGAGTTTCCTTCCATTTAGGCATTAAGACAGTTTATTTTGTATTAGGCACTGCATCAGTGATTAGAAAGAATAAAAAAATGCTCTGTCGCTCTTCTTTGTAAAACTCACTACTAAGTTGAGGAGAAGGTAGGAAGACATGCAGGTAAATAACTACAACTCAATGCAATCAATAATGTATTAATATGCCATTTTATTCACTATTTACATTATTATATTTAAATAGCAAATTAAATTTATGGTAGACAGGTGTTACATCTGTTTTATATATGAGTGAAATGAAGCCCACATAGTTTCCACATGTCCCAGGATGAACACATTAACAGTTTGCAGTACATAAAAGTGCAGAAAACATAAATATCACTCAACAAAAATTAAATTAAAAATCAGGCCAAAAAATTGCTAAATGGCAATAAAATTTAATAAATTAAAGCTACACATAACAATCTGGATATATTTCATTATCAGAATAGAGAAAAGAGGACATTGTAAAAGATTAGCACAGATAGATTAAAACATTACTAGATATAAAGATAAGATATATCTATTCCTATAAAGTTCAATATGCATAATTTAAAAATATATTAAACAATCTATTAAAAATGCATAACTAAATAGTAAAACTCCAAAGAAAAGATAAACACAGAATTTAGGCTTGCAGTTATCTCTAGGTAGTATTGTTTTATTCTTTAGGCTAGAATTTGATAAACATGTTTCCTTTATAACTATGTTTTAGATTGTAAGAATGAATTATAATTTCTTGTAATTTGACTATCTTATAATAAAAATACCAGAAAAACCCTTAAAACTTAGAGAGGTTAAATATATTTTTCAAGGCAGGTGTGGAACAAGTAATGTATTCCATCTGTCACACTTCCAAAATTGTGTTTTCACCCAGTAGGCAAAGATAAACATTTAATTTATTATTGTTCACCTTCTGCATTATCTTGATACATACTTTAAATATAAAATGCTGAATTGTCATTAAATTACTGGTAATTTTCAAGTGCCAGCCAAATTAGATATAAATTCTTTAGTTAAGCAGGTAAGCCAGATATTTCACTTGACAATTCCAATCTATTGGCAACGACAGCCCGTGTTGCTGCAGCTGAGTGGCTACGCTAGCAACAAAGACGACTTTGAAATGAAAAATATTACCAGGGAAAATAAGATATACGTAACAATGAAAAAAGGGACAATTTACCCAAAAGACATTAAAATTCCAAGTGTTTGTACTCTTAATAGCAAAGCTTTATCTTACTCAAAACAAAACTTAAAAGAAATAAATAAAAATTTCAGCTCCTACCATGTACCAAACAACTCTATTTTTCTTCAGCCCTCATAAATTGATGCTTATAAAATCCCTCTTAAAGTTGAATCTCCTTCTTAAGATGAGCACATGTAATATAATCAATCTTAAGCTATTGACCCAAGGCGTATAGCAGATTCTGTTCCCAAATGCAGCAATCCTTCTGCCATATCACACTGGGTATTTTTAGCCTATATATTTTATTTGATTTACTCTCACTGCAAAACAGAGATACAGATGGTAATTAGACCATAATAACAATCTTAAATATACTAATCCAACCAATTTTTTAAAAACATCATTATCAAAGGAAAAATTAAGAAACCTTAATTATGCAATTCTATTTTTGTACCCAAAGGATATTTGAGATCTAAGTTAAAGTTTCTTTTATCTAAACTTATTTCAACTGGGAAAAATTTCACACCAGTGTATTTAGAGACAACAGTTCCATCTCAGATATCAATCTGATAGGTATCATGTGTGCACTTGCTAATCCAGCTAATCCTGAAAGGGCTGAGTGCCAGATGCTGGAACAGTTTTACTAATGCATCAGTTATAGAAAACAAAATTTGGAATATCATTTTTCTTTGAGATATGATTTTGGTCATTTATTTACAGACATTCTGACTCTGCAATTTATCAGATTATGTACTAAGGAGACAAAGGTGATCGGAACAGAACTCACCAACTTCACAGCATTTTAAGGGAGAGAAATGTAGAAACCATCGAATTAGAATGTGGTTTGGGTTATAGTAAACTGTGAACAATGCATAATGTGGATGGCATGGAGGGAGTGATTAATTCTATATTTGAATCTTAGGGATGAAAGTTCTGAAAAATTGATATTTAATCTGGGTAAAAAATGGACTTCTTAATCCAAAGAGAAAACACTTGTTCAATGTAATTTAACTTCTAAATTCAGAACAGCATATTTTAAAATTTGGTTATTAGTGTTCAAATATGTTTTCCATTACTAATAAATTCATTAAGAAGTCAGAGTATCTCTGACTTGTTAAAGTATCTCTTCTTTAAATATTTTCTCTTATTAACACTCCCCTGACTCTGTCTCTGGCCATAGCAAAATTTTTGCAAATGTTTACAGGCTTATGATATTTGTAAGCAATGTTCCATAGTAAGGGATATTTATTTCACTCACCTCAGTTCTCTTCTGCATGAGACCCACCACCAATTATCTAAATACTGCACATGTGCCTTTAGGGTTTATCTGAATAATGTTAAAAGTTTTTCATGGACATTGGTAACCTAGCTACAGAGCATATACCATTAAATATTGGAAACTTGATACATTATTTTACGTTTTTCATTTTTACTTAGACCTTTAAGAAGAAAATACATATAAATATTCACCAACCAGAGAGCACATACACATTCCAAGTATTTAAGGCACATTCCATGTAATGCTTCAGAATAACTCTACAGGATAAATGTTATTATAACCTTTGTGCCTATATTTACCTTTAAGGGTTTCAAGATTGCCTTCTAGGCAATATTTCATATTGCATGGTGATGTTAATCACCATTTCCAGTGACAAATGCAGAATAGACCTTAAGACATGAATAATGTAGACTTTTAAAATTCTAAGAACTGGTGTATTAGGGAACCTGTTCATGTCTGCTGACCCCTTGTTTGTCTTTTTCTTTCCCACTCTGTCCTTTCTGTGTGGGCTTACCGTGCATTCATCTCCCACCCTCACACTAATGTGTTTTTGTTCGAGTGGGGACTTATTTTTTAAAATGTATATTTTATTTAAAAACAACTCAATCTACTTCTAATTTAGAAAAAAAGGACTTCGCCAGCAGCAAAATACATATGCGCTGAGCCAGCTGCTCTGTCTCAAAGATAGAAAATATGCCATGCGTTCTTTGTAATTTCTGGAAAAATATGATTCAGACTTTTAAAATAGCTCTGTAGCTGAATTATCTTGAAAGTGACACTCCCGTCAGACGGTTTCTGAAAGAATAACCAAAGGTGAAGATGTAATCATTTTATACAGGAAAGGAGTTGGTAATTATATATATAAGCTATTTTACTCACATGAATCACAATATATTGTTGTAGTCTAAAGAGGAAAATGTGTGAAAATGCATCATTGACCACTTTATTATTAAAAAATTAAATGGACAAATTATATAAAACATTCACAATTACCATTGTAACTCTGATTTACTCTGTGGTATTCCAATTTAACAGTAGCTTGTGAGATTATAAACATATAATACATATGAATTAAAAGATAATGATTTTAGGCTTAATTGTAGGCAAGAAGACTAACTCCAGCAAGAAGCTATCTAACTGTGTTTTTGTCATAGGGACTTCCCTTTATACCTCATTTGCTTGAGAGATGCTTGCTCTATGCTGTTGAACTGAGCAGAGGTCAGAGAACTGTCTTTGTATGTAGCACTGACTTGCTGTATAGTACATTTTGTTTTCATTGTTAGTGGTTGCTTGACACAAAGAAAGTTCCACCAACTATTTTTATTATATCTGGAAAAAAGAAGAAGAAATGTATGATAACATTCTAAGGGCAAATTTTGGTCATTTTTTGGAATTCTTATTGTAACCATCTATGTGATTTTATTATGCCTTAAACATTTTTACTGCAGCTTACATAGGGATTCGAGATAAAAGTATTTAAACACATGTGTTCAGTTCTCTATACGATATGTGTTCATCTTTGTCAGATTGCTCTAAAAATATTTCATTTGAATAAAATTTACCTTCTAATTGTTGACTTTCTTGGCTTTTCTAGCTTTAGATATCTTCAAATGCCAACTTATGTTTTGGAATTTCATTTGTAGATTCACGTTTAGAAAGCTTTTGTTTTGTTTTGTATTTTCTCTCGTCTTCTCTCACTTCCTACCATCTTTTTCTTCCTTTAATTGGTCTTCCATTTCCTGCGTGTGTTTATTTTATTTTGTACATCTTCTTTTTTTTTTTTGTCTCTAGGCAGCCCTCTGCCTCAGTGAAACCCAGACCTCCCACTGTGGCTGCGGAGATCTGGCCCTGCTGTGACATCAGTAGATTGCAGATCTAGTCGCAAAACAGGTGAGCAAACTTGTTTCGTCCTGGTGGTGAGGCTCTGTCTGTTTCTTTTTATATCTCTAGGCCTATAGGTTGGCATAAACCCAAAGCACTATTTGTTAGGAGATTTTGTTTGTTTTGTTTTGTAGCTACATATCAAAATGAAATGAAGGACAGATCACTTATTTTGGGAAAGCCAATTGCCGAGAGGTCAGGACACTGGAACAGCCAGCTGGAGTGTTCCATGTGGAGAGAAAATTCCACCTCTCACCACAGCCTAGGAAAGATCTGTCTCGGACACGGCAGCTCCACTCAGCCGAAGCCTTCAGGTGACTGCAGGCCTGGCCAGTGTCGTGAATCCAGCCTCATGAGAGATGAGCCAGATCGCCCAAGCCACTTCAGATTCCTGACCCATAGCAACTGAGTGAGGTACTGCTTATTGCTAGAAGCTACTAAATATTGTTTTCAACTACTCATTTGTTACAAGGCAATAGACAACACATGCACCCATCTACATCTTTTTATTCATCTGTTTCTCTCAACTTTGTCAACGTGTAGATCTATCTCTCTTTGGGAAATAGCACTAAGGACACATTATTAATTGTAATAAAATGTAACTATCCATGTAAATTTATTTTTATTTAAATTCTATTTAATGTCTTAGTCTTTTATAAAGATTACTTGAAAATAGATCTGAAAATAGATGTAAACTAAAGAAGTAGCAATTATATAATAATCATTTCTTAGATAATATCATTAGGTTTTGGTTGCAAATTTGCATAAGGTGTTAATGAGATAAAATTACAAAAGGTAACAACTAAATCCTGGGCTAGGACATAGTGCCATCACTAGATCTCTGAATTATAATTTTTCTATAAATGGCTTACTGAATAAATTATATTTATTTACTAACTACATATTTTTTTAAAACTCTGCTATTATGAATAGGCTTTCAGAGGCACTATTCCTGGACTTCATAGACTAAGTAAACATTCTAAACCATCAAGAATTGCTTACAAAATGCTCTTTCTGGGAAAGGACTCAGAGTGCAAACACATATATGGAGCCAGCAGGAATGTTTTAACAAGATCAAACCCTCTTCTTGCGATATGGCTTTGCCATCCTCATGGTCCACAGCTGAAGCTACATGGCAGTTCATGTGCAGATTCAGCACAAATGCACACATTTCCTGGAACAGATTTACCAGATTATAACCCTGCAATGAGGACACAGTCGGTCTCAAGGACAACTTTTAACTTGTGCCCATTTCTGGTGTATTAATCAGTACTCTTGAATAGAGATGACCAAAACCTAACTCAAACAAGCTTAAGCAAAAAAATTAAATGTATTAACTGATGAAACTAAACAGATAAAATATCCACCAGGGATCTATCTCTCTGTACTTCCAGAATCCACTTTCTGATCTTTCACTTAATTCTCAAACAGGCAGTCTTCATTTGGTGACAAGGACACTGAAAACCCAGCCAAGCATAATGTTATTTATGCCATGTGCCTGCTACTGAACCAATCACGTGGCATGGGAGAATTAGGGCCTCCATGGGATCAGAGTCAAAAATGATTCTTGATAAGGTGTGGGGAACACATGGGGAGGGTCATCCATTTCAAAAACACACTAACTGAGCAAGATGAGAGACATATTATCCCTAAAGGGATGAGGGCTAGAGAGACAAAACCCTAGATGCTGTGCATTTGCTGTATGAATTACGGTCTAACATTGTAATATTAAAAGTGCAGAACCCTAGATACCACCTTAGACCTATTAAATTAGAAAACCTTTCAGAAAAAAATGAGTATTTAATGAATAGTTCTACATACTAACATTTGAGATGTAGAATAGTTTTCTTTTGCCATTCTCTTTCCCATGTTTAGAACTATGATACTTGCTGAGGGATTTTTCTAAAATCTGCTGATGTGCCATTTACTCATGGACTGTATATTCTGATATTCAAAACATCTTTTGGAATAACCTACTGCTCTTGTGTTACCTCTTGGTTTCACTTATAAGCTAATATTAAAACATGTTTTTCACATTTCTCCATAGTTACTGTATCTTATCTTCTTTTTGCCTTCCAACATAAGAACATAGTTCTTCAAAATCTCTTCCTAAAATGTTAGCATGTAAAAAGCACTGAAATGATTACTATCATCATTTTTGTATGTTCAATTATTGGGGATACAGAAGTAATTATATGCAATTAATATAGAACACTAAAATGAATCTAAAAATATTTGCTACTTTTATGGTCTTTTTAGATAAGCTTATTGAAGTAGCAAATCAACAGAATATAAAAATGTCTTGCATCATACTTTTTTATGATAAAATAATAAGACATTACAGGGAAAATCATATCAAATAGCAAAGAAATTTTTTAATTATGTACTTTATCTTGCACATTGTGTCAGAAAATCTGCAGGCACATTCCACCAGACACAATTACAGGAAAAATGCAAAAATGTGAATTGTTATAAAATTGTATAATTTTTGTAAAATTTGAAAGTAAATTTGAAAAGCGAATAGCAATGGACTTCAATAAGTGAAGTATTATAGCAACTTGTAAAGACCAGCTTCTCCATCTATCTTCTCTCTTGAGTAAACTTTGAACGTTTTATTTCTTGTGTCAAGACATTTCACATCTGAAGAAAAAGTCATCATTAAACAGGATAATAGCTAACCCCATTTTAGAACTTCTCCAAATTCATTGTTAAGAATCTCATCTAAGATTTCATATATGATCAGGAGGATATAATAAAAGGTTATGTTTACTTTACTCTTAATTTATACAGTAGATACTCTCTTAAGTTGCAAAAAAAGAGAAAGAAAACACGCACCCTACATGTTAACGTGGAATACCAACTATGTTCTCCATGGGACACTGAACTCTGGTGGCTTCTTGTATACTCTTCCATAAATCCATGTTCTGCTCCCAACTAGTTGATTGATCTCTTTATGTCAAGTTGTCGTTGTGACTACATGACTTTAAATTAACTGTATTGAGGTGACATTGGTTAATAAAAGTATACAAATTTCAAGTGTACAATTCTATGATACATCATCTGTTTATCTCATTGTATGCCCAGCACCCAAAGTCAAATCTTTGTCACCATATATTTGATTCATTTTACCTTTTACTACCTCCCTACCTTTTTACCTCTGGTGGCCACCATAGTGTTGGCTGTGTCTATGAGCTTTGTTTGTTTTCCTTTCTTGTTCATTTGTTCCTTTTAGTTGTATATCCCACATATGAGTGAAATCTACTTGTTAATTCCCTATCCTGTCACCATTGGGAAATTTACTTAAAAATGCACTTAAATTAGAAGCAGATGTAAAAATGTTGGGGCTATTTTCAAAATTAGAGAGAAATTCTATAAATAATTACATTGTAATTCCCTTAGGTTTACACTCACACTAATTAAAATAAGAGTGAATGTGACATGTAGGTTATTAGGGATATGGATATTCAAGAAATACCTAGAGGACAACCAAATGGACACATGTTAAAAAAACAGGCTTTGCTTTATCTCAAAATATTGGTCAAAGAATGCACATGTGTGTGAATTTATCATATAGTTTTTGAATCCATAATTCACTCACTGTGAGTTTGCAAAGTTGGACCCAGTGCCTACTTCCCATTTGTCTTCATTCTCTCTGGAGGTATATTTCCTATTATTATATTTCCCCCCTACCAATTAGACAGTTTCTAAAAACAAGTGAATAAAAATGATAAGACACCACAGGAGGTGATGATTACCTTGGTGAAAACTATGTAGTTAATATTAATAGATGTAATCCTATTTTATTTACTCATTATAAATCCTTTGAGAATAATGATTCACCAACTAGCAAAATTAATTCTTCTAGTGATCCATGCATTAAATTGAGAACTTTAAAGAAGTTATATCTTGGATGGTGCCATGGAGTCATTTAACTCTTTTTAGCTTGACTTTAATATCTAGCCCCATGCGGTCCCCCTTAGTCACTATAAATTGGACTGCATTTATTATTACTCATGTGCCAACATGAAAAGTAATGACTTAAGAAATTATAATATTTTCATGAGAAGTAAATATTTATTCTTTTGTAAAGAACTGAAAAGAAAATGATTTACATGCCCCTTTCTAAAATTTTTAGTCTCCTCTGCTCTCTCCTTTGTTTTTTCCTTTTTCCCAATGTTGAATATGGAAAGTAATTGTTTTTTTTTAAGTTTTATCACTAATTGTTTTACCATGTTTGGAAGATGAAAAGTACTTAATATTATCATCATAGTGACTTCACAAATCCTGCTGGTTGGAGGTGGGTGCAAATGACAACTCTTCTGAAAGCAAACAGGTGTAGACTTGGCTCTTGAACCACTCAGTAGGAAGCTGACATTTCAACATTAAAGTTCAATGCCTTGAAGCATTGTTCTAGTCATAACAAACAGTCTCATTTGCAAAGTACTGGCAACATATTCTAGCCATTAGAATGTGTTGTATATTCCCCTATTTTCAGCCTGGAAAGCTTTTACTAATTCATAAAAGAATTTTTTCAGCTGAGAGAAATTGGAAGCTGGCAGAGCAAACAACAAAAACAGGTCCACTCATTTCCTAGCTGAAAGACTTGACCAGATTCATTAGCATCTGAATTACTTCTGAAAATTTTCACCCATCACTGATTACCATATATGTTTTTTAATGTATTACTGCAGATGCACATTTCCATAGCTTTCATCCACTTGTGTTTCACAGAATATTTTTATTTACAATATTCTAAGCATACTTTATTTTATGTTGCTCTAATATTATAACTTTTCTCTTTTGGAGAGGTTATAGTAAAAGAGTAAATAGAGGTTACAGTAAAGAGTCACAGTAAAAGAACTGTCCAGAACAGCATGATACCCTGTAATCTAAAGCTGTTCAGGGTTTATCCAATAAGCTTTTTCTTAGCCACAGACTTGTCAAGGTTGTGAAAAGGAAATAATAAGATATTGCACTGTTTGCAGTTAAATAATTATTGATAAAGTAAAGAAAAGTAACTCTCCCACAGTCATTGGAGTTTTCCAAAATATGAAATGTTTTATATCATTTCCTGTAAAACTTTTTAATATAACAAATAGTGTTTACTTTTTCAATGGGGATTTAATATATGGAAATTGCATAAAATGCACTAACCTTTAATGTGTGTCTCAGAAATATTTAATCACATATACATTTAATCACTAAGTAAATGAAGCTATAGAACATTGCCTTAAGATACACTAAAACACCCCTTTTCCATCTATACCACCTTGCAGAATACCTAGATTTATTCTTATTTCTGACTACCCTGACTATTCTGACTTCTGCCATCATCAATGTTTTGCTTCTTTTATAATGAATATAAATCAAATAAAACAGTGTGCACTTGGGTTTTGTTTCCTTCAGTTAGTGTAATAGTTTTGACATTGATCCATCATGTAGTACCAGAATTTTTTCTCTTTAATTGCTGTGTAGCAATACGTCTTATTATTATAACACAATTTATTTTTAACGGCTTTACTCATGATTTTTAAAAATCACATATCATAAAATTCACTGCTTTAAATTGCTAAATTTGGTGGTTTTTAGCACATTCTCAGAGTTGTACAATCATCTCCACTAATGTTAGAACATTTTCTTCCTTCCAAGAAGAAACCTCATACATTTTAACAGTCAGTCCTCACAACTTCTTTCCCTCACCCTGGAACCACACTTTCCCTCACCCTGGATCCACTTTCTTTGTCTATGCATTTGTCTATTCTGGACATTCATACAAATGGAATTACACAATATGCACAACTGTTTGTTTATCTATTTACCTGTGGATGAACACTCAGTTGTTTCCAGTTTGGGGCTACTAATATAAATAATGTTGTTATGAAAATTGTTGTATAAGTCTTTTTGTGATCATTCATTTCATTTACGGATTTTTAATTGTAAATTTTCATGACGAGAACTGGGAACATTTTTCCAAAATGGTCAGACATATTTTCAATACCTCCAGGAATGTATGAGAGTTCCAGTCAGTTGTACCATAACCCCTAGAACACATAACTTCCCAACATCAGTGAAGCATTAATTTAAATGTTAGACTATGTCATCCAACCAAGATGGAGGCATAGGTAGATATACTTTGCCTCCTCACACAACCCAAAGAAGGATAACAACCAATTTAAAATAAAAAATCAATCAGAATTGCCAGAAAAATCGAACTATATGGAAGTCTGATAACCAAGGCGGTAAGAAGAAACATGTATCCAGACTGGTAGAAGAGGCAGAAGTCGGCAGCTGGCATGGAAAGAATGCATAGCAAGGAGGTGGCTGATGGCCCTGGAGGTCCCACATTCACATGCAGGTAAACTGGGATGAACACTTGGGGAGAAAGAGAGATTGTGCAATCCATAGTTCCAGCCCTGGGAAAAGAAAGTTTCAAAACCTCTCACTGTAAAGACTGGTGGGAGTTGCAGCAATAGAAGAAACTATCAGTCTCACAGGAGAGACTATTGGAGGCACCCATGGGGTCTTAAAACATACACAAGTCCAGCAACCCAAGAATCAGCACCAAGGCAACACCTGAAAGGGTACAATTCACTTTTGGGAAGCAGGGGAAGTGACTGAAAGCAGAGTGAGTTCCCAGCAAATAGCATTTTTCCCTCTCTGACCCCTCCCCCACATACAGCAACACAACACAGCTATGTGGGTTGCCCCACCTTGGCAAATACCTGAGGCTCTGCTCCTTACAATGTAACATGTGCACCAACACAAAGAAATGTGGTTCAAATGAAAGAACAGATCAAAACTCCAGAAAAAAACTAAGTGACAAGGGGATAGCCAACCTATCAGATGCAGAGTTCAAAACACTGGTAATCAGGTTGCTCACAAAAATGATCAAGTACGGATGCAAAATAAAGGAAGAAGTGAAGGTAATGCAAACTGAGATAAATAAAAATATACAGGGAATCAACCAAGAAGGAAAAGAAACCAGGACTCAAATCAATGAATTGGAACATAACAAAGAAATAAACATTCAGCCAGAACAGAATGAAAAACAAGAATTAAAAAAAAATGAAGAGAGGCTTAAAAACCTCTGGGACAACTTTAAACATCCCAGCATCTGAAGCATAGGGGTGTCAGAAGGATAAAAGGAAAAACAAGAAATCAAAAACTTGTTTGAAAAAATAATGAAAGAAAACTTCCTCAGTGAAGGAAATGGACGTCCAGAAAGTCTAGGAAGTTCAGAGAACCCAAAGAAGTTAGATCCAAGGAAGCACACACCAAGGCACATCATAAGTACATTACCCAAGATTAAAGATGAGGAGAAAATCTTCAAAGCAGCAAGAGAAAAGGAGACAGTTACCTACAAAGGAGTTTCCATAAGACTATCAGCTGATTTCTCAAAACAAACTTTACAGGCAAGAAAGGACTGGAAAGAAGTGTTCAAAGTCACTAAAGGCAAGGACCTACATCCAAGATTGCTCCATACAGCAAAACTATCATTTAGAATGGAAAGGCAGATAAAGTGCTTCCCAGATAAGGTCAAGTTAAAGGAGCTCATCATAACCAAGCCCTTATTACATGAAATGTTAAAGGGACTTATCTAAGAAAAAGAAGAAGATCAAAACAATGAACAGTAACATGGCAACAAATCCACAACTATCAACAACTGAACCCAAAACAAAAACAAACTAAGCAAACAGCTAAAACAAGAACAGAATCACAAAAATGGAGATCACATGGAGGGTTATCAGCAGGGAGGGGGAGGAGAGGGAGTGGGGGAAATGGTACAGGGAGTAAGAAGCATAATTGATAGGTTCAAAATAGGGGGAGGTTGAGAACAGTACAGGAAATAGAGAAACCAAAGAACTTATATAAATGACCCATGGACATGAACTAAGGGGGAGGAATGCCAGAGGGAAGGGGGGTATAGGACACAGAGAGGAAAAGGGAAGAAAAATAGGACAACTGTAATAGCATAATCAATAAAATATACCTAAAACAACAACAAAACAAATGAAAAATGAAATGAATCCCATATAGTAAAAATATAAATTAATTAATTAATAATAAATAAATAGCCCTGGCTGGCATAGCTCAGTGGATTGAGCGCGGGCTGCGAACCAGGCATCACAGGTTCGATTCCCAGTCAGGGCACATGCCTAGGTTGCAGGCCATGTCCCCCAGCAACCGCACATTGATGTTTCTCTCTCTCTCTCTCTCCCTCTCCCTTCCCTCTCTAAAAAATAAATAAATAAAATCTAAAAAATAATAATAATAACAATAAATAAATCATGAATTATGTCTATTGAGTTATCTTCACCACATTGAGTGGTAAAAGTTATCATTTAATTCCTGTTTTAGGGCTTTAGTATATATTTATTATTTTCATTTTGTACCAATGCATGTAGCTTTCCTTTTTATTTTCTTAATGATATCTTTTGAAGACAAAATCATTTCAATTTTTATAATGTTAAATGTATTTTTCTTCTATAGATAGTGCTTCATATGTATAGTGTCTAACAAATCTTTGCTTATTAGTGTACTTAAGATACCTTGTTCTGGAAATGTTTACTGAGGTATGTATACTGTCTTGAAAGTAATAACTTCATAATAAGACTTGAAATTAGATAGTGAAATCCCCCAACCTTGTTCATTTTCAAAATTGTTTTTGTCTATTCACTTTCTTTTTTCTTTCAAATGTAGATAATTAAACTAGCTTGTTTATTTCTAAGAAAAAGATGCTGGGAATTTAATTGGAATCATTGTAAATTCATGACTCAATTTCAGGAGAATTGGTATTAACAATATTGAGTCCTGTAATTCATGATTATGATGACTCTCTCCATTTAGGTCTCTTTAATTTCTATAAACATGGGTTATGCTTTCATTGTAAAAGTCTTATATATCAGTTGTTAAGTGTATTCCCTTATTTTTGATTGTTTGGTAAGAAGCCACTGACTGGAAGAAAATATATTTAAATCATATACATATCCAACAAAGGATATGAATCCAAAAAAGTTTATTATTAGTAGTAGTATGAGTCTTTAAATTATTAAAAATAAAAATATATGTTTTAATAATCATTAACATTACTTATATTAACATGCATAATTTATATTTAGGGGTTCTTTATTCTTTCCTTAAGTTTTTTGCTTTCACCTAGGATCACTGATCCTTGCTGAAAGATTTTCTTTAGTATTTATATTGGTGTGGACATGTTGATGAGAAATACTCTCAAGTTTTTTTTAAACATCTATATTGCATCTTCATTAAGAATATTTTTCTCATTGTGGAATTCTAGGGAGAAAACAATTTTATCACATTGCACAGGTCATTTTATCATCTTCTGGGGTCCATATTTTTATGGGAGAGTTTGCCATCATGTTTAGTGTTGCCCTTTCAAAAGTAGGTTGTTCTTCCCCTCAACTATTATTTTAGGTCTTCTCTTTATTTTTCATTTTGTGGTTAACAAATTAATACCCCCTTAAAAATTCCAAAGTCTTCATGAAATTTAATAAAATTTTTCAATACATGGTTGATCTCTTTCATCAGTTTGGAAAATTTATAGTTATTTTTTAAAAACATAATTTATTGTTATATACTTTCTCTTATTTCTTCTACAATGCCTGAGTGTATATGCTAGAATCTTTTACAGTGTCCCTTCCTGTATCTCATGCTTTTTTGTATTTTGTTATTTTTTCATTATTTTCTTTCCTTAGCTTGAGCTTTGATCATTTCTATTTTCTTCATAAAGTTACTGATATTTTCTTGTGCAGTTTTCTTCTGATGCTAAACACATCCAATGAATCCTTAATTTCATATATTAATTTTAAAATTTCATTTTGTAGAAATTATCAGTTGTTACACAACATATTTAACCTTTGTTATTTTCTTTAACATGTTTATAGTAGTAATACTAACATCTTATGTGCTAATTTTAACATGAATCATGTACATACATGTTTCTTTTGAGGGTTTTTTTCTTGGAACACATTTTTTGTTGTTTTACTTTGGAGCACATATCCTTGTTTTTAAATATGTCTCTCAATTTTTAATAAATGGTAGAATTTGTTTCTAAACTGACAAAGAGGTGTCTCTCCTCAGAGACAGCATACCTTTTTCCTTTTTCACTTAGCCAGTGATAGACTGATCCCCTTGATCCAATAAATATTTAAGTATGTCCAGGGTTGGGTTAAAGTTTGTATTAGTCTCATTTTCACTCTCGTTTCAAAGATTTTAAGGAAATGACCCGCCATATCTTTCTTGAACACCCTCTGTCTGCCAGGATTTCCACTTAACAGCACTGTGTAACTGTGTGGAATTTCATGTCATGTTTCCATCCCAACTCCCAGCTGCCTCAGCACTCCGCTCAAGTCCAGTGGGAGACAACTAGCAGCTCTGCACTTTGCTTATCCAGATTCCAAACTGTCACACCACCAACGCAGTAATCAAAACTCTACCGTCTTACCTTCACCCAGGAGTCTTCCCACATTTGTCAAGCCTAATCATCAGTCCATGGCTAGTTCCGAAAATGCTCTCAGAGGGAAAAAGAAAGGTGGGCATGTAGAGGATGCCTCTGAAATGGAAAGGGATCTTTCTGTGTATTGGGTTCTGAAATATGATTGTTGTCATAACTGTTTTCCTCAGGCTCAAGAGTGGAAATAATGATATACCATAGCTTTCACATAATAACTGGAAGCAGAAATATGAGTGGTGGTTGTTTAAGTGAGTTTAACCTAACATGGTAAAATATTTTAGAGATACTCCATATAACCAAGATGACATATCACAGTACCTACCTTTAAAATGAAACTTATTAATAGATTGAGATAAAAAATATTATTCTGAATGATGCAGAACTTTCTCAGTACAATTCCTTATTTTTTAAAAGACACAAAGAATACCAATTCACTAATAATTTAATCACTCTGTTATGAAATAAATACAAACTACTAAATTGCCTGGATGCCAAGTGATAGTTATAAAAATTAAAAGTACATAGTGTCATAATTTTATTTGATCACTCATTTAAATAGCTCTTGCATTTATTTATATTTTTAAGATTTTACTTATTTATTTTTAGAGAGAGGGGATGGGAGGAGAAAGAGAGGGAGAGAAACATCAATGTGTCCTTGACTCTCACACACCCCCTACTGGGGACTTGGCCCACAACCCAGGCATGTGCCCTGACTGGGAATCCATCCAGCGACCCTTTGGTTCGCAGGCTGACATTCAATCCACTAAGCCACACCGGCCAGGGCTGTTGCATTTATTTTTATGGCTGTTTAATTTCCTGCATTCTCCAAACATGTATTGAGTACCAACTATGATCTACATAAAAGAAAAATAACAGAAAATAAACAAGGGCCAATGAGATCCCCAAATTAATTCTTTTCATAGAGTAGAATCAGTAAAAAACAGACACTGTTTACCTCATATTGCTCCATTGATAGATCAGAAACTATCGGCTATTTATAGTTCTTAAATGTTTCTCTGGTAAACTCACAAATAATTAGCTCAGCCATGGCCCCTCCTTCTCTATCTCCTTCTGCTTCTTTCTGCACTTATCCCCCTCAGCCTTCTCTTCCTTTTTTCTCTTTTTCTTCTTCTTTTATAATTGACCTTTGAACTCCAATGTTTAAAACTAAAGGAAGGAACAAAAGGAGACAAACACCATCCTTTCCTTGTTTGGTTCAGTCCCTTATCCCTGGATCAAATCAAAGCAAGGCTAGTGCATAGTAGCTATTCAATAAGCATTTTTTGAGTATTAAATTAATTACATTCAGGGAATATAGGAATAAATTATTGAGTGATTAAAAATATCACTTTACCTATTGAAAACTCAGAAAATTCTTTTTCATTTCAGATAACAAAATAGTCTCAAAATATTCTCATTTTGTTCCCTTTTATTGGAACATAATGAAACATTTTTCATTCATGCTACTTAACATCCCTTGTGTTTCCTTGTGTCTTTTGGTATAACCCAAGTATCAATCATCCTTTAATAGTTTATCTTTGGTGGTTGTCTAAGTTATATTTCATAGCACATAATAACATTTATAATGTTATTCATAGTAGATGAATGCAATTTGCCATCTCAATGGTTTCATACTTGAATAAACACCTCTGCTGTTTTTACTTGTTTTATTAAAAGATTCTCATCAAAATATATACTTTGCCTATAAGCATATCCTTTTATTTAATGTTATCTATTTTATTCCATATTAAATATGTGAACTACAAGAAAAATGATTAAATAGAAGAGAAAAAATATAAATTAACTTCATCAAAGTTAAACTTCTGTTTAGCTAACGGCTCCATTAATAAGTCACCAGTCATAGACAGGAAAAATATTTGCAGCCCACACACCTGACACAGAACTCTTGTCCAGAATAAATGTGAGTTCTATAAATCCATAATAAAGAGACAAACAAATCAATAAAAATGGGAACATTTCTTGAAGAGATGTTTCACAAAGGACAAAGACACAGAAGCTGACAGCACATAAAATGTGCTCAACATTATTAGTTGTCAAGGAAACACAAATTGAAATCAAAACTAGTTAGCACCTTATATTCTTGGAATAGCTAAAATTTTAAAAACCAATAACACCAGGGTTGGTATGAATGCAGGACAATGGGACCTCTTCTAACTACTAGTGGGAGAATAACATGGTAAAACTATGTTAGAAAGTTGATTTCTTAAAATGAAATAAACTCATCTATAACCTAGTAATTTCATTTTCATGAAAACATATGCCCCAAAACATATTTGTACAAGAATATTTGCAATACCTTAATTTATTGTAGCCAAACCCCAGAATGCCCAAGAATAAGAAATGGATAAAAAACTAGTATGCCCATACTATGGAACATGATTCAGCAATAGTGTGAAGGGATCTCGAAATTATTGTAATGAGTAAAAGAAATCAGACACAAAGGAGTATATAATAAATGATTTCACTTCTGTAAAATTCTAGAATGTGTAAAACTATACCATGTTATAGAAGTCCAGATAACATTTGCCTCAGGAACAGAAGGAAGGTGGGGACTGCCTGGGAGAGGGTGCAAAGGCACTTTATGGAGAGGTGGAAGCAGTCCGTTTCATGTTAGAACTATGGGCCGCCCAGGCATATGTGTTTGTCAAAGGTCATTAAACTGTAAAATTAAAATATACACATGTCACTGTATCATTTCACTATGGAAAAAATATATCCCAATTCATAATAAACAAATAAATAAGCAAACAAATAATGTCATAAATAATTTTTAAGAGTAGATTTTCAAGATATGTCTATCAGATTTTCATCCAATGCCATTTTGCAATATGAAGTAGAACTCTTCTGATGATCTATCAAAAATAACCTGATAGTATCAATTATCTTAATATTATAGAATGAAAAATTCAGACTCAGAAAGATAATATAATTTACTCACAGCCCCATAACTCTTTGGTTCACAGCCCGAGCTCAATCCACTGAGCTACGCCAGCCAGATCACAGCCCCATAACTCTTAAAGTAATGGGCCAAGGATTTAAAAATAAAGTTCCATTGTCATCACTTTGGCCATGACTATGGATTTTATAAGGACAGGTGAGAAATTATGCACATTCCAGAGAACGTGCAATGATAGTACTGGGAATCAGAGAGAAATTGTATGATATGTGTCCTAAGTGTTCAAAAAAGTTGTCAAACTTACAGAGGAATAATTTTCATATAGTAAAATTAAACCTTTGTAGATCTACGATCAGTTCTGTGAGCCTGGAAAATTTCATGCAATTATGTAACTGCCACCACAATGTGCATTTAAATATTTCTGTCATATCCTGAAAGTTCCATTACCATTCAGAGTCTTTTTCTGTCTACCACTCCTGTCTATAGTAACCACTGACTGGATTGGGGGCTATAGTTTTGCAATTTCTCAGAATTCATAAAAATAAAATAATATAGAGTGTAGCATTTTGACATGTACCAGCTTTTACTCAATATTGTTTGAAAATCACTCATGTTATTGCACATATAACTAATTTATTCCTTCTTATTGCTGACTGGTATGCATTGTATAAATATCTCACCATTTGCTAATCAACTCATTGGTTCTTGGATATTTATATTAATTCACTGGTTCTTGTGTATTTGTGTGGTTTCCAGTTTGAGGGATTACTGACATACAGGCTTTGTTTGAACACGTGTCTTCCCTGCTCTTTGTTAAGTACCCTGGAGCAGGATTCCTGGGTAATGTGGGATGCGTGTGTTTAACTTTATAAGCTCCTGTCAAATTGTTTGGCAATGTGGATGTAACATTTTGCATTTCCACCAGCAACATCTTAAAGGCCCATTGGTCTTCATCTTCACCAGAATTTGTTAATGGATGCTTTTATTTACTTGGTCTATGTTACTAAGTGTGCAGTGATACAATCTGCATTTCCTTAATGACTTATGAATTTCATTTGCTTATTTGTCAGTTGTATATCTTCTTTGATAAAGTGCTGTTCAAATGTTTTCCTTATTATAACTGGGTTGTTTATTTTCTAATGACATGTAGTTCTTTCTATATCTTCGTTACCGATCCTTTATCACCCACATGCATTAAAACTTTCTTCTTGTATGTGGCTTTTCATTTTATTTTCTTTTGAAAAAATTGTGGTTGTTGTAGAGCAGGAAATTTTCATTTTAATGACTTCCAACTTATCAGATTTTCCTTAATAAACTATGGTTTTTATGGCATAAGAAATCTTTCCCTAAGTAAAATTGACTTTATTCTACATGTTCTAGAAGTTTTACAGTTTAGATTTAAATTTAAGTCTATGATTCAAGTTGATTTTATGTACAGTGCAAGTTATGAGTTTAAGTTCATATTTTGCATATTAATATCTAAAATTTTCAGCAACATTTGCTAAAAATATTATTTTTTATCCATTAATTCCCTTGATAAATATGTCAAAATTGAACTTACAGCGGTTATATTTCTGGCCATTCTGCTCTATTTCATCTATCAATATGTCCATTCTTTCACTAACAGCACATTAGCTTGATTACAATAGATTTATAATAATCTTGAAATTAAGGCATTTCAAACACATATATACATTTTAACTCCTTTTATTATCTATCTGAAACTTTTGAATACACCTGCACTTTCTTTCCAAAATGCTTTTTTTCTCAATAAATTCTAATGCTTTATATTTAATCTAGGATTTGAAATATTATGATGAAATAAAATATAAGAAAATAATGTGTTTTATCCCCATTTGGTACTTTTATAATCCAATATATCCTCAATATTATTGAAGTGTCACCATTATCAAATAAGACCTCTATCTTTCTCACATTTAAAAACAACTTGCTATGTGATTTAATTTGCCTAATATGAATAGCAAGTTATATAGCAGACTGATACTATTTTCAAAGAAGGTTTGAAGTAGATTATGAGGAGGAAAATATGCATACAGTGAAGCTAATAAAACCGATGTGACAAAGTTTTCCCCAGGCTTCTTTGCTTTTAAGGTTGAAATGGGTTAATGGCAGTAGTCATCATGCTGTCAAAGGAAAGAAAAAAGGTTCCTAACCTACATACTCACAGAAGAACTTTTAGTCACAATCAAAGTCACTCCCTGTCATTTCTGGAAGCCCCCACGCAGTTGCTCACACACGATTAACCGGAAGGTCGGCCAAGTTACCCTGCAATGCTTGTCATGTTTTCTGTTTTTTCTGGTCCTTAGTCCATGTCAATCTCTCTTGCCCTCAAAACCACCTCAAAACCACCTAACAAAGTCTTACCATTATACCATGGTGTTTGTTCAATTTAAGAGTCAAAATCCCAAGAAGAATTTCATAGTAAAAAGAAAGGTCAATTATATGACTTCTTGCAGCGAAGGCAAATAAGTAACATTTCAACATTTTTCACTGAAAGCTCTCCTACAGTGTTCTCTAGCATGGTTCAAAGATTTATAATTATGCCAGTCTAACTCAATTTAATGGGGAAAGTACAAAGAATCAGGAAGTGGAATAAATACCTGTGAGAATATATACAAATTATTTGTTATTCTTTTCCATCAGTTTTCAATGTGCCCAATATACAAATTTCTTAAATATATTGTCTCGGCTAAAACAAGGTTGCAATTTTTACCTTTGTGAACACTGACAACCAAAATGAGCACAACTTAAATATCATCAGATGAGATATAGGCCAGGCAATCAGGAAGTGCCATAGTATGCTGGGTCTTCAACATGGCAGGAATCGAATTCAAAGATGCATTATTATCCAGTCAATCACTACAAATCTTTTACAGATAACTCATTAACAGTAGAAAATCTGGTGGCTCTTTCTGTCACACTAATGAAACTATTTTTAAAGGTCATTTATCTGCGATCTCTCAAAAACCAAATTTAATAATCTTAGTCTTCAATTTAAATACCTCCCTGAAACATTTTATATAATTAACCACTTAGAATTTATTTTTTTTATCTTTGTGTTCCTTGTCTTTATTCAATAGTATTTACCAGAGTTAATCCCTAACTGACAAAACATTAACCACAGGGATAACCTTTCCATAAAATCAAGTAACATCAAATTTTAGGAGACAAAGCTAAGTCTATAAAAGTTTATCTGTGCTTATAGGAGATATGAAAAGAGCGAGTTATATAATAACATTTGAGCATGAATCTATTTCTCTTTGTGTAATGTGTGCATATATATATTACACATGTATGCATGTATATACACACACATATGTGTAGATATATGTTATAAATGCACAGGTAAAACCAGAAAGATACAATAACATAATTGTTAGGAAAGTTTACAAAATATTAGTGATAGCAGTTTTAAGAAGACAGATTTACAGATTTCGTACTTTAAGAAAAAACTCATTAATAAACAGACACTATCAGGCTACCTGCATTTGTCAAAAAAAAATCAGAAAGAAGTGGTCATATAACTTTTAAACTTATTTTCCAGAAACACTAGCTAAAAACAACCACTTAATATTTGTTAAACAGTTATTCTTCCTTGGCTTATGAAACACAATCAGAATCTAATTCTCTCAAAATTTTTCTGCCATTATTTCTTTAATCCAGAAATGTTATGATCTGCATCTGGACATATGACAAATTTCGCATCTTAGCATATGGCAAAATTTGCAAATCACCTGTCTGTTTTTAATCTACCTTATTCCACTGGCAAAATTTATCTTCTAAAAATCAACTGTATATCTATTATCTCATAAATTGTCCTATTCCTAAATCAACATAGCAGATTGAACAAATAGGCTTAATAAAGCCCTCATAAATTATATGAAAGTATAGAAAATGGATAATGAATTGATAATCTGGTCAGATGAGTTCACTGGTGAATTATACCGTACATTTAAGGAAGTAATTATTCCAGTTATCTACAATGTCTTCCAGGAGATGGAAGCAGAAGCATTATTTCCTAATGAATTCTACAAAGCCAGCATTACCCTAATAGCAAAATCAGACAAAGAGATCACAAAAAAACCACAGACCAATATCACTCCTAAACATAGATGGAAAATCCCTCAACAAAACATTATCAAATCTAACCAGATATAAAAAAATTATATACAACAACCAGGTATAATTTATCTCATTTATGCAAGACCAGTTCAACATTTAAAAATCAATTAATGTAATCCATAACATTAACAGATTAAAAAGAAAAAGTATGTGATCATATCAATAAATGAAGAAAATATCCATTTTGGTAAAGCTTGCTTTAAGCAAGTTAGGAATAGATGGTATCCTCCTAAACCAGATGAAAGATACCTACAAGGAACCTACAGCAAATATCACATATAATGGTGAGGAACTAAAAACTTTTCCACTAAGATCAGGAAAAATGATAAAGATGTCCCCTCTGATCACTTCTTTTCAACATTGTACTGGAAATTCTAGCTAATGCAACAAGACAAGAAAAGGAGATAAAATGTATACAGACTGCGAAGAAAGAAATAAAGCAGTGTTTGTTTTTGAATGACATAGTTGTCTATGTAGAAAATCTAAAAATATTGACCAAAAAAAAAAAAAAACAAACCCTTCCTGGGACTAATAAATGATTGCAGCAAGGTTGCAGGATAAAAGGTCAATATACAAAAGTCAATAGCTTTCCTATGTACCACCAATGAATAAGTGAAATTTGAAACTAAAAATGCAGTACCATTTACATTAATACCTCCCAAAATGAAATATCTAAAAGTCTAATAAGACATGTACAAAGCCTATATGAGGGAAACTACCAAACTGTAAGGAAAAACATCAAGGAATTAAATAAATGGAAAGATATTTCATGCTTGTTGATAGAAAGACTTGTTGTCAAGATGACGGTTTTCCCCGACTTGATCTATGGATTCCCAGTAAATTATTTTGGGTATATTGAAAAACTTATTTTAAAGTTCAGATGAAGACCCAAAAGATCCAGATGAGTCAAAACAATACCGAAAAAGAACAAAGCTGAAGGACTGACATTACCCAACTTGAAGACTTTTTATAAAGCTACAGTAAACATGACAGTGTTTGGTTTTGGTGAAAGAATAGACAGATCAATGGAACAGCCTAAAGAATCCAGAAATAGACTCAAATAAATATAGTCAATTTACTTTAACAAAGGAGTAAAAACAACACAATGGAGCAAAGATAATCTTTTCACCAAATGGAGATGATTAATTGCACACCTACATGGAAAAGAATAAATATAGACTCATACCTCACAACCTTCATGAAATTAACTAAAAAATGTATCATAGACCTAAATATAAGCAAAAATTAAAAATTTCTAGAAGACATCAGAAGAGAAAAAAGTTGACCTTGAGCATGATGATCACATTTTGCATAAAGCACCACAGGCAAAATTAATAAAGTAATTGATTAGCTGGATTTCTCAGCAGCAAGATAAACTGAGGGAAAATTGTGTTATCCCTTTCCATTTCTGAGGAAAAACAATTTTACATCTGGATTGTACATGCCCAATGAAGTAGAAGCCTAGAAAAAAAGCATTTTTAGACAAATTTTGACGTCCCAAAATTTTGTAGCATCTTCCTGAAAAATTTTGACCTTTTGCAGGAAGATGCTGGATGATATTCTCTACCAAAAAGAGAGAGTGAGCCCAAACAGAATGTGGTAAATACTCTCAGGAGATATCCAGATTCTCACTTAATTAAGGTCCTATTTCCTCAGTGTTTGACAGAGAGCTTTCACCTTTTGCTCTCTGTAGAAACTGTCTCAGTGGCAGAGACCTGTCTTACCCAACATAATGTCATTTAGCTGAGTGAGTCATATCCAAGACATGACAAGTGTAGATAAAACACCTGAACATTTTGGCTCAGCTTGGGACAATTCTGGAGAGCCATTCTAACTCTAGGACTCCTCGTAGAGTCAGCAAAAGCTATCTTGAACCTACATTGAAAATCATCGTGGCCATGGACAATAGAGGGAATTGACTGTGGGAGGTGGGCAGGACAGGGCAGGGGAGAATAATGGGAAAAAAGGCAGGACAACTGAAAAACAACTAAATTGACCTTCTCTTACACAGCTTGCTTCTTCCTCTCTGCTGATGTTGACCCCAGTTAACCTCTTAATGGACTTCCTACAGCCAGCTTGATTTGGGTCTGCTTCCTGAAGAACCCAGCCTGTGACAGATAATAGAATGGTATTTAAAAACAGATATTCTACTATAAGAGCAAGATGAAGGTAGGTAATCACCCTGATTTTGTTGAAGGAAACTGCAGGTCAATATCTGTGCAACTGACCTATAAAGTAAACAGTTATGTGTAGAGAAAAAAGTTGAAGGGTTCCAGAAATAAATACTCAATAAAAAATAAAATTTATACAATGGTGAATAATTTAATAATGTCATAAGAGAATTGCTTTTTGCTATAGATGCTGGAGATGAAATAATTATAGATCCATAAGGGGAAAAGAAGCAAAATAAAACAAAGAAAACTAATAATGTGAAGGAAAAACCAAAATTGTACCAGAAAGTATATGTAATTACAAGACTTCCCACAATTCATGTATGAATAATACTGACAACAATAATAATGCCAAATTGAATGTTGACCTTAACAAGGGTTATTATATAACTCTTCAGTGGAGGAAGTGTTCTTGGATTTCAATTATTGCATTATTATAATAATCAACTATTTCATTTTAAGATATCAATAGATAGTGCTGAATACTGAAAAGCCATGTATAATAATTTGTGCAAGGTATTCAGTCATATAGAAAAGTACATAAAAATAAAAAGTTCAAGATGAAAAATGGAAGAAATAACTAATAACAGAAAGTATTAAAAGTGTACATGTATAATTTTTATTTAAAACATTCTTAAGAAAATTTTATTTTATTAGCTCACAATAATTTCCAGTATTTTGTCTTAAATGATGATTCTCCTTTGCTATGCTCTGGATGTGTCCCTACAAAGTTCATGTCTAGAATTGCCATTTAGTGTTTTAATTATGTTTGCTTGCATATTTTTCAATTGACAAGTTCTAAAAGTAGGAATATTATTTATTTATCCTGAGTGAATGCATGTCTAGCACAATGGTTGCCACAATAGAAAACCTTGCTAACTTCAATAAACTTAAAAAATATAAAGTTACCTTGGCTGTTGCAGCTCAGTAGATTGAACACAGGCCTGTGAACCAAAGGGTGACTGGTTTGACTCCCAGTCAGGGCACATGCCTGGATTGCTGGCCAGGTTCCCAGAAGTGGGTGTGTGAGAGGCAACCACATATTGATGTTTCTCTTTCTCCTTCTTTTCCCTTCTCTCTACAAAAAAATAAATAAAATCTTTAAAAAGTATATAAAGTTATTGGTGATTGCCACAGAATCATTTGTGTAGCTGTTAATTTTATTTTACTCTTGGTCGTTTATACATCATTTGATTTTCTTTAGTATTTAGAAAATTTCTGTGACCTTGTAAAAAAGTAATCCAAGAATTCAACTCAAATTACATAATAATCACAGAGTTCTAGATTGTACAATAGGCAATATAGGCAATAATATCGTGATACTTGTGTATGGGACCAGGTGGGTACTTGAAACATTAGGGGGACAGCTATGAAAAGTACATGATTTTCTAACCTCTTTGCTATATATCTGAAACTAATACAGAAAAATATTAAATGCCAACTGTAATTAAAAATTAAAAATCTAACTCATATACACATATAAAAACCTATTTTAATGTCCAAAATATTTAATTCTGAATTTTTATTAAAATTAATGTGCTCAAATCCACTTAAAACAACTTTAAAAATGAGATCACATTTTCTTAAATAGAAAGAATATGAAATGCTTCATGTCTTTGACATCACAGATGGTGACTAAATATTATTGGTGTACAAGAAATTCTAAAACAATGCTTTGCAACACAAACTATGATAAAATTTTAGAGTCTCATCTGGTTACTATGGTGATGAGTTCATCTGAAATTTAATTTTGTTTATTAGCATTTTTGCCTCATTCTTACCTATGCTAAATGAACTGTAATTGCAGTAACAGAAAAATTGTAGAAATAAAATATTAAATAATGATTAGGAAATATCTGATGTTGAAATATTAAGCAAATCAAAACCTCATATGCATTTACCGTATATACTATACAACAGTGTTTATCCTACAATTTAAAAGATTTCTTTTCTGAAACACTTTAAAAATATCAGTCACAGACTTTTAACTTGCTCACCTAGAATCATCACAGGACATATTTCCAAGTACAAAAGAAATGAATAATAATATTTGGTCAGCATTTTTTATGAAAAAGCCCATTTACCTGCAGCCACTACCCTATTGACAGACCTAGTTGGGCCAGCTTCTGAGATCAAGATAGAAATACCAAGATCCAGTGCTTCTAACCATAAGGCTTGGCCAGTGCTTCTAGCCAAATGGCAAACCATATCCTGTGTGTGCATTTAGGTCCTATAAAAATTGCTGATTTCATAGAGTCATTTACAATAGCCATTTCCCTAAGTTCACATCTTTATTCACTTGTTCTGTGTCATGAAGGTCATTGGAGATGAAAGGATAACTTAGAAAAAAAGTAAATATTAAAATAAATCAATTAAAAGAATAAAAAATTGAATTTATCACTTATAGAAACAATTTTAAATACTTACGTAGAGAAAATATAACTGATTTCTACATTGATACATTAATCTACAAAGTTATTTCAAATTTGAAAAACTAAAATAATCAAGATCAAAAATACTTTTGATTGAAAAGTATTTTAGATATCATAAGGTCAGTAATAAAAATACAGTTAATGCAACATTTTTTGCAAATACGGAATTAAAAAATATTCCAATGACAGAAAGCAAGTGTCCAGCAATTACTTCAGCTTTATTTTTTATTTTATAATAATCATGGGCAATCTGGAAAGCTTAAATAGAAGATAAAGAAAGAGGTTGAAAGGTATGAAAACATAATCCCTTAAAAAATGTTAAAGCAATGATTTATTTTCGACCCTAAGCAGAGTTAAGACTCAAGGAAGTTTTGATAGATGTCTTGAAATGATTCATGGGTTCCCATGAAAATGAATGAGAAGAACGGATGCATGTTTCCCTAGAAGGATGAACTTGATCAAACAATGACAGAAGCAGAATTTATAAAGAAGAAGACATTTTGCATAAACTAGACAAGAAATCTGGGTCTAAAGCAGTGGTTCTCACCTGGGGGTAATTTTGTGTCCCATGAGACAACTGGTAATGTCTATTGACATTTTGTCACTAGTCTGGGTGGGGAAGAGAAGAGTGTCACTAGCATCTGGGCTTGAGATGCTGCAAAACAACCTACAATGCACAGAGCAGCACCTCACAACAATTATCTGGTCCAAAATGGCAACAGCACCAAGACTGAGAAAGCCGGGTCTGAATAATGGAGCTTTTCAGGAGGGTGATCAGTTAACTTCAGGTTCCTGAGATTTTCTTTTCCTGTCGTTACTCTAAAAGAAACTCAGCAGTTTCTTTCCATGTTTTTATATGATTCTTCTTTGAGTTCTTATACTCTAGAAACATGAATTCTACTTTGTAAAGTAAGATGTGTATGTATAAGAAAATAAGTAATGGCACAAATTAAAACAGAATCAAAGTATAAATTAACCAGGCACCCCAATACTTCAAAGTAAAGGAGAGTTTCTAAATGTGAGTATTAAATCTACATATTATAGATACTTTGAATTCTGATTTCAACTTTAATATTTTCTAATTATGAGACTCAGAGTAAAATACTTGGCTTCTGAAAGCTTCCATATTCTTATATGCAAAATGAAGACCCAGTTTTAAATAAGTAAGTAAATCAGTATGCAAAAGGTGCTTATAAAAATGTTTGGCATATAATATCAGCAATTATTATTTTTATGATGACACCAAGGCACTCAGAGATATTTTATGGAGATGAGATATGAGCTGAAGTTATAGAATAAGTAGGCTTTAGATAAATGAAAAATTGGCATTGTGTGTGAGAAGAGTTCCAGGCCATACTGAAAGAATTGCACAGCCCTCACTTCCATTCTTTTCATTGCCTTCCTGTGGCTTGTATTTCCCTCTAATTTTCTCAGAACTTATGTGCGCTCATCCAACTGAACCAAGATGCTACCTAGGGTGGCTTAAGTGAGATAGGAGAGAATAACACAGAAATTATCTTTTTTATATTGTAAAATATTTTTCTGATTTTGACATGCCAATTTATTTTTGTTGCTAAAAAATAAACTATATTTTGATGTTACTAAAGTATTTTAAAATTGACTTATGTGTTGATTACATAACATTTCATAAGAATTAAAGAAGGATTAAGATGGTATAAAAGGCATGCTATTTACAGGTGTACTACACTTTTAAGCCAGAAACAAAAAAAGAGCTGCATAATTTTTAATGTCATGGTGAGTTACTTTATATCCCAGTGTGGGTTTTGTGTATATTTTGGAAGGAAAATAATTCACATGTTAAACTAAAATCCAAACTAAAGCTTCCCGTATCTCATTCAAATATCACATAAACATTGTAACACATTTTCATTTGGAATATGGAAGGAATTATACACAGATCCTAAACTGAGGCAGTATAATAAATAATAATGAAACGTGAAGTGCATTCATCTGTATATAGGCATTTTAAAAATAATTCAGTCTCAATAACAATTTTTTTCTGGAAAATAAATAAACTTGAGAACATAAGCAATTTCCTCCAAGGTCATTCAGCACAATAATTTAAAGGGTAGAACCAGAAATGCAAACTCAGTTTGCAACAAGACTTTCAGATTTGTTGACTCTGTAAATCTTCTGGATTGCTTTCAAGGTTAAGAACAATAGACTTTGATGTGAGGTGATAACATAGACAAACCAATGCCTGTCACAGGCAATACTTTATTTTTTGAAATCCTTGCTTCCAAAAATCCACAATCCTAGAGCATATTGCTTTTTCTTCTCTTCTGTACAGTTTCTATCACCTATAATCCACATAAGTGAAAAACTGACATATTTTTAAGATCCTATTAATACCTGACAACTTCAAACATTTAAAAAATGTTTTTGATAAAGAAAAATATATAATCTAAACAGTCACTAAAGGAAATACTATGTGCATAAATATGGTACAAATGGAAAGAACAATTTTGGATGGTCATTTGAGAGAGCATGGGAAGGGGACCACTGTTTTATACATGTGTATGTATATACGTGTGTGTATATATATCTATCTTTTATGTATTAAACTTTTTATTAAATATTTTGTTGTTGTTCTATTACAGTTGTCCCAATTTTTTCCCTTTGTATTCTTCCACCCAACTCACCTCTTGCTCCCACAGTCAATCCCCACCCTGCTGTCCATGTCCATGGGTCCTTCATACATGTTCCTTGACTGGTCCCTTCTCCTTCTTTCCACCATTATCCCCCTTCCCCCTGCCCCTCTGGCCGCTGTCAGTCTGTTCCTTGTTTCCACATCTCTGGTTCTATTTTACTCATTTGTGTGTTTTGTTCATTACATTCCTCAAGTTCCTCTCATGGGTAAGATCATGTATTTGTCCCTCACTGCTTGGCTTCTCTTAGCATAATACTCTCCAGTCTCATCCAACTGTCATGATAGGTAGGAGTTCCTTCTTTCTACTGTGCAGAATTCCATTACAAAAACATACCACAGTTTTTTTATCCACTCATTTACTGATGGGCACCTAGGTTGCTTCTAACACTTGTCTATCGCAAATTGTACTGCTATGAATATTGGGGTGTTCTTTTGAATTTGTATTTCAGGATTCTTAGGGTATAATCCCAGTAGTGGAATAGCTGAATCAAAAGGCAGTTCCATTTTTAGTTGTTCTTTTTTCAGGAAATTCCATACTGTTTTCCACAGTGACTGCATCAGTCTGCAATCGCACCAACCATGCACTAGGGTTCCCTTTTCTCCACAACCTCTCCAGTACTTGTTGTTTGTTGTTTTATTAATGATGGTCATTCTAACAGGTGTGAGGTGGTATCTCTGTGGTTTCAATATCTCATGGCTAGCGATGTTGAGCATCATTTCATATGTCTATGGGCCCTCTGTATGTCCTCCTTGAAGAAGTGTCTGCTCAAGACCTTTGCCCATATTTTAATTGGACTGTTTGTCTTCCCGGTATTGAATCAAGTAGTGACACCATAAAAGTCCTAGAGAAAACATAGGCAGTAAAATGTCAGATATCCCAAGCAGCAATATCTTTGCCAATATATCAGGGCAAGGAAAATAAAGGAAAAAAATAAACAAATGGGACTACATCAAATTACAAAGCTTCTACATGGCTAAAGAAAACATCATGAAAATGAAAAGGGATCCAACTGTATGAGAAAACATATTTGCCAATGATACCTCAGACAAGGGCTTGATCTCCAAAATATATAAAGAAGTCATACAATTCAACACCAGCAAGACAAACAATCCAATTATATATTAATTTTGTGGAAACCTGCCAATACTTTCTCTTATATCTCCACAGAAGAGTTGAATCATGTGTCTTTCTCCTTTAAATGGTCTCAAGATAGTTTAAGAGAACAGTTTAAACCAATTTTAGTGCTCTTCCAACATAGCTATATTTGAGAAATGGAGTAGAAAATGCATATAAATTAGGTTATTTTGCAAATTGGTAACATCTTCAATATTATCTTCCTTTTCTTAATGGATTTAAATTAAAAACACTAATGACTATATTAGCATATTTTGTGCTCAGTAGGAGGCATAATAGAAGGATTCTTTGGGTACATTTGGAGAGAGATAAACAGTGAATATCATTAGCACCAAAATCAAAATAATATTTCACTGAAAATATTGAGTTTTAAAGAAGTGTCAAATGCATCTCAGAAAATTTTAAATAAATTTATGGAGTAGTTGTTAACATGCTGAAATGAAGACCTTATTGAAAAGTATAATTTTCCTTCTACTATTTTTTAAAAAGTCTATTCCTCTGTGACTCATTCTCAAATAAACTCTGCTATCTCTTGTGTCAGAAAAATATTATCCTAGACATGTTTATTCACTGGGTCTCCAAATAAGGTTTTTAATGTTATTTTAGTAGAAATAATTTGCTTATATTTATTCCTTTGCTTTCTTTTACATGATCACTCGTATATTTAAAAATTGGGGTAAAAATTGGTAAGGTCAAATTATGTTTGGTTACTCAGAATTATTCTCAACTGGGATTTTATGACATGCACAAATGGGAATTTCACAGAATGTAAATGTGGCTCATACAGCTAAGGGGACTAGATCTGGGAATTAAAAAAAATAACAAAAAAAAACAGAAAGCAAAGCTTCTCTCTTTCTCTAGGACTACATGATCTGTATTTCTCATTCTTTTGGTAGGCCTGTTACATTTTCCCTTTTTCTTTCCTTTTATTTTCTTATACGGTAGTTTCCTTGGTCTAAACACAAAGGGGACTTTAACCATCCAGGTATGTAATCGACATGCTTTTACAAGTTCAGCTTAGTACTAACTGCCCAGAATTCTGCTACATCCCAGGTTCTGACTGCCTAGAGTGAAAAGCATTAACTCCAATAAGCTCTTATCTTATGAGAACTATGTGCCTAAACCTGACCCACTCAACTGATGTGGCCACCAATACTTGATGTCATGAAGCCAAATCCTTCATTCATCAAATAAATATTTGTACTTACCAGCAGATAAACATTGTGCCTAATGCAGAAAAGAAAGGCAGTCATTTGTATCATGAACTACACAGTGAATTGGAACACTGTTTTTCAAATAACCACACTAATTAAAGTATAAGTAATTAACAGACTAACTCAGAGAGCAAGTCTGAGTTTTCCCTGAGAAAACTCAGGGAAAGAGTTCATGACAAAGGAAAAATTTATCTAGTTTGAAAGGTCAGGAAAAGTTTTACTGAGGTATGGAAGTTAGATACATGATTGAAATAATTAATAGTTCACCAAGTTAAGGAAGAAAAAGAAGGTGAGAACAGCATACATGAGAAAGAGAAAACATGTTCAAAAGCCCTGTGGTAGAAGACAGACCAGTATACCCACACACTGTGAGAAGGCCTCAGTGGCTGCTGAAGAGAGAATAAGTGTGTGGAGTCAGTGGAGGGTGAAGAGGTAGGCAGAGACAATGTCACTTGGTCTTGTTAGAAAAGCTTTGGCTTTGTTCTCTATCCGTAGTACAATGAGATCCTTAGGAAAACTTTAAACAAGTAGGTAACTTCCTGAGGCTTTTGCTTGCAAAATGCCCCTAATTGTAGTAAAGAGAAGAGTGTGTATGGGGACAGAAGTAGATGCAAGACCAGTTGGCAGTCAAGTTCATAACGCAAATAAGAAATGATGAAAGTTTGGCCTAAAGACATGGTAGTAGGAATGAAGGAAAGTGTTTAGACATGAGATATATTTCAGGATAAAACTGAAGCCCTAGCTGGGTAACTCACTCGTCTGGAGTGTCATCATGATGTGCCAAAGTTGTGGGTTCCATCCTCTTGTCAGGGCACATGCAAGAATCAACCAAAGAATGCATGAAGAAGTGAAACAACAAATCAATGTTTCTCTCTTTCTGTGTGTCTCTATCTCTCTTCTTTCCTCTCTTTCTAAAATCAATAAATTACAACAATTTAAAAAACCAATATCACAAGAATATGTTTCAACCTAGAATTGGAAGACCACACTAAAGGGGGGAAAGAGACAGAGTGTGTAAACTTGTTAACATGCACGCAGTACATAAATTGCTAAGACTAAAGATACCCATATATTGAGTTGAATTGTGTCCCCCAATCCTCTAAAGATAAACTGAAGTCATAACCCCCAATACTTCAAAATGTGCCTTTTTAGGAAGTAAGGTCTTTAAAGGGGCAATCACCTAAAAATTAGGCAATTAAGATAGGCTCTAATCCAATATGATTGGTGTCCTTAAGAGGAGGGAAATCAGGAGACAGAAATGCACTGAGGGAAAAACAATGAGACGGCACAGGGAGAAGGTGGCCAACATATGATCTGCAGCAGTGGGATTAGTTCTAGTCCTTTATCTCCTGGGGAGCAAATTTTTATCCCCTTAGTTCACAGAACCAAATCTTCACACTGCCTCTGACCACAGTACATCCAGCCCCGGAATGTAGGGTCTGTCACTTTACATCTCTCTTCTTTTATGGTGAGCATACTTCTATATATTTGTAGCAGAAAGAAATACTTTACCCTTTTTCAACTAGAAGTTTACAAATAGAATATACTGGTTTTTTTAAAATTTATTCTTTTATATTCCATTCAAATAGGGAGATAGGGATGAGAAAATGAAGAAAGAGAAGAGAGAGAGTATATTTGTAGTGTTTAAGGAAATATGTCTGAATGGCATAGGAGAAAAAGAGAAAGCTCATTTTTATATTTCCTAGTTACTCCAGGAAAGAAAGAAATGGCACACAAATCAATCATTTGTTAGACCTTGTGAGCATGCATACTTTACACCTATGAGTTGAATAAAAGGCATTAAATAGTTTCAGCATTCTAATTTTCTATTACCTTAGAAATTTAACACTAAGAGATAAGTGGATAGATAGATGGGTGAAAGGATATAAGTACTTAGATAGAGGCATATAGATGATAGGTGGATAGATATACATCTAGATATAAATATACATCTAGATATAAATATATAGTGTTTTTATTCCTTGAAAATTCTTTTTATTTCTCTAAAACATCCATAGGTAATGTTCATACATTAAAATTCCAGAGTACAACTCTATCACAATTTTTAGAAGTTATCACCTATTGTATACAGCTCACATCATGCCTCATATTATTTAATAACACCTGGTGTTTTAATTTCCCATTTACCAGTGGCCCCTGAAGATTGTGGTGGGAACAGATGGAGATTATAAACCAATTCCACCCTCTACTCATGTGTCACCTTATTCTTTTTTTATACTATTGCTAATTATTACCTTTACTCATGTTACATTAAATTTTTCTTGTCCTATAAAAATATATATAATGCTTAGCAGCATATATCATATTACAACAACAAAAAATGGCCTTTAAAACACAGGTTAAGATACCTCACCAAATAAGATATACAAATAGCAAATAAGTATATGAAAATAGGCTTTATATTGTATGATATAAAAAATACAAATTAAAACAAAATGTCATATCACTACATACCTATTAGAATGACCAAAATCCAGAATGCTGGCAACAGAAATTCTGACAACAAAAAGTCTCCTATGTTGATGGCAGGAATACAAAACATTTCAACTAGTTTAGAAGAAAGTCCAACTATTTCTTACAAAACTAAACATGCTTTTACTATACAATCCAGCAAATATGTATTTACCCGAAGGAGCTGAAATCAAAAGTTCCACACAGAAAGCTGCACATGGATGTTTATTGAAACCTTATTTATTCATGGTTGTGAAAACTCAGAAGCAACCAAGATGCCCTTCAGCAGGTGAATAAACTGGGATACACCCAGAAAATGAAGTATTATTACTCAGCACTAAAAAAGAAGTGAGCATGTAAACCATAAAAAGACATGGAAGAATCTTAAATATACATATTGCTAAATAAAATAACTCAATCTGAAAAGGCTACATACTACATGATTCCAACTCTATGACATTCTGAAAATAAAGGCAAAACTATGGAAACAGTAAAAAGATCAGTGGTTGCCAGGAGTCAGCAGAAGTTGGGAGTGAACAGGCAGAGCACAGAGAATTTCAGAGCAGGGTAACTATTCTGTGTATTATTATAATGGTGGATACATGCCATTATTTGTTTATTAAAATCCACAGAATTTACAACACCAAGAGTGAACTGTACTGTAAACTATGAAATTTGGGTGATAATGATATGTCAAGTAAGGTTCATTATTTATAACAAATGGACCACTCTGGTGGGGGGTATTGCTAATGGTGGAGACCATACATGGGTATGGAAAATGGGTGTTTGGGGACTCTCTATTCTCCACTCAATTTTGCTGCAAACCTAAAATTGTTCTAAAAAATAAAGCCAATTTTTATAATGTATAAAATTCATCATTTTTAAACTTTTGCCTATTTCATAATACTATTAGTGATTGTATAAAAGTTCTTAGGAAAGTTTTCATCATTCTCTTTAAAATCATGATCATCTGATGAGATGTATTTGTCCCCAAATGAGAAGTAAATGCCTGTTCATTGTAAAAGGAAGAGACTTATTTTGAAAGACTCATTTAGGTTTTGGGAAAAGGAGAGCAATATGTCAACAATATGAGGGAAGTGGAAGATAAATTCTTCTAGGGAGAATTGTGAAGTGAAAGAGCCTGCCAATGATGCAGATTCTGGAAAAATGTAATATTTTCCAGGACTTGCCTTGCATTAATTCCACAAGGAAGAGGACGGGACTTTGAAAGAACTAAATATCATGATTCATCATAAGAACATAAGAAAGTTACTTAGCAGAAAAACTCAAAAAGAAGGTTTAGTCCAAATTTGGTTTGATTTATAAATTCCCTAGGTAAGAAGTACCATTGTATTCTGTTGTCCCCAAAGGATAATATGTACCTGAAGGAGTGTGAGTCATGTATCTTCGAAACAAAGAGACTTCCAATGTTGGGTATCTTGGAAAGGTCAATCAAGGTCAGGATCATTCAGGTGGATCAGGGATGTAATGTACAAGCATTTCTAAGAAGATGTGGTTTGGAATTAAGATTAAGTGTGGCTGAGATCGAAAGCCTGAATGTGAAACACAGAGGACAGAGCTGCAATCGAAAGAGAATCTCTAAGGAGGAAACACGGTAGCAACTAGAAGTGTGAGAAAGATCAGTCCAGTAGCTATTATTGCAAGATATGCAACATACCCTAAATTTCACTTCCATCTTATTCAAATTGTTCTCTCTCTCTGACTCTCTCTCCCTCCTCTCTTCTTGCCACCATCTAAATATTTCAAAATGTGATATACTATGAAAGAGTAAAAGTATCTTTTATGAAGAGGGACCCAATAAAAACCCAGAACTATCTTCTGGAGGGCGTGTCTCTTGCAGCACAGTCTTCCCCTACTAGGTGAGTGTTCTAGGAACCCATCTGTATTAGTGCATCAGCTGGCACTGTTGTGAGAGGCTGCATTCAGCTTCAGTGAAGTTTTCTGAAGACTCTTTTAACATGTTTACCCATTTCATGGTGGGTGATTTACCAGCACACCTGCGTACACCGCACTGAGTGTTCAGCAGTTTTGACCACAAAACAGCATGACCCATTGTGCCACCCTGGATTTCACTGGATTCACTGGATTTCACCCCACACAACTTTTTTTGTTTCCCCCATGAAAAAAGTCCTCAAAAGGAAATGTTTTGCTGATATGGAAGAATGACACAAACAAAAAAACAAACAAAAAATAGCAGAAGCACTAAAAGTCATCAAAGTCAACAAGTTCAAAAACCGTTTTGAGCAGTGGAAAAAAGGCTCAATGGCCGTATTGTATCAAATGGAGAGTACTTTGAAGATGACTGAAGTTTAAACATATAAGAATACACAATTTTTTATAAATAAATTCCAGGATTTGGGGATCCCCCCTTATATACTACTTCTCACCTCCTCTCTTACTGTTCATTTCTACCATCTTATTTTCCTTTCCCTATTTGCACTTCTTCGAGACTTAGTAAAGTGTGTGCTTGTCATATTCTTACCTTATCTAGTTCATGCAGAAATTTAAAATGCGGCATTTGCATTTACTTGTCTAAAGAAAAAGTTCTATTCAGAAAACAGTATAAGTTAAATGTCAATCTCTGCACAAAAGACTATTCTTTCTTCCTTCTGGTACTCTGATGTGTCTTTTCCCCCCTTTACTTCCAAATCCTCTCCCATTTGGGAATTCTGCTTACTTTTCATGGTTTTCCATGGCTTTTACAGGCATTTCCTGTTCCTCTGGGGAGAGTTCTGGTCCAGGTTTGATAGTGGAAGTATATTTGAATTATTTTTGTAGATCTTCATAATTCTATTTATGTAGTCTTTTCCTCTGATTTTTTAAGTTCTTAGTAAATTTCAGTTTCTCTATTTATGAAGAAGGAAGAAGAACCTGATTTCTAAGGGCCATACATTAAAGCAACAAGAAGGGAAATGATATCAGCATCGTTACCTGGCAGGCCAGCCCAGGTCTGAAAAAGTAGACCCATCTGCAAGAGCCCAGGATCCAGGACAGTGGGGCTTACTCTCCCTAGTTAAATAAATTTCAAAGGCGTTTTCATCACAAAAAATAGATTTGACCACCATGGTCTTTCAGGAAATGTTTTGCTTTCTAAACAGAAGTACAGATACTTCAGGGTTGGGTGAAATCACTTTTGATGTTACAGTCAGCATTTAACATTGATCCTGAAAGAAGACACATGACCCAAGGTGTGCCACGGGGAATGTAGAGGTCACCAAAACAGGAAAATCCCCACTAACATGAAAGAAGAAGTGGGGCAAGGCCATTCAGAGCTACTTTGCATATCTAAAGAACTTGGTCAGTGTTTTAGTAATGCTAATAGCTGTGCCTGCAGAGCTCAGAGCTGGGGAGAAGGGCGAGACTCCAACCCGTGATGCAGCCATGAAGTGGTTCCGCAGTTACTGCGCCTGTAGGAGGGGTTTGGAGGCAGTGTCTATGTCTTCAGCCCAAGCCTGAAGGTATTAACAATGGCAGCCAGAGAAAGGCAGAGGAGACCAGAGTACTAGCTGGTGTAACCCTTTGTGCAAGGAGTAGGGAAGGGGTTACAGAGGAAGATCGGGCCAGGACTTAAAGCCAGGTGGCAGCCAAGTGAGCACTTAACCATGTGGCTTGGGAGTGAAGAAGGGGGCCGTGGTCTCACAGTTTCAAAGGATGCAGAGGGAGCCACACTGCCCACCATGAGGAGGAGCCATGCAGTTTTGGATTAAGAGCAGGATCCTAGCTGAGCGTAGATGAGCAGGAGAAACCAGAACATTAAAATGGGAATCTGCCCAAGTGAGCTGCAGACTTCTATTTCTTTTTCTGAGAGAGACAGTACCTCCGACCAGCCTGGTTAGGCAAGACGAGGCAGGACTGTATGTGTTTGTGGGTGTTTCTTTTGTTTTTAAGGGAGGGATATTTAACAGAAAAACTCTGCCATTATTTTAATCCCCAATAACTTTTGAATAAATAGTTCCATTCTTTGTCATGACACTCTCGCATAGGGAGTCAAGGGGTTTTTGGAGCGGCAGGAAATAGAAACCAGAGGTGGTTCTGTTTCAGTAGCTACTGCCAGTTTCTTTTAATGAGCACTTGGGGGGCGGGGGCTGTTGACGAGCAAGCATATGCTATCCAAGCCAGTCAAAACTGTGAGGCAGCTCGGAATGTAGTATCTCCTACAACTCTGTTTTAAGGAGAAAATGGGCTGATACACTGTGGAAAAAATGGACCCTGCCTGAAATTCAGCAATTACAAAGAATTTTATGTTTTTACCTAATGCTACAGGTGCCCCCTTCTAACTTCCAGGAGATTTATTTTCCTATCCCTCCACACGAGCATTATTGGCTAACATATTTTCAGGGATTACCTTGTAATGTAGCTATTAGTTTCAACTAAACTGATTTAGGATAAGTTTATATTCTCTACCTTAAGAAATAGAGTAACAACAATAACAAAAACTATGTTCTTCTACTGTGTGTCTTCTCTCACCTATTTCCTTCCCACAGAAGAACTGGTGCCACCCAGTCCAACAGGATAGCCACCAGTCACGTGTGCCAATTAATATTTACATTAATTATAGGAAAACGAACCATTCAGTTCCTCAGACACACTGGCCACATTTTGAAATGCTCAATAGTCACATGTGGTGAGTGACTGCCACGAAAAGAGTGCAGGTGTAAAGTATTTTCATCACCATAGAGGGTTCTATAGGAGAACCTTAGATAGTGCTGGTGGTATTATTTCTAACTTGTAGATGGGAACGTGGAGTTATGCAATAAAATACATTTTGAAGGTCTCCTCATTAATAAATAGTGGCTCAGGGACTTGGACAATTTTAGCTGCTTCCAGTAGCCCCACTCCAGACAGTGAGACACCTGCTACCCTAAATATGTACAAAACTGCAAATTCCTGTAGGGACTAGACAAGTAAACCATGTGAGTAGATCACGTGTGAAGTCAGAGGAAATGGGGAAACCTGTGTTCACTTGGAGTATGTCTATTCAGCTGAAAGCATGTATAAATGATTTCAAAGATAATCTCACTCTCCTAGTAAAAAAAAAAAAAACACTCATCTTAGAAGTTATGTCTCTGGTTCATGGCAACTATTTTTTGTGTTTATGTATTAATTCAATTTCATTGTATTTTTAAGGGAAATTGGCAGAGTAAGTTATAAGGTAGAAGAATTGTAGAGGTTAGAAAAGTCAGACTATATTATTCAATTTATAGTTTAAATTAATCTGAAATAAAATTGTATCATCTAAGCAGAATTATGTATTTTAAGTTAAACTAATATATATAAAGAAATTGCATAGATGAAGTAGTGTTTTTTTTTTAAATGAAGATAAACAGTGTTTCCTAGAAATTAGGTACAATGGGATTCAGGATAGGAGGGAAAATTGAGAGAGCAAAGAATTCCCTGTTAGAACTACTATTAGAGAAAACACAAATTTTTTATTTTAAATTAGGTGGGTTTTTTTGATATCTCAGTGGCTTTGCTCATAAACAAGAGAAAACTACTCTCTCTCGAAGGAAATATGTCACTTTCTATACTACATAAGAAAAATAGAAATCAGTATGTTTATTAATGTAACTTTACTGATAAATATAGTATGTATTTCTACATTATTCTTCTGCTTTTATACCGTCTCACTTAATAAGAAAATGTGCCCTCATGATTCTTGCATGATTGTGCACAAACCACTTGAAAAAAGTTGGAGATAGATAACACTAACCTGAAAAGAAATATAACTTCAAGTCCAGAAATGAAGCGCAGACAATTGCAAATTAGGTACTAATAAGAAGACATAGAGAACAGGGTCAGACTAAAACCAATGTTTTATGGTTCAAACTCCAATTTAAAATTGTCTCCATGTGGGAACAAATTATTTTGTAATTTTTCCAATTCCTCTTTTTAACCTATGATAATATTTGTAAATACCTTCTTCGTTTCCTGGGAATCACGTCATGGGAATTTTAGGAATGACATTCCCAGGGAACATAAAGAAAAACCAAGGAGAGAAAAGAGCAATATTTCACTCTGGTTATCTATATCTACCTTTGAGGCAGGAGATAGTCAGGAAAGACACTCCAGAGGCCCCACAGGGCTAAGATAAAAATCATCCATACATGACAAAGACCCCCTGAGATAACTCTGAATCATGGAATTCCCTGCCTGAGCACTACCCCTGATTCATTATAATAGCATTATAATGAATTAACATTGTGGGACTCCCTTCTCCAGTAGCCAATCAAGAAAATCATGGGAAACCACACGTGCGCAGTAGCTTTGAAATGTAACTCCATTTACCTGAGCAATAGAAGCCCGCCAAAGACTAGCCAGGAAGCTTCTGCTCTATAAGAAGAGATTCCCTCCAACCCACGTGGTCTATCTCTGCTCAGGGTTGGCCCGCTCCCATGTCCTGTGGAGTGTACTATCACTTAATAAATCTTCCCTCTTTCTTTATGCTATAAACTCTGTGTGTTTGGTTCAATTCTTTGTCCTCCATCACTAAGAACCTGGTTACTTGTGCACACCTGTGACACCTTTACTATCTGTTTTTGCTTCAACAAATTAATATGTGGTAGAAATTAGTATTAATAGTTAAAAAAAGCACAATCAAAATAAAATTTCATATTTCAGTTCAGCTCAACATTACTCTTTTTTTAGATATACCCACCACTATACATTAAATCTGTGTTTTACTCTTTCTACATTTTTAATGTAAGTTTTAGGATAATATTTTCTTCTTTTAGGTCATTTACATTTTAAATATTTTTAACTATTTTCACATTTTATTTTCAAAAATTAATAAATATTAGTGATGCAGCAAGCTAACCTGTGCCTTACAATGTAAGAGTATAACTGTGTCTGTGTCTGTTTCTTCTCAAAGAAAATATACCATAACCAATATATTTGTATCTTAAATTTCCAGACTTTTATACTACGATTTGTTGGGTTTTAATTTCTTATAAAGTTTCATAAAATAAAACTTCCTATGATACTAAACCAAGCACAATTTTATACCTACAACTTAGAAGCTTCTTGAGCAGAGAGATTATCTATTTGTCAAAATTGCTGCTCACAAATTGCACAACATTTTAAATTAATGCCACAGTTAGATGCAAGAAAAAAATTTAAAAAGACATTACAAGTTTGAGACATATCTTAAGCTAAGCATAATGTTGTTAAGAAGCAATGCAGTTTCATATTTGAGTCAAATAACATTTTATGGCACACAGATGCAAGGACAAATCCCAACACAAGCTCACAGAGGAGCAAGAGCATTCCAAAAATTTCTAAAATGTTACCTGACTTTCTCATTAAGATTGCAACAGTTTCATGACAAAAATAGAAACCTGTATCCTGCTTCAATGAAATCATTAAAGTTTATTTTTAAGTTAAAAACCTACTAATCTGTTAATTAGGGATGCTACAGCATGTGAAAACTTTAATGCAGTGATTTTCAACCTTTTTTTCATCTTAGAGCACACATAAACTAATTACTAAAATTCTGCAGCACACCGAAAATATATTATATTTTTGCTGATCTGAAAAAAAGATATAATTTTGATTAATTTTCAAAGAAATAATAGTAATTACCTACCTTTTTACTCCAAAATGACTTTTTAAAGTATCAAGTGCCCATGATTGTATATAAAGATTTCTGGTGCCAATAGTTAACTAATCAGATGCAACCTTATTATGTGATATGACTAATAAAATGTAACTCTATTATATGACCTATATATTTATGGTTCAAGACAGGGCAATCACACCAGGTGTTGCATTAGCTGTTGCCAATTTTTATTTGACAGTCTAAGGGAAAAGAGGTCTGTGTCCCTGACTAAATGGTCAGGTATGTGTGTGTTAAAAATTCTTGCAGCACACCAGTTGAAAACCACTGCTCTAATAGACAATAAGTGACTCTGCTATAAAATAAATTTGTCCTTGACTAAATAATTGAATGGCCCTCCTCTCTATTATTTACAGAATCAAATTACCCTGTGTGTGTGTTTTTCTTTTTGTTGACTCCATAGCTTGTCTTTTTGCAGAATTCCATGTAATCAAAGTCATATCGTGTGTAGCCCTTTCAGATTGGCTTCTTGCCCCTAGTAATATACTTTGAAGGCTTTTCCATGTCTTTCCATAGTTTGGTAATTGATTTCTTCATTAGTGCTGAATAATATTCCATTGTTCGGATATACCACAGTTTGTCTCTTCATCTACTGAAAAACATCTTTATTTTTTAGTTTTGGCAACTACCATTAAAGCTGCTATAAGCACCAATACACAGGGTTTTGTGTAAACATAACACATTCAAGTTCTTTGGGTAAATACCAAGGGACATGAGTGCTGAACTGTATGGTAAGAATATGTTTACTTTTATAAGAAACTTCCCAACTTCCTTTCAAAGGTAATGACTATTTTTCACCCCACTAAAAATGAATGAGGTTTCCTTTAGCCATACATCCTCACTAGTGTGTGATGCTGTGAGTGTTTCAAATTTTGGCCATTCCAATAGGTATGGTATCTCATTGTTATTGTAATCTGCATCTCTTAATTTCAAATGCTGTAGAACATCTTTTATGTGCTTATTTGTTACTTGTATATGGTCCTCGTGAAGTGTTTGTTTTCCAAATGTTAAGATTTAACTGTTTTTTGTATACTTTGGATAGTAGCCCTTTATCTAATAGGTCTTACAAATATTTTCTCACCAACTGTGGGGATATCTTTGTTTTCAAGTACTTTCCAATGTAGTAAAACAGGGTAGAAATTGAGAGAAGGAATATTGGAAAGGAATAAATACTCATTATGACTTACAATTTATACAACAGTCTACAGGAAAACACAACATACAAGTAGAAAAATTATTAGATGTTATAAGACATTTTAACTTTAAAACTCTTTAGGTGTTTTTTAAGAAGTGGAGAAGAAAGTTGTTTTTAAATGCAATAGAAGCCTATAAAAGACCTAGCAATAAGTACTTTTTGAAGTGTCCAAGTCCCAGATGAAGAGCAATTCATAATGAAGAACATGTTAGAAGTGGAATAATGGAAATATATGCCATATCAATACATTGATGTATTTAATATGTCTTTGTCATTATTTACATTTAAATAACTTTTCAGATAATTCAAAAAAAGCATTTGAAGAAACCTTCTAACTCTATAAGAGTAATTATTTATCTAGAAGAAAAAATGTACAAAGAAAAATAATAAACATTTTAAAAGACAAGTGACATTCTTAATTTATCAGTTAAGGCTACTGAAAGCCACAAGTCTTCAAAAGGAAGCTAAACAAAATTTAAAAGTACCCTTATTTATCCAATATTAAAATATGCTAATAGTAATACTAAACCATATCAAATAAAACCATGTGATATTGGCGTTAGATGATATATATGTGTGTAGTATATGTGCAGATGAGGTACACATGTAGTGGTTGAAGTTACCGTAGGGAGACACAGGTGCATGTGCAAGTCTATATTGTAGAACCCTTCTGCACCACCAGGGGACGGGCAGCCAAAGTAGCCTAAACCTGCGGCACTGGCTGCAGAACCGATGCGGGAGTGAGATAATGCCTTACTCTTACTATGTTGGTAATAATTATAAAATACTCTAATATTCCCTGTTGGCAAATATGTAGGGAAATTATTATTCTTTATACAGTACTCTTGAGAGAATAAATCAGTACAATTATTTAGAGGCCAAGTTTGCATTTTCTTCAACAGTTAAAAAATACATGTCCAGTTCTAGTTCAACATGACAAATAGTCAGCATGCTTCCTCCTTTTGCTTGCTAGAAAGTCATTGGTATCAAAAGAGGGAGATGTCAAAAAAGAATAGATGCACTAAGGCATTGAAAATAATAAAATATATTTCAGAAAATCAAACATGAACTTCAGGTAGAATAAAAGATTAGTGGATTAGTGGAACAAAATTCCTTGTTCACTCAGAGATCAAGTGGGTGGAGCACTGTGATGTTAAGGAAAAAGCTGGCAGAACCACCCCTAGAGCACCAGGGACGAACAGCCAGAGTAAGCCGAACTGGTAGAAGTGGCTGTAGAACCAAGGTGGGCTTGATCCCTCCCTGGGCCCAGACACACGTGATGATCACTCACAGTCCTGAAATTCCACTGTTGACATTCACCCACCAGTTAAAGTCAGAGAAATTATTTGTAAATAAATGAAGCCAACTGTCAGGAGTGAGGGGGTTGAGGATGGGACTCCCGAGACCAGGGACAATGTTCCATCCAGGCTTCACATTTGGGGCTCAAAGTCCATCCTCTTGGATTTATTGCAGTCTGCTGGTGTAATATAACCAGTCAAAAGATGAACGTGCACACACAGAGAAAGCTCCTCATTCAACAACTAATGTGGTAATTGTGTAAGAAACCAATCCCTAATGTTTAAATAAGCAAGTCTTTATTTACAAATATGCTCTAACATCACCAGGCAACTGAGGAAAACCAACAGCAAAAGTGTAAATTATCAATGTAAACAATAGGGAGATTGTCTCAAGAATAAACATAAGTTCCTGAAAAGAACACAGGAACAGCAATAATACAAATCTACCTCAAACTCTCAGAAAGATTTTAAAATTTGAAAATATTGCAATCAGAAAGGAAATCAGGATATGAAAAGAAGGCAGTCGGTAAAGGAAGGAAACAAAGATGTGTGGTAGTCATACTAGTATAGGCTCAAAGTATTTCTGTAATTCTCCCCCGGTCCTGTAGGGCCTTCTCTCAGGTTGCTTCCCATGCACTAACATCAGACTTGGCCTTCTTTTGTGAATTGTTTTGGGTGATGGAATGTGAGAAGCAGAACTGACAAACCAAATCGGAAATAAAGCTTCAGTAGGTATTGCATGAATTGACTATCGTTCTCCTCCTACTGCTATGAAAACAGCTGGTCTCAGATAACTGGCTGCATCTCCCATGTGGAGTCCCAAAGGGAAGAAGACACGTGGGGCAGAGGCACAGCCCATGTGAAACATTGGCCCAAAACAAGCCTCTGCAGTGGGAAGCCAGCCAGATATTAGAGCTTTTCATTACTACAGCATCACACTGAGAAAGTTTGCCAACATAAACATTTAAATAAAGATTGAGAGAAAAAGCAAATTACCAAGAAAATGAGGCCAAAAGATGAACAGATAAAATGCATGAGGAAAAAAGCTGGGAATCATGGAAAACCAATTCAGAATGCCTACACAACCTAATAGAGCACTAAAGCGAATGGGGCAGTGATGGGATAAAGAACACTGCTAAGGCTGGAGAAAGATACAGGTTTTCAGATCATAAAAACCACAAAGCAGCAAATAGAATTTTTTGGTTCTTTGGGTCTAGGGTTTTTTTAAAGGTACACATTTTCGTGAAGTTTCAAGGGAAAACTAAGGAGCATAAAAATCTTACAGAGAGAAAATGAATAATTACAGAAAGCAAAAATAGATCAAAACAGCTTTTTAATATTAGATAGTAGAAGCTGATGAGCTAAGCCTTCAAGTTCTAGGGAAAACTATTTTAACACAGAATTCTATGCCAAAACAAACAACAATGATACTTAAGGAAATAATTCAGAAAATGAACAAACAGTGAGACATGGAATCTGAGGTGTAGTGAATCTGTATCTAAGAGCATAATAAAAAGAACTTGGAATATGACAACGGTAAAGCAAGCTTATACATATTTTAGTATCTGCTAAACTATTTAACAAATTGTTTGACCTAGTACCTGACAGCTATTAAGGAAAGGAGGAAAATGTGTTTTCCTTCACTTGCTTTCCTTTCAGGAAAAGGAAAGTCAATTAGAAGTACTAGAGAAAAAATACTGCAAAAAAAGCATGGACTAAATATAAATTATCAAATCACATGCTTTGCAAAATGTATTGTGATATAAAAAGAATAATCCATTCATTTGTATACTTAAAACATACATCTAGCATGGGGCTGGTTATAAGATTATGTTTTGTTCTCTATAAATCAAAAGTGCCTTGTTCTAAAGTAAATAATATTTATGAAAACTTTATCATTGTTTATTGTCTTTTTACATTTTCCTTTTAAAGCTACTAAAAAGTAATGCAGATAAACCAAAATTTAAAAACAATTATACGACACTTCTATGTCCATTATTTAGCTTAAGAGACATTTCTAAAAAATGTAGGCCTCCTGTGTCCAAGTCTTCCCAAGCTCCTTCCTCCCTGCAAGACTTTCAGGAGAAGCCAGTACCATTGCTTAGTGTTTGCCATTTTTGCCTGCTTTTATAATATATCACCTGTGTATACTTTTATAAATAATATATCATAAGCAGGATAAACTTGGTATAAATTATTCCACACTGTACTATCAATATATAAGTTATTTTCTATTCCATTTTTTTTGAGAGTTACATATATTGATACTTATTGATCAGAATCATTCCTTTTAGTAGCTGCATAGTGTTTCTGGTATTCAAAATAACACAAGTTACCTATTTTTCTTTTGAGAAATAGTATGATATTTCCAAATGTTAGTCTCACTTAATGAATATTTATGATGATAATTTCTTATGCAAATGCATAAAAATTCCAACATGACAGTGGTTCTCAATTCAGGCAAATGCAACACCTTTTCGTAGCAACTATTTTGTCACATACCAGCATTCTCTGTTAAAAATATTCATAGGTAACATAATTAAACCCATACACATATCTAGAGAAAGTAAATAACTTTAAAAGAACCAATAAAACTAAGGTAACTTAAAGAATATGTATTTTAATATGTAAAACTCAGGACAACTACATTGAAGATATAATGAAGATGAGAGATGCTTACTCCTATATCTAGAATCATCCTGAAAGCAACATGATATTGTAAATAAACATTGTTTTAAGTTATAAATATACATTGATGAGTGAAGGAAAATAGAGATTGTAAATGTGTTAAGAAACCTACATTGATACAGAAGGTTGTATTTGTGATGGGAGTCCCTATTTTAGATGGGAGTGTCTATTGTGATTTAGATGCTCCCTATTTTACTGTCGGCAGTGGTTTTAAAATGGTGCGCAGCAGTATGGCAAACTTCCAAATAAAAGAAAATTTACTCCCAGGAAATTCAGAGTATATTAAACCATACAAAAATAATACTTCACTTTTTAATGTAACATGCAGTCATAGTCTAAACTCAGGCTATTTGAAACAGATATGCTTCACCCAAGGTCAGTGTCTAGAAAGACAATTGAAAAAAAATATAATTGCAAACAAAACAATGCTGCGCTGTGTGGCTTTTTTGGCCCCACCCACTGACAACAAGGAGTGTCCTCTGATCACTGTGGCACGTAGCAATACCCCTTATATTTCCAAAACATTGACAGGTTGAGAACAACTTAGACACCTCCTTAGTAGAACTTTTAAGCATACCCAGGAATTCCTATGTATCTAGGAAAAGAATTGCTGTGTCATGGACCATACTTGTCTCCAAATTTATCAGGTAGCACTTAATATTTGTCTAGAGGAGTTATCTTAATTTCCACATCACCCACAAGTGAGTTTCCATTTTTCCACATTTTTATTCATATTTAACATGGGTAGAATTTTTCATTTTTGCCAATCTAATGTGTGGGAGGCAATATATGCATATATATATGGCAATATATATAGTATTTAAATTGATATTTTGTGGTTATTTCTCATATTGAGTATTTATCTTATATTTATTGGCCACTGAAGTTTTTCCTTTCTTTGAATATTAAAAAATGATTTATAATAAGAACACTGTTAATGATATAGACATTCAGCATAGACATGATTAAACAAATTATAACAATATAAAATAGTATGCAATTATTAAAAAGGATAAGACAGAAATTAAGTCCTGGCAGGAACATATTGACTAGACATAGTGATGCTACAAAGGAAAGGCCCAGTATATTATGAAGACTACAAACTCATTTAGGTACATACTCATATACATACATAAATGTTAGAAAAAGTCTTGGAAGGATGTATCCCACATATAAGTAGTGATGTCTACTGCCAAGAGAAATCCAATTAGATGGTTTGAAATGGCCTTTTAATCTTTACTCTATATTATTTTATTTGAAATATATACAAGATGTGATTAAGCATCACATTTAAAATTTAAAATAATAATTAGAATAAAAGGAAGTGATTTATTGGGTGACACTGGCTAACAAGATTATGTAGGTTTCAAGTGCACAATTCTATGATACATGATCTGTATGTGGCATAGTGTGCTCACCACCCAAAGTCACCTTCCCTTCTGCCAGCATACATTTGACGCTCTTTACCTTGTTCTATGTCCCCCAAGTCTCCATTTCCCTCTGGTAACCAGGGTAAGAGAAGGGAAAACTTCAGCTTTTCTTCTTAGTTGCACTGTATTCACATTCTTATATGCATCAATGTTGGAAGTTAACTGTGTGACTGTGCAGCTGAGTTGTAGACAATAGGATAAGGAAAAAATGTGAGAAACCCCTCTGTAGTGAATGCTGTATAATTGCTAAAGTCACAATTACTCAGCATCAGAGATTCCAATACAGAAACAATGATTTTTTTTGTTTGTTTGTTTTTTAGGATTTTATTTATTTATTTTTAGAGGGGGGAAGGGAGGGAGAGAGAGGGAGAGAGAGGGAGAGAGAGAATGTGGCCCCTATTGGCGCCCTGGCCCACAACCCAGGCATGTGCCCTGACTGGGAATCAAACCAGTGACCCTTTGGTTCACAGTCTGCACTCAATCCACCAAGCTATGCCAGCCAGGGTAGAAACAATGTTTTAAGACAAACATCCAGATAAGCTTTTATGTATAGCTATAATACAATAAACTATTCTCAGATTTCCTTATTAGAATCTCTCTCATGTATCCAGGTAAAAGTATTGGCTGGTCAATATTCTTGGATGCTGCTACTATTATACTTGTATATGTTAAGCCCTCCAAACTCCAGAGGTTATGTTTATATAATAAATATGAATCTTTACTTATAGAAACATATTCCCAACAAAAAAAGCTGAGTTTCATTATTTATTTCCATAATAATTACTATTGTGTTGTTGACATGTGTCTTAATTGAACCACTTCTTATATGATTACCTTGCCCAAGTTCATATGCCTAGTGAAATAACAAAATGTATTTAAAGCCAACTAACTTGGCTGCAAAATTCCTGAATCTTTTGTATCATGCACCTGGGGTGTATTTCACATTTTTGTGCCCAACAGTTGAAACTAATGACAGATAGTAAATGTGCAAATAGTAAACATCTCCTTTTCTAAGAAATTTCAAGAGAGATATGTGTAATATTTAATAATGGTATATATTTAATAGTTAATATTTAATAATGTTATAATATTAAATATACTTTTATTAGTTTGTCAATGTAACTATTATACTGCCGGGTAGGAGCAGTTATCTCTCTTTTCTTTGATTTTGAGGTAAAACAAAAGGAATAATTTTCTCTCCAGTTTTCCTCTTTCTGGGCAGACCATTTGTAAACCCCAGTGACAGTAGCTTTAAAAATAAATACAATATTTACAAGGTACCTATTATCTGTCAGGCACCATTTCTAAGCACACTATGCATTGACATATTTACAATTCCACGAACTAATGGAGTAGGTATTATTATTTTCACCTTTCAGGTAAGGAAATGGACACACAGTGAAAATGTGTAACTTTGTCCCGAGTCACAGGGGCAGGGCAACTGTAGAGCAGGAAACCAAAACCAGGTAATACGTTCTAGTCTTCTCCCTTAACCACTGAACTGTAATGCTAACAGTAACTAAGACCAGTGACTGCACCATATGCTATATTTATAGTTATCAAGTGTGCTACTTACTCTTCATGAAGCTGCTCTTTGGTTTTTCTCTTTCTGTGGATTCTCCAGTGGCTGGTTATCGCTGCCTCTAAGAATTTCTTTCCCAATGGTCAGCTAGCGATTTACCCACCCAGCAGGAAGACCGCTACTCAGTGAGATTTCCTGAGCAATTTAAGCAGAAAAGGCAGAATGTAATTTGCATTTCAGAATGAGACTTAGTGGAAATTTTACATGACAAAATTTATGAAAATAAAATGTTGCAGTCCTTCTTGTCACTTAAAAGGAAACACGCATTATTTTTCTCCCCCGTTTTCTACTTTTTTGAAAGAAAACACAATTGAAAAAGCTGACCTTTTTCCAACATAAAACTTGGCTAAACACTAGCCAGTTCTGTGTCAACAGTTTCCTTCTAACATTTGCAGTAAAAAATCCACTTAAATCCTTATTTCTGGTATGCTTATGTAGGGGTCAGCTGCTGATGGAATGGCACACTTAAGGTAACACTCACAGTGTACAGCTATTAGTATTATTTTAGAGTTTATATTATAGTCCATTCCCTCTGCTCATAGTGCCAAGTAGAAAGATTTCTATGTGAAGAAGAGAAATTGATTATATATGATAACATTAGATTTTTTAATCCTCACTAAGTGGGCCAAAGTTATATTTATACATTATCAGAAAATAATGTCTTCCCATACAGTTGGTTCTCTTTTTATTTTAATACTGTTTTCTTTAGCTGTGCAGAAGCTTTTTATTTTGATGAGATCCCATTTGTTACCTCAGACAAGGGTTTAATCTCCAAAATATATAAAGAACTTACAAGACTCCACTCTAAGAAGACAAGCAACCCAATTAAAAAATGGGCAAAGGACTTGAACAGACACTTCTCCAAGGAGGACATACAGAGGATTCAGAGACACATGAAAAGATGTTCAATATCTCTAGCTATCAAAGAGATGCAAATTAAAACCACATGAGATACCACTTTACACCAGTCAGAATGGCCATCATAAACAAAGCAACAAACAACAAGTGTTGGAGAGGTTGTGGAGAAAAGGGAACCCTAGTGCACTGTTGGTGGGATTGCAGACTGGTACAACCATTATGGAAAAAAATATGGAATTTTTTAAGAAAACTAAAAATGAATCTGCCTTTTGACCCAGCAATTCCACTGCTGGGACTATATCCTAAGAATCCTGAAACACCAATCCAAAAGAACCTATGCACCCCAATGTTCATAGCAGCACAATTTACAATAGCCAAGTGTTGGAAGCAACCTAGGTGCCCATCAGTAAATGAATGGATCAAAAATCTATGGTACATTTACAAGATGGAATTCTATGCAGCAGAAAGAAAGAAGGAGCTCCTACCCTTCACAGCAGCATGGATGGAGCTGGAAAGCATTATGCTAAGTGAAATAAGCCAGGCAGTGAAAGACAAATACCGTATGATCTCACCTTTAGCAGGAACCTAAACAACAAAACAAAGAAACAAGCAAAATATAGCCAAAGACACTGAAATAGAGAACATACTGACAGTGTTCAGAGGGGAGAGGAGAGGGAATTTCAGGGGAATTTCAGAGGAAAAGGGGAAGGGTTTACAGGAACAAGTATAAAGGACACATGGATAAAAACTAGGGGTGGGTGGAAAAGGGAGGGAGGAGGGGAGGACTGGGTAGGTGGATTAGAATGGGAGTAAAAGATAGAAAATTGTACTGCAACAACAATTAAAATAAAATTTTTAAAAAATGATGTCATTTTATAGCAGTGGGATAGCAGAGAGCAAAAAAGTGGTTTTCTTCATGACAAAGCCCATTATTACAAAGCAACAAAATTGTACTTTTAGGAATCACTTGAAAGCAGAGGCAAATATGTTAGCAATGGAGCTAGACCTCAGTTCTTGAGTTCAGCTAAGAAAGAATTCAGAGCCTAGAACTCTAACACAAGAAATTTATTTAGAAAGTCACAGAGGTAGAAGAAATGAGCCAGCTGGGCTGCATAGACTAGGAAACAAGTTACAGAGTCAAAATGAGGGCTTTTGGAGCTTAGGAAAAAGAAAGCAAAGGTTCGTGCCTGCGAGAGATGGTGTAGGTATGGGCTTGCTCTAGAGCAAGGATTTTTAACCTTTTTCATCTCATCACACACATGCAGTGATTACTAAAACTTCTGCAGCACACTAAAAAATATATCACATTTTTTGCCAATCTGACAAAAATAAGTATAATTTTGATTCATTCACACTGATTGTTGTGTTGGCTGTTGACATTTTTTTTTTTTTTTTGACAATCCAAGGGACAAAGAAATCATTGCCCCTGACTAAATAGTTGAGTATTTCATGTTTTAAAAATTCTTGTTGCACACCAGTGAGTGTACCTCTGCAGCACACTGGTTGGTTGAAAATTCCTATGAAAGAGAGAGAGACAGAGACAGAGAAAACGAAAGAAAAAATGCACTGGGTCCCTCATCGTGTTTTTTTTTTTAAACTGTTTTCCAAAGGTAGGGATTTCAGGGGAGGTCTCAGGGGGAAATCTCAATAGAATATTCATTAGCTTTCCAGGTGTGTCCTTCCTGGGATCTGGGTCAGGATTGGTCGGTGCCATGGCAGGGCATCACTAGTCCTTGCATCTGGTCCTGATTTCAGCCCTGGCATCTCTTCATCTGGTGTTGCTGCTTCTCAGGCTTGGAGCTGAGATAGAGCTGAGACCTAGATGTTATCTCTGATTTGACTAAAACTCTGTTTCTGTGGTCAACAACCCCGAAGCTTTTTTCCTAGGATGGTTTGATGCTGAGCAGACTCTCATTGTCTTGAGGGCCCAATGCTTAAGGAAATGGTCAAGCAGGGGCCTACCTGCATGGAAGTAGTATGAGGCTATTCTCTGGCCCCTTGTTCCTCCTCTAAAGGGGTCTAAACTGCGTGACTAGCAAAATGGTAGGGGAGAAAAGGTCATGTTGGGAGTAAGATCCTAGCCTATAACAGTTGTTTTTTCTACTTGAGCCTGTTGCTAAGCACCCAAGACTTTCCACCCTGGTAACATTTCATATCTAGCCTGTTGTTTCTTATCTGCTTTTGCCTGACTGCCAACTCTACCAACTGCACACAAACATTCATTTCTTTCTTGTTTATAAGATTATAATTTTCTGCTCGAACTGAGCTGTCAAATAGAAAATATTTTCATTAAAACAGAGTGAGTCTTGTAGGCATTTCTCTCCTAATGGGATCTGCTACCTTAATTTATGGTATAATTTTCTTAATAAACCCATCTTTCTTAAACAGGAATTTTAGACAAATAAGTTGATTTAAACTCAAGATACACAACAGATGATAATTTACTTGCTCCATAGGGAATTACTTTGCATTCCATCACAGATATCTCACTAATTCACAGAGATTCATTCGCCAATGCCACGTACAAGCAATTTCTGTTTAGTAAGGGCAGGGACACTATATGGCTGTATAAAGTGCCACTGCCTTTAAATTTAATTTAAACAGTAAAAGAATAAAAGGAATATTCTGCTGGGTCGCTTAACAATACTGCTTTGGGTCAACCATGAGAGGTCAGTGGGGTTCACCGGCTCTGGATACTAAGTTCAGCTGACACCGAGCAACTGTCACGATGTTCGATATGGCGAAGAACTCGTTAGATGCTAGAGTTCCCTGTGGGGTGACGTGTCATCCATCCGGTTGGGAGACGAGTGATAATCCCACACTCATCAATGTGTGCTAGAGTGGCAACGCGTGGATTTTGAAGGTAGGAAAAAAAGGCTACAGCAGAAGTGTCAAATTGCCTCTCACCTTTCCAATGCAATAAAATCTTCAGGTTTTTAATCACCTTCTATATCAGAAACAATACGTGAGGAATGCAGTGTTACTTTAAATGTGTGAGGAGTCATATTGATAGCAACAGTCTTCATCTAAATAGAAAATAGGGGTAGAGAACATGGTTCAGACATCACCTTATCACATTGAAAAGCTAGTAATTAAGGAGTCTCAGTTTTACAATTCCAAAATTGGCATTATTGCTATAATAATAATAAGCCAAAGATAACTATGCATGGAGATGATTTCCAGATTATAATTTGTAAAACCTTTACCTGGATTCCACTATAATCTTCCAAGGTGTTAATGTACCATGTCCCCTCTTATTTAATATCTCTTCATCTCCTGTCCCTAAAACAGCTTCCACTCCAGATTTCCCATATCAGTGAAGAATGTCATCACCCACTCACTTGTAACTTTCTCCTTTTCCATTATCGTCTAGATACAAGTAGCCAACATATCTTTCTGAGCCTCAGTTTCTGATGAACATTGACCATATCCCTTCCTCTCTTTCTTCTTTCTGGCTCTCTTATCTTTAACTCTAAAAGCAAAAAATCTTAAAGTTTAAATTGTGTTTCTATAATCTAACTCTGTAGGTGGAACTGTGGTACCAGAGTTGGAAGGTAGCATGGGTTCTCCAGTGGTTCAAGCAGTGTGGAGTGCAGACCACTGAAAATGTTTGGACCTGATATCACACCAGGAACAGAAGTCAGAAGGGAGTCAAAGAATAACCTCCAATGGTCTCTATCATATTCTGACCACTAATCTTTTGCACAAATGAGAAAGGCTTTTTAGTTAAATTCCCAAACAGTCATAAGAAATTTGAGAAAATGGGGTCCTAGAATTCCTTCTATCATTACAGAGACAGTAAACTCAGTTGCCTTTGTGAGAGAATGTTCATTTTTACCTGGATAAGGTAAGCAGAATTTTTGAGGGTACTCACTTTAGAACAATTTGTAGCAGTGCACATCAATACTGAATAAGTGGATATGGTATCGACAGACTGTTTTGAAGAAGTGTATATGCAGAGGCAAAGATTAAAACAGAAGGAAGAGATAAAGAACAACCACTGAAAAAGAGAGCTTTGGCTTAAGGTATTATCCCTGAATTCTGGCTGTTGGTGATAGAAAGTAGGTCTTACATTGCACTGAGCCTACTGCATCTTATGCATGATGCATGTATGTTGAAGATGTTGTAACTTCCATCAACACCATCCCTGAAAAACAATGCAGAAGAGAATCTCCCACAAACATCTTTATGCTCCCAGTTCTATTGTTCAGGCAAGAAATAAACTTGTGGTATGCTTGAACCAACATGGAGTCTTGGGGTTCTTTTTTACAGTAGTTATCCAACAAAGAAAGAGAAAATCATGGAATGACAGAAAAGGAAGGAAAGAGAAAAAATGGGTATAAAACAATCATGAAAAGACCAAAAAGAGAACTATGTCAATAAAGCAACTTTACTGGGATTCAAGGAGGATAGAAATTTCTGTGAGTGATATATTTGATATAATGAAATGTATAAGAACCAAAAATGTAAATGTATGATAACATTCATAGTTTAACTACAAAGGAAAAAAACAAAGTTGTCTGTTAAATGATGGTTCAATTGAAAGCAAGCTAAAACTGGATAATGGGCCAGGGAAGTCTTTTCTAAGGGGATAATAGTTTACCTATGGCCTGAACAACCATGGAGGTTTCATGAATGAGTATTTCAGGCATAGATTATAGCAAATATCATAAACGCTAGTATAGTAAGAAGCCTGTCTTAAAATTTACTGCCATAGAATGGAAGTAAATTCATAAAATGTGTAAGGCTTGTGAGAATGAAAGACAGTGAATATGGTCTAGAGTGGCATGAGATGATGTCCAATGGTAAGAAAGAATAGTCAGATTATAAAAAGTTTGTAGAGCACAGTGGGGATTGGTTTTTATTACATGTGCACTGAGCAGAAAGGAGTGAAGACATCTCTTTTACATGGTGAATTTTCAGGAACGAATGACTCCATGAGATAAGCTCAATTGCATTATAATTCTTACTGTCCATCAGACTCCAAATATTAGTTATCTTTAATGCTATTTTGCTATTTTGAGTCACCACACTACTCCTAAAAAAACAAACTCTTCTCCTTTTCTCAACCTTCTTGTAATTTTCCTGGAGGAGGCCTACATTCTTTTTTTCCTAGGTTTTAGGCAAACTTTTTGTTTACAATTAGGCTCTTCCTGATTGAATTTACCCTCTTAATGCAACATTCTCTCTTCAAAATCTCTCTCATTGTCAAAAAATACTGATAGCCCATGGTCTATAGCAATGATTTTCAATCAGTGTGCCTCAGCACACTGGTACTCCAGGAGAATTTTTAAACGATGTAATACTTGACAATTTAGTCAGAGGCACTAACCTCTTTTCCCTTAGACTGTGAAATATAAAAATGACGACAACCAATGCAACCATAGCTGTCTAGTATGAATGAATCAAAATTATACCTATATTTTGCCAGACTGCAAAGAATATAACATATTTTGGTGAACTGCAGAATTTAGTAATTAGTTTTTATGTCATGAGATGAAAAGTGTTGAAAACCGCTGCTCTGTAGAAATCCAGAGACTGTAAACCGAAGTCCTCCATAGGTAACACTTTGCCTGTATACCTTGCTTCATTAAATAAAATGCCTCAATTGTGCTCAAATATTGTCCTGGAACTATGGTCAAAGAGTGATGTATCATTTTATAGGAAAAAATAGGAGCCAAAAGGCGAGATGTACATGAAGACAGATATCAACTCAATATTAAAAAATATTTTAGGGAAACAGAACTGTCTGACACTGTCAGAGATTGTCTCCTGAGATAAGAAAATTTAAGTATGATTCAGTGATGCTGTATAGGATAATGTAAAACAATCAAGCAACCTGCTTTATGAAAGAAGATGAATTAGATTAACTGGACTTTTTTCTAATTAAATGTCTCTGTAAATTTTTAAATTTAATCTTTATTGCATTTTTCCTTTACCACTTAGCCCCCTTTATACTCTCCACATTATTCCCCATGCTATTCCTCATGCTATTGTCCATGCCCATAAATCCTTTTTCCTTTCTGCTTAATTCCCTCAGTCGCTAACTTCCCTGCACCCCATGAGCTATCATCCTGCTCTCCACCTATGAGTCTGTCCCTGTTGTTTCTGTAACTTTTGAACAAACCTAAAAATTCAAATATCCTATTTTAGAGTTAAGAAGATAATAAACTAGGTCCTTCATAATATTTCCAATATGAAGTGTTTTCATTTACAAAACCCTATCTACGATTATTTAATTCAAACAAAAAGAAAAAAAGAAAGCTTCAGAATTCACAAGAAAGCTGTGATGTGTGTGATAACATATTATCTACAGCCTTTAAGCTCTTTGAAGATAAGCTGTTGAGTGATGTCACTACATTATTATTGTAGTTAGAATATAAATACAGGTTCAACATCTTGTCAAAATGATACAACTTTCAAAAGAATACAAAATGAGACATTTACATGTGCAGTTTTAAAGCAAGATTCAAAAGATTAAATGAAACAAAGATATTTTATTTTATCAAATGTACCCTATTTGTAGAAATAAATTACAGGTAATTAGATAAATTAATTTAAATTTCATTTGTCTTCCTTTTATTTTATAGGAGAGAGTGTTTTAAGTGTTTCTTATGAACTTAATTGAAGTGAACTTTATAATTGACTTATTTACACTAAGATTAATATTGGTATTTAAACTGGGTATTTTTGTAACATTTATTTTAAAAACAAAAATTAACCATAATATATACCTAATTACTTAGCTAATTAAATATCATCCTGAAAATAAAAAAGGCAATACGATTTTAGTGTTTTACATTGTTACTTTCAAAGCAAAGCAGCATTTTCCCAGAGTGTAGTTTTATAATATAGGTGAATATGGCTAATACTAAAAAATAAACAACTGCTTAATTACTGCAAGGCACAGAATCCACAGCACAAATTTAAAATATCAAAAATGGAAAAGTAATTAGTTTTTTGGTATAATTAATCTGTCTACTAAGAATTGGGCCAAATTGTAGTTTAGTCTTGTCTATGATTCAGAAGCCAATTTTAATTCCATGGAAACTTATGCTTCTAACTTGTGAACATAACAGTAAAAATAAGTTATATCTTCATATTTACTGTGCAATTGGGAAAACATGGGACAAGTGGAAAAGAAGTCTATACTCAGAATTAGACCAACTGCAAAACTTCAGAATTGTTTATGCTCTTTTACCAGCTAGCTATGATGTAAGAGCCGTAGAGTGATTGGTAGGCCTTCCAAAAAGCAGGTATAGTTTGCTCCTACTGCACTTTCATCTAAAAATCTTACGCACAGAGTTACTTAGTACTATTATAGAGCAAAAGAGATAGAAATTAAAATTGTTCACAATAAGCTCTAGAAAAAAGAGAATATTATTAACAGCAGAAGTTGGTCATTTTACCACATATCTATTCATCAAATGATTGTTTTCACCAATCAATTCAACTACCACTTTGACACCAATGTAGCCTGGCAGCCAAGGAGAATAGACTTGAATGTGCATGTGTGAACAATGACAACTTCACTGTACTAGTCAGTGACATCAGTAGATGCCATTGGGTGAGCACATGTACTGGGTGGCCATCACATTCAGAATGACTGAACAAGTATAGCAACAACTCTGCATCAAAGTTTGCATTAAGCTTAAACATTGAAAACTCCATGAAAACTATTTGGATGATTCAGAAGGCTGCAGCTCTGGGTAGTTGGTGACTGGCAGCTTCATCATGGCAATGCACCCTCTTGTACATCAAGTCTGGTCCTGTGCAGAGCTTTTGGCAGAACATCAAATCACCCAGTTGACTCAGTCCCATCCCCTGTAGCCCAGATTAGGCACCCTGTGACTTCTGGCTTTTCCCAAAACTAATACCACCTTTGAACGGAAAGAGATTTTAGATTGTTGATGAGATTCAAGAAATACAACAGGGCAGCTGATGGTAATTAAGAGAACCAGTGAGGTCCCGAAGTCCCTACTTTGAAGGGGACTGAGGCATCATTGTCCTTTGTACAATGTTTCTTGTATCTTGTATCTTCTTCCAAAAATATCTCTACTTTTCATTAATTTTCATATTACATGGCTGTATGCCATCTAGACAGACTATATATAGTTGCCATCTAGACATACTATATAGTCTGTCTAGATTGTATCTAGACAGATTGTAATATATATGTATATAGTCTGTCTAGACTATGTATATATATACTCACACACATATATATGTATGTCAAAAGAAAGAGATAAAGTTATGGACATTGTAAATTAAGAAGCAGGTCTCATGTTCACAAGGTATATTATGATCTATATATAGAAAAACCAATGATATCTAAAATCTTAAAACTTTATGAGAGAATTTAGCAGCTTTGATTTACAATCAATATACAACAATCAATATTTTTATATCTGCACAAAGTTATGAGCATGCATAGATGTTGTGTTATTATTTAAACTTTTTATCTTAAACTATTTCAAAATAAAAATGTTACACAAAAATTTCATACTCTTTTGATTTTGTATTTCATCATGCAAAAGAGATCTAATCAAATATCTCAGAAACCATTTTTTAATCCAAAAAAGCCTGAGTATCTTTTCACAAAAACACATTTACATACTGTCTACATAAGTAAATAGAGTAGTCATACAGCAGTCTGTAACAACCTAAAGCTTTTCTAAATTACCACAAACAGAAAGTTCTTATCAGATGACTTTGCCTCCCCAAGGAACTTGAACTCACACAGACACTCACAGCAGCAATAGACTTAGACCTGCTGGGCTTCAAGAGCACTGATGTGGTAAGAGGAGAACTGCAGCATGGGGGGAGTAGGGAAGATGTAGATGGAGCACTCAAACACATCACTGGTGTAATTCTGTTCTCTCATTGTGGTGTATCTGGCCTGTTACAAATGTCAGCGATTTTTAATAATGGTGAATCTACACAAGTCCAAGAAGCATCTGTATCTGAAAAAGCCATAATGAAATCTATAAACTCCCTATATATGTTGATTTGCATTCATTGAAAACTCTGATCCTTCCTCCCTTCATTAGCTGTTGTATTGTCTTCAGAAAAATCATGAAGAGAAAACACTTAATTAGTATTTCACCTTAAGTGAATACATTGAATAAGAAACCAATTAGTATTTAGATAATAAAAAGTCTAATTAGCCATCAAGCACACAACAGAAAATTTTCATTACCTTCCTCTCCATAACTGAGGCAGGAGGTACAAAGAGACCAGCAGCTCAGGAGTTCCTGTTCTAATCCCCATCCTGCCATCCGTGTATTGCTAAAGGCACAAACAAGTAACCTAACCAGGCACTTGGCAATCTACCTGAGGCTAGTTCTGCTTTGGATGAGGGGAGTGTGTTCGGGAACACTCTAGAAAACAAGTTTACTTCTACACACGCTCATATAAAAAGTGCTAAGCCCTAATTTCACTCAATTTCTGTTTGAATATGAGTGAATGCATAGTGAGTATTAGATTTTTAATGATAATATGTACACTATAATGTGAGTGGCTGTGTTGGATCCTAGGGGTAGTGGTGTTCACTAAATGGTACTTATTGTAATGTGTATGTGCATGCCTGTGTGTGAAATGCTTTGCTATATCTATTGAGATGAACATAGAATTTCTGTTGCTTGTTCTTCCCCATCTACTAGCCTTGTGAATTATCTTAGTTTCAGTAGTAGCAAAAGTTTTCTAGAAGAGAGAAGAAGAGTCAAGAATTAAAATGATAGAACTTTACTTGGGAAGTGCAAACCTAAATGTGTGATAGGTGAGGTAAAAATAGAAATGAGGTATAGAGGAATGGGTACAAAGAAATTGGGTATGGGGTATTACTATATAAGCAATTGCTTCATAAAGTGTTAAGAACTAAAGAGAAACTTCAGGTCCTTCAGCAGGCACATTCACTGGGCACAAAGGACATCTGTGGACAGACTGAAAAGTAAACCTCTCTTCTGAGCAGCCTACAAAAGGGAGAATTTATTGACTCAGCTTCTGCCCCCACTTCAGTATTTCATTGATCATTGTTGCCTTGTTAAGAAGCGGACTTCCAACAATTGCAGGTTGCATAGTCTATTCCTAAGAGGCTGCTCAGAAGCCAGAACCCATGCTCTACAATGGGTCATTTCATCTAAGTTCAGATGTAGTAGGACAACTTAGTCAAAACAGGACTGGATATTTAGGCTTGAAGGACATGCAAACATTAAGCTTCACCTCAGTTAGACTCTATCTAGGTAGGAGAGCTGTGTAAGGGTGCTGAAGACAGTAGATACACTTGAGAAGTTCACAGACAAAAGACATAAATAAGTTCACTAAAAGACTGGAACATAGTAACAGAACTACAGAATACTTCCCCTTCCCCAACACTTCACCACCACAACTATTAAAGTCCTGTTTGGAGAAGTTCCTTTTACCTGGAGCATAATGCAGGAATAATAAGAAAAAATCGCTATATGTACTAAAAGGCAAATACACACTTTGGAGACAAAGCAGATGCTAGGACCAGACATTGTAGGGTTGTTGAAATGATCATACCAGGAATTTAAAAACAACTATGATTAATATGCCAAGAGTGTTAATCCACAAAGCTGAGAGCATGCAAGGATAAACAATGTAAGCAGGGAGATGAAAATCCTAAGGAAAAAATATTAAAATAATGCTAAAGATGAGAAACACTGTAACAAGTCAAAAATGCTTATGATGGGCTTACACTGAAGAAAAAAATCTGTGATCTTGAGGATAACTGAAAAGCAAAATAAACAAAGAAAAAAAAAACAAAAGCAAAACAAAATAAACAGAATATCCACACTGGAATAACTGCAAACAGTGTAGTATATATATAATGTATAACTGAAATACTAGAGAAATAAAGAGAGAAAGTAACAGAAGAAATATTTGAAGTGGTAATGACTGCAAATTTTACAAAATTAATGACAGACACCAAATCACAGATCTAAGAAGCTCAGAGAATATAGTAGGATAACTGAAAAACAGACAAACAAATAAACTACACCTACGCATATAATTTTCAAGTTATAAGAAATCAAAGAAAAAAGGCTAAAATAATCCAGAAGGGGAAGCACCTTACTTATAGAGAAACAAATATATGAATCACATACATGTCCTGGTAATGTTCTTAGAGACAGAGACAGAGCAACAATGATTATTCCAAGCATAGATGTGCATATTTACTTAATTAAAACTAAAGATTCAAAATTAACTCTCCAGAATAAATGAGGAAGGACTGCATATAATTTGTTTTTAAATGTTTTATATAAAATGCATTGTACACAATGAAGTAATAAACGTTATTTTAAATAAATAAAACTAAAGTGTTATACTATAGCTTTTGTCCAAGAAAGATTAGACTAACTAATCAGTATGTGACACTGGCTAGGACTGATAGGAAATGTCTTTAATGGTATCTAACTATCTGTATTTTTAAAAGTAGTGTTCTAATTAGGTATTAGTTTAAAAATTATTATTGATATTAATTCAAATTTTATAATCTGTTAATACAATGAAAGATAATATTTTAAACGAATTCGTTGTGAGAACATTCTATTACTTTGATTAATTATACCATCAGAATGCCTTACAGAGTTAAGAATTTGGACTTTGAGTCCTAACCAGAGTAGGCACTATTCATCTATGAGAAGCTCATCATAACTGAAAATAAAATACTAGAGAGATTAAGTTCTGGATTAAACCAGTAAACAAAATTCAGTAAAGTATTTTAGCTCTTTTAAAGGATTAATTGAACAAATAGTGTTATCATATATCACTATAAACTATTAGAGCTTTCTTCCTGGAGTTGGGAAAACTTTTGATATTAAAATATTTATTTATTTAAATATCGTTCTCAACTTTTACTGAATTACTTTCATCAATATGCTACAAATAAGGACATTATGTTGAAGAATAATGTTCTTCACTTGCAATCATAATAATGGTATAAAAATTAGTGGAATTACTATTTTTTGTGGCCCAGTGGATGTTTAATTGTGTGTATTTAGGGCAAAAAAAGACCTCAATATTTTCTAATATGCCATTATTTTATTACTATAGTCTGGGGATGTTGTCCTAAGTAACTATCTAGCTTGAAAATAATCAATAAAAAAATTATACAATCAAATTCATGCAGTATAGTAGTTTATAAAAAATGACTTCCAAAATATTGCAAAATTGTCCCTTCCAATGCAGAATAGAGCATTTGTTAAAGTAAATAATGTGAACCATCAATGCTTTCAATAGGAGCAAATTGGTTCAATGAGTAAACAATGTGCTTTTTATTTACTGCTGTCCTTAGAAACCTTAATTTTTAATTATCACAGTTCTATTAAGTATTTTGTTTACATCACCTGTAAAAAATTAATTTAGCAGGCACAAAAAAATTCAAAAAAAGTAAAAAGAAATAAAATGTAATCTCAATTCTTGCTTACATCTATCTTAGTGGAAATGCTTGAGTACAAAACACTTTAGATGCTCTCAATTCGTCAATTTGACACATTTGTCATACAAAATCCCACAGTCCTTGATTTCCAGGGATGGCAATATAATGCTTAGCCAGTTATTACACCTTATCAATTCATGACACCCACAGAAGAACTAATCTGAATTTATGAATTTGTTTCATTCTGCTTTGACAAATAATGCATCAAGCTTCCACTTTTCCCTCAGAGGTTGTCTAACTGTTTGAGTTGTTATAATGAAATACCACAAACTGGGTGGTATATAAACAACAGAAATCCACTTGTCACAGTTTTAGAGGCTGAAAAGTCAAAGATCATGGTCCAGAAGGTTTAGGGGTCTGGTGACAGTCAGCTTCCTGGTCCACAGCTGTCTTTTTGCTGCAGCCTCACAAGGTGGAAGAGCAAGGGTGCTCTCTCAGAGTCTCTTCAGTAAGGGCACTGATTGCATTCATGAGAGTCTGCCTTCTTGCCCTAATCAGCCCCCAAAGGCCCCAGCTCCACATACCAACATACTGGGCATCAAGATTCAACATACGAATTTTGAGGAATCCAAGATCTCAGACCACAGCAGATGTATTTTCCTACAAATTATTCAATTCTGCATGTCACTGAGACCCACTGTCTGTAGTTACTGAAAATCTTTCAACTTAACAAAAGTGTAGGGATAAAAAGAAAGACTTTGCCATTTGGCACATACAACAAGCAAGATAAAGTGCTTGCCAAGGAGGCTACAGCTATGTCTCCTAAGAATGTTTACATTAGTGGAAAGACAGACAAACAATTAAGCCATACAGTACTGTGAATGCGTGAGATGTCAGCTCAGCACAGAACTGTGAAGAAAACTCCCCCCCACCCACACTGACTATTACTAATCCCAGGCTTAGTACAGGTAAAGCATAAGATATCTCAGAGCTGGTCCTTGTGTCACATCAGAGAAAAGGAGTAAATCTCTATGGGGAAATCTCTTTATCCTAGTCAGGAAAACTGGTATATTCCAAGTGTGAGACAAAAGGGAGCAGGGCATGATCTAGAACGGCAGATTTTTTGTGCAACTGGTTTATGCTGGAGAATAGTGACAAACTAGGCTGGAGGGGTAGTATGAAGAGTCTTGATAGGATATGACAGTTGGACTGATTGATAGACATTGTGGGAGAGTAATTATTTACATTTTTTAGATAAACCATTCTAATGCCTGTGCAGACACATTCACAAAGAAGCATGAATGGTGGATATAGAGGACATTCTAATGGACATGGATGAATAGACAGCATGTGGCTCAAATTGCAAGAGTGAGAAGCAAGAAAAAATTAGGAAATGAAGAAAATTTTAAAATGAATAAACATTTTTCAAAACTAGGAAACAAATAACGATTATAAGTTAATGAGTCCGATTTTGTGATATCTAGTGAATAGTTTCTAGAAAATAATTCTACATTGAGAAACTTTATGAAATGAATATATCCTCTCACAAGAGCATTACATGAAAGCACAATACCTTCCTAGATACTTAAGAACAGTACATTTGCTTTAGAATTAACTTCATCACTGATTGTGGAATGCATATTTGTTCATTTATTTAAAATAACTGATATAAAAACATGGTATCTCATTAAAATTACAATTCCTTTCTCTAAATCAAAGGTCAGCAAAGTTTTTCTGTAAAGAGCAAGATCTTAAGCATTTGTTTCTTGCTGGACAAGAAGCAAAATCAAACATATTATATGAAGCATATACAAAGAAAGAAAGATAATTACCCCAAATATTAATTGTTTTAAATTTAGATTTTAATTTATAGATACAAAAATTGAGTTTCACATTATTTTAACTTTTCACTAAATATTATCCTTTTTAATATTTTTTACCATTTATGAATATAAAATCCATTCTTTGCTCGCACTATACAAAAAGAGAGGGGGCTGAATAGGCCCTAAAGACATAGTTTGCTCACCTCTGCTCTAAAGAAAAGTCAAGAACTCCCTTGGAGATTCAGAAGAAATGGAGATTTTAATAGTGTAATATAACAATAGCAAAAAGAATAGCATATGCAAAGAATAGTTGTCATATACACTTTAAGAGCACATATTTGAAACTGCATGTTATTTGAGAAATTGAAACTACTACTATGAATGAGAAGGCAATTCAAGAAAGAAAAACAACCTTTACTTAAAAGCAGAATGGCTTAATCTTTAATTCACTATTGTTTGGAAAAAATATGTAGTGAGAGAAAACCATCAAACCAGAATAATCTCAAAGTGTAATGAGATGTCACAGAAAATCTTATAAAAAATACCTGTGAGAAATCACCAAACCAGCTGTTTTGAATTTTATTGCTCTCTTGATTTGTTTCATTAATTATAAATTTTAGACTGAAATTTCAAAGAAGGTAAATTCAAGTAATGTACATTATGATAAGGCATATGACATTCAATTGAATGTCATTAGTTACTGTGTTAATTTGCTTAAGCTATTTATATACCACATTAGTACTTTATAATAGAGGTCCATAAAAATCATCATTTTTTAAAAATGAAAAACACTTTGATTCATTTCTATAGTATGTTGGGCTTTAAGACTTTGGTTAATAAGAGAATTGTTATTAGACTATTCTTTAATGTTAAAATGCAGACTTTAATTATATTTGCAATTATAAAAATTAAATTTCCAGATAAAAACAAAACTGTGAGGACTGTCCAAACCTGAATTTGTTTGCTCCATTCCCTTTCAAATGAGCCTTAGTTTCAGTTCATTATTCACATTTAATGATCTCAAAAGGTGTAACAGAGTTTAAGCGAAGCAAACACTAATTCAAATTAGTACATTTGCAATCAGTTCACTTCAAAAATTTTTCTCTGCTTTGCTTGAAAATAAATATGCTCTAAATATTTTCTAAATTAATCGTTATCATGCAGAGAAACATCCAGTGAATCCAGTTCATTAAATAATCACCGGAGAAGCATATTTGGATTAACAACCCATGCAGAGATAAGATTTCCAACAGCATACTTCCTTGCATGGAAGTTACCAAATGCCAACTTCTCCCTGAAATTCAATTATGCCCAAAGGATGTGCATCTATCCTATCTGAGCATAGCAGAATCCCAGAACCTACATCATGTCTTGACAGTGGCATTTCCTCCTAATTTTTCTCAATTAGGTGTCATATAAACTTAAAACAACTAAAATCCAAAGCTTTAAAAGTAAAAATTATTTAATGAAATGTTATGAAATACCAGAATAAGTATATCATCAATAATAATATTCACTATTCTAAAAATAATGACTTGCTACTATTAACTTAATGATTATTAGATGCTAGCCATGTGCTAACACCCGATTTGCAAAATTTCCCTTAATCCTCATAACCATATGAAGAAGATAATACTACCTCAATTTATATGTTACCTTTCAATAACAAAAACAATCTTTTGGTTTTTTACAGTTCTGTTCCCATCTTTTCAGTTACTGATGTAAAAAATTGCATTGTCATGCATTTTGTCCTAAATCATAAATTTATAATTGTTTTTAATGTATCAGTCTTTTAAATTATGTAGAAATCAAATGCAGAGTTACAAAATGTGGAGTTACCATAATACTAGCTTTTACACTGATTGCTAGTTTTCAAAAATGTATTAGACTTTTTAAATCATGTAGAAGATGAAAAATGAAGTGCTAATACCCTATTTATTCAAGTGATTTTCAGTTACTGTCTAGTGTCCTTTTATTTCAACCTGAAGAACTTTCTTTAATGTTACTTGAAGAGAAGGTCTAATGGTAATGAACTCCCTCAGCTTTTATTTATCTAGGAATGTCTCCATTTCTCCATTGTTCAAGGAGAGTTTACCCACATATAGAACTCCTAGTTGACAGCTTTGTTTTAATTTTAGCACTTTGAATATATTAACTCACTGCCTTCTGGCCTCTAAACATTCTGGCGAGAAATCTGCTGATTTCTTATTGAGGATTCATTCCCTCTATACAATAAATGACTTCTTTGTTGCTGCTTTCTAGATTCTCTTTGTTTTTGTATTTCAGAGTTGGATTATTCATTCAGTCATCACTTTATATCATCAATAGATCCTGCATCTTTTCAGCAAAGTGACATATTACAAAACCAGCTTTACTCAAGGATAATCCATATACAAGAATTAAGTTCCTAAAGGCATCTAATCAATGAAACAATGCTGAACAAAAGGAAATTATTCGAGGACCTGCTTTAATACATCTCAGTGTGGATCTCTTTAAGTTCATGGTACTCAGAATTTGTTGAGTATCTTGGATGTTTAAATTCATGTCTTTCATCAAATTTGGTCATTATTTATTCAAATACTTTTCCTCCTTTCTCTTTCTCTTTTCCTTCTGGGACTCCCAATATAACTTGGATCATTTGATCATATTCCATAGGTCCCTTGAACTCTGTTGACTTTTCTTCAATCATTTTTAAAAGTTTCTCCTACTCAATCACTGTAATTGCCCTGTCTTCAGACTTGATTATTCTTTCTTCTATCTGCTCAAATATGTCTCTGACTCCTTCTAATGAAATTTTAATTCCAGTTACTGTAAATTTAAGTTAAAGAATTTCTTTACAGTTTCTCTTCTGGTTTTCAATCTCTTTATTGATATTTACATTTTGTTGACACATAATTTTATTGACTTTTTTACATCTTCCTTCAGTTCTTTAATCACCTTTATGATAGTTGTTTAGAAGTCTCTGTCCACTATGTCTGCCTTGTGGCTTTTCTCAGGGACAGCCTTTGTTGTTTTAGTTGTTTTCCCTTTTATGAGCCACACTTTCCTGTTTCTTTGTATAGCTTGTGATATTTTGGTTGCAAGCTGTACATCTGAATTCAATGATGTGGTAATCCTGGTAATCAGTTTTTCCCCTTCTCCAAGGTTTGTGCTTTTTGTTCTTGACTTTATCTTTTTGTTTCCCTTTTTGTTTTGTTCATTAATGTCAGCTGTGTCCATGCTGAGCATCAGCCTAAGGTGAAAACTGTAGGTCTTCTCATGTCTTTTCTGAAACCGATTCATTCTCTGGATATACACAATAACTTTCTATTTTCCCCTGTATATTCAAGTGCTTTTGGATGTTTTGGTCTTTAATGTTTTTCTCCCAGAAGGGAAAAAAGAAAAACAGAATGAGTTTTTAGTTCCTCTAGAAGTTACTTCAGTTGGAGGATGGGCTATCAGCAATAGGTAGTTCATAAATGGCCCACCTCCAGGTCTGTACCTCCCAAATTAAAAGCAGCAATCAGCAATCAGGACACAAATCCTGAACATTCAGAGGACAGGGTCACTGTTGCTCACTATGGCTCCTGCAAACACTCTTCAGCTGCTTCTAGAACACACACACCCCTGCCTGCCACAGGGCTGAGGGTGTGGTACAGACAACTGATGCAAATGAGACCCAAGGAAACTTTCTTTAGTTGATTATATAAAAAACTCAGACTAATATAAAATATTCAAGGGGTGTTTAAATTTTTTAATTTAGAAAACAATTATTTTCAATTTGGATTGTTATACATCCCCTGATAATAATTTTGAGCAGGTTTTTTTTCCAGGCCTATTTTGTATGTCTTGTATAATGTGTTCTAAATGATGTATTTTTTAGTGCACGAATCCCATTAGGATTGAAATTGTTTAATTTGTATAATATTAGTGTGGTAATATTATACTTATTAATTCTATTTAAGGTAGAATTTTAAACCATACATTTAAAAGTTTATATGAATGCATGTATTCAAAATTTCAAGTATATTAAAGTAGAAGAAACATGAATAAACTTACTTTGTATATTTGGCTGAGGAACAAACGAAACATTAAATGGTGAACTAATGAGTTAGCAAAGCATAAATCTGGTATTCAATCTTGTCTATTATAAGTAGATTATTATAGATCAATTTGATGATAGGTTATCAATTATCTTTCAATTTCTAGATCAAAATCCAAATTATAGGGATACAAGGAGAAGAGGAAGGGCAACAAGTAGAAAAGTTATTTGAACAAATAATGAAGGAGAATTTCCCCAGTCTGGCAAAGGAAATAGACTTCCAGGAAGTCCAAGAAACTCAGAGAGTCCCAAAAAAGTTGGACCCAAGGAGGAACACACCAAGGCACATCATCATTACATTAACCAAGATTAAAATGAAGGAGAGAATCCTAGAAACAGCAAGAGACAAAGAGGCAGTTAGCTACAAAGGAGTTCTCATCAGACTGTCAGCTGATTTCTCGAACGAGACCTTACAGGCAAGAAGGGGCTGGAATGAAGTATTCCAAGTCATGAAAGGTAAGGACCTACATCCAAGATTACTTTATCCAACAAAGCTTTCATTTAGAATGGAAGGGCAGATAAAGTGGTTCCCAGATAAGGTCAAGTTAAAGGAGTTCATCATCACCAAGCCCTTATTATATGAAATGTTAAAGGAACTTATCTAAGAAAAAGAAGATAGAAAACATGTACAGTAAAATGACAGCAAACTCACAATTATTAACAATCACACCTAAAGCAAAAATGAAAACAAACTAAGCAAATGGCTAGAACAGGAACAGAACCACAGAAATGGAGATCACATGGAGGGTTAGCAATAAGGGAGTGGGAGGAGGAGTGAGGGGGAAAAGGTACAGAGAATAAGTAGCATAGATGGTAGATAGAAAATAAACAGGGAGAGGGTAAGAATAGTATGGGAAACGTAGAAGCTAAAGAACTTATGATACATGGACATGAACTAAAGGGGGGAATGTGGGTGGGAAGGGGTGTGCAGGGTGGAGGGGAGTGAAGGGGGAAAATGGGACAACTGTAATAGCATAATCAATAACGTACATTTTTTAAAATGATATTCTTAATAAATAGGTTTTTCCTTTGCTGCACACCCTTTAATACATCAAATAAGTGAAAAACACAAGAATATCTTGAGAATCAAAAAGTAACAAATTAAAATACAGATTTGTATTACTTTTCTGAGAAAGATGCAATTGAGGATTCTTTTTCAGAGAAAGAGAAAATGTGATTATTAGAGTATCATCTAACTACAGCACAGTATGCCCGAATGCAAAACTCTCAAATATGTGAGCATTAAATGAGGCATTAACGGTAAGAACAGTTCTTAATGAGAATCCTAGACCATAGGATTATGAAATATATAAAGCTAGAAAATCTCATAGAGATGGCTACAACAAAATCTAAGTTTACTTAAAAACATACAGAGAGCATTTCATCACTAAACTGATGTAGGGTATCTTTTTACCAGGAAATGAGATTTCTCAGGCCAAGAAAAAGTGAATTGGGAAACAGTTTTACTTGCTTAGTGTTAATTAATATTTTTGAATTGTTGAGTAAATAAACATACCAATACATATTATCTAATTTCAAATATGAGAAAACTGGATCTTGGAGTTATTAACCCATCCAAGTTTGCATAACTAGTATTTACAAGGACCAAAAATCATTCATAAGCAACGTGAATTCAACGTATGTCCCACACAGTCTGCTATGCTGCTCTAGAACTGAGGTATGAGATAACAATACACATTAGACACTTTGTGAATACTCTGTTTTTCCATAACCTAAGATCATATAAGCATTATTGACAGCACCATTATGATATTAACACATGTGGAGCATGTGATAAACCAAACATTCCTACATCTTTTGCTTTCTTATATTCCAATAAGTTACATTTTTCTGAATTTATAATTTTAAGCTCTGAAGACAGAATTATACATTTTTCCATTTTAACTCAATCTCAGACATCATTCCAGGCTGTCCTGAAAATTATTCCATAACCAAATGCATAGATAACTTTCCAAGGCAAATTTTAAAATAACATTTAATGAAACCTAAGAGAATTTGAGGTGTAGATTATAAAAAGTTAGGAATGTAGTATCAGTTAAAGAGGTATTGCAAAAACAATCACACCATAGCTAGTGTAATATGAAAAGGCAAAAATTATTATCTGACTGAGGCTGTTTCCTAACCCATCAGTTGCACAAGTATCTTCTGAGTCACCTACTGAATGGGAAGGAATACTCTATTCCAAATGATAAATGCACAAGAAAAGGGCCACAGGTTGTATGTGGGCTTGTACCTGAGGATTATAAATGGGAAATAAGCAATGACAAGAAAATGGCTATTTCTTTAAAACCAAAATGGCAATCAATCTTTCTATTCTAATTGTTCATGGTAATATTAAATTAAAAAAGGAAGTACATTTGAAGAATCATGTGCTATATAAACATAAAATTTTATTATTATCCTAAGGAATGCCAACTCCAATTACTAAAAGGATATAACTGAATATGAGGTAAAGGAGCTTCCATAGTATTTTAGGCTTGTTATTAGCATGAGTCTACTTTGGGAAAAAAAATGAATCATCTCTTCCAGGGCTAAATGACATAATTTTCATGAACATTCATAAATTACATCATATTCTATTATTATGTTATAAATTACACTTGAATCTTCATGCCCTTACTATGCCACTGGTGGTTGTTTGGCCTTTTATGCATCACCAAATGAATTAAAAAGTAAATGAAATACATAAACAATACTAACTTTATGTATAGTTTTCATCATTTTTTTGATAAATATTTACTCCTCAATACCTATTGGAAGCCCACCCACCCATGTTATTTAAGGGCACTTAAATAATTTTAAAAACAATTGGGCACTTTGTAATAGATTATTCGCAACTGTCCACTAGTCATTGCTGAATATATTTCTGAAACCTCTCCTACTGATTAGAGTATTCCCTTGCACCCAAAAAGAGCACTATGCCTGCTATTCAAAACAGAATTAAGACATGCATTATTACTGCTATTGCTATATAATTCAAGCAAAAAGTCTTGAAGTGTATTTGCCCAACCAGAAAACATGTGAAAATTATTTTGACTTTCTTCCCCCATCAATATGCAAATTTGAAAGAGAGATATAGTTATCTTTCATGTTATATGGATTGTTTTTGTCTTTCACTGACTCAAACAGGGTAGATCAACGTGGAATTTTATACTTTGCTAGAAACAGCTTCAGCAAAACATGTTATTATTAGCTTCATTTGCAATTATAATTTCCAAAGCACACTTCGCTGGAACAGGAAGAGAGGCCAAGGAAAATAGAAACCATAAATGAGAAATAGCCTGATCATGGATTCAGGTGCCAGCAATTTATTCAACTCATTGAATGCAGGTCGTCTCTCCCCATATTTGAATAATTCCATTTCCCTTACATACCCTTTATGAATGAACTAAGTGATTGTTTTGAAGACAATTTTAATTTGAGATATTCTTTTTTTAACAACTAATATATGGATCTTGGGATATTCATCACTGTCAAAATATTGTTTAAATTTGTCTCATTTGTATTCTAACTCCCTCCATAAATATGTAATCACTGTTGTTATCCCCCATTATAATACAGAAGCCCCCTAATTTCTTTGTGCCTACTGAGCCTTGGTCAGTTGGTAATGAATGAATTTAGTGAAATGATGTGACACCTCTATAGAATACTTTGAAATCAAAATGCAGGGTCTTTAGCCCATGGTAGTGCTCCTGCCACCTCACTCGGGGAAAAGTCATTCACCTCTATAAATTTTTCTAGGTCCAGTCTTAATAAGCTGTACTTCCCACTACTTTCCCTCCAGTTTTTTGTGGACATTTTGGGTTTCTTGTAGTAGTTGAAACAGGAGGCTAACAAGCACTCAATGATAAAGCAGGGCCTTCAGCCAGGCTCGCTGTTCTGAATCCTGGGTTCCTCTGGGGGTTCCGCCAGGGCCACACACTTCCTATAGTTTAGCAAGCAACACTAACGTGGTTTCCTCCGTTGCTAATGAAAATACATAGCCAAGCTTATAACTGAACACAAATACCAAAAACCTGTTTCAGTTTTACCCAAACAATCCACAGAAATGAAATGGAGCCTCTGGTTTACGTTAACTAAAAACGGGGCAGTAAAAATTTGTTCTCACATGTAAACACTGAACTAATTGAGTTGGGTGTAAAAGTAATAAAACTTCAAAGTAAAACATATGGCCATTGTGTCTCCTTCAAAAGAAAAATAGGACAGTGAGAGCCATGGTAGGGGACATTTTACCTTCTTTGCTCCTATGTGCCTAGCAAGACCCACCCCCACCCCCCGTTATTGAGGCTGTTGACATGGGTCCAGGGACAATGTAAGGGAGAAAGGCAACATTAAAATTACAAAACCTTATGATACTTGACAATTCATGGTTCCTCCAATACTTTAAATGTCCTGTAGTATTCGGCCATTGCTTGTGTGCTAGCTTCATTTCATACCAATTTGCTATCTGGCTGCTTGCTTCTTGTGCTTGATTGAGCAAGGGTAATTGTCTCTAAGTTCCAACAAATTTCCTGCCCCGGGATCTTTGCAAAAAAAAAAAAAATCTCTTTCCTTGGCCTTTTGCCTAGTAAATTATACATGGGATCTCTCCTTAAATATGATCTCTTCAGAGAGGACCTTCTTGACCCCTAAACTAAATTCTCTATCACACTTAGTTTTTAAAAGACATTTATGTGTATTTTTTACTATGCATTTATTTGTGTGACAATGTGTTTATGGACTTTAATGTTTATCCCATTGAACTGAATTTGCCTAACAGTAAGGAAACATATTATTTACATGAGAGCAAATCCAGAGTTAAGTCAGATTTCCAGGCTGGTTGTCCTGTTAGGTTGTAAAACGGTTGTCGGTACTTCACGTTCCCTTACTGATATTTTGCAGGAGGAAAGAGGTGGTTTGCAGACTTAAGACCGAGGGAAAACTTCCCTAAAAGACTCCAAAACACCTAATCTTAGATTTTATTGGACAATATTGGATGACAAACTTATTCTTGAGCAAGAGAGATGGGAATTCTTCTAATCCAATCTCACCCACCCTTGGAATTTCGGTGGAGATCAGATTTTGCTAAGGTATAGACTTTGTGTTCAATGAATATTTGCTGGTTGCTAAAAAGTATGTGAGAGAGAGAGAGAGAGGGGAGAGAAAGAGACACAGAGAGAGATTCCCTTCTGTTCTTTTCTCTGAGTCTCTTAAGTCTACCCCTCCTAGCTCTCCAAAACCATCTGGTAGAAGCGGCAGGCTGTGAGAGGTCTTTTGGGATTTGTTTTATTTCTCTACATGGAGATAAACTGAAAAATGTGGTGTTTTTTTTTTTAGTAACACTGAAGTTGTAACATGTTACGTGTGGTTTTAGTTGATCTCTTTGATTATTTCATTTGCTTATTTCTTTGTTTTGTTTATTCCAGGGAATATGATTGACTATTCCAAATCACCACATTATCCTTTAGAGTTAGAGGTTCTCTTTAAGTATGTATTTATAAATTTCTTTAAACTGTGTAGAATATATTACACAAGAGGAAAAAGCAACTTTATTATCATACCATTTTTGTCCAAAATATTCAAGAATGTACATACTGTCATAGTTGCAATTCAAAAATATTTTATAGATGCTTAACAAGAACAATGTATATGGAACATATTTTTTTGTTTTTGTTCTCTAGTTCTATAAAGCTATTCTTTTAATAACCACAATAAGATTTTATTTGATTGACCTTTTATGAATATTTATGTAACTATCACATTGAACAATATAAAATGTTTACTAACATAATTTATATTTTATTTGGCTGCTTGTAAGAATCATATCTTTAACCTTAAAAATTTTAAATATGTATGACTCAATACAAAGCACTTTATCAGGAGCCTCAACTGGTTTCCTGATGCTTATTAAGAATAAAAACAAACTGAAAGAAAGTTTGTGTTTTCACCTATTGTGCAAATATTTGCTTTCACATAACACATACAAGAAATTCATGAAAAAATAAAAGCCAATAAGCAATTAATTATACACCCCATTGTTATACCTCTTGTACTGTTCTTCAGAGTTGATGATTTGTATCCAAACACCAGCTCTGATATTCAACAGCTATATGATTTTGTTGAGTTGCTTATCTTCACTGAGATTCAGTTTTCTTATTTGCAAAATGACAATGTTAATGCTATAGACTGTTTTAAGAAGTAAATTTAGAAATACAACTGAAAGCACTTACCATGCTCCTTTATTTTGACATTACACTCTTTATTTAGTATTTGAAACATGGTATACACTCATGAGTTCGTAGAAACATTTAGTACATCTAAAATCCACAACTAGTAAGCAATCTGTGCTTTCTTTTGTGTACAATTTTGGAGTTTACGTCTGGATATTTTGGTGTTGTGGAGAGACCCAGTCTGTGAATCTAATCCATTTGCCTCATAATGACCGTAGTAGCTGTGACAGAAGTGATTTGCTCCTTAAAAGGGCTGTTCCTTGCACAGAAAAGGTGTCACACTCAATAAATATTTAGTTGTTTCTTTTCTACTTAACTGCCACTGCTACCACTTTTCTTTCTTGCTTATCCAACTTTCTTCCTTACTTGTATTATTTAAGTGCTGCTAATTATGAATGTATGTTATTAATAAATGAGCATCACATAACATATATTTAATATCATATAATTGCCAAATAAATATATGGTAATATGCCAAATATGACATATCAGTTAGATTTAACATCATTTTGATATTTTGTGTATTTCCCTGTGAGGGCAACTCATGTTTGATTTTGTAAAATATCATATTACATACTACACAGAGCACAGGTGGCAAACACAAGGCCTGAGGGCTCAGTCCTGCCCTTCACCTTGTTTTATTTGCCCCAGTACCGTGTTTCTACTCGGCAGCAGCGCTGAGCTCACTTAACTGTTAAGGAGTAGTTACATTTCTACCATCCTAAAATTACATTTGGCCCTTTAAAGGCAACTGTGAGGCTGATGTGGCCCCTGGTGAAAATGACTTTGACACAGCTGACATAAAATATAACTTCTCTGCATTTCTTCCTGGAGCACCAAATCTTGAGGAACAAAATAATATATCACTATGAAAATATGCTTTTATTTTTAGTTGATTCCTGTATTAATTTGCTGATACTTTCATAACAAGTACCATAGGCCAGGTAGCTCAAACAATAGAAATTTTTTTCACAGTTTTGGAGGCTAGACAACCAAGGTCAAGGTGTCAGCAGTGTCAAGTTCTTCTGAGGGCTGGGAGAGAATTGGTTCCAGACCACTCCTTGGCTTGGTAATGGCCATCTTCTTTGAGTCTTCCCATTGTCTTTGCTGTGGGCACATCTATCTGGGTTCAAATTCCCTCTTTGCATAAGGGTACCAGTGATGCTGAGTTAGGGCCATTAGTGTTCTTTTTCACTTCTAAATCTGCTTATTCTTCAATCCTTATTATAATAAACAAATATATATATATATATTTTTTTTTTTTTTTTCCTCTAGAGTTACTTACCATACTTCTCTTTGTCAGTGTCCCGAGAGACTGCTTCACATGGCCTATGCCAGATAACCGCAGGCTGCTACACCTACTCCGTCCCTGGGTCCTGCTGATTAGGGTGTTGGCAGGAGAATAGAAAGTGACATGAAAATGTAAGCAGAGAATTTATGCTCTGGCTCCCATTTGGGGTGGAGAAGAGAGAACACCACGGGATGGCATCAACTCTTAAGTGAAGGCCATGGTACACATCAGGTAGCCTGTCTACCCAGGCCTCTGTGCCTCTCCCAAGTCCTCCCCTCTTTCCTCAACACTTCAGTCCTAGGGGTCCCTGTCCTTATAGTACAAACTCCAGGAGGTTGTGTTCTTAATCATGATTTTCCTACATGCTTTACATACCTTATAACAAGTCTCCTTCTTATATCTCTTCAAATTACCCCAACTCATGTATGCCATCTTCTCTTTCCTGCCATGATGTGCACTGGAAGAAGGAACCTTTGAAATTTTATGAATGCTAAGACCTTCACTTCAAATGTTAAAAAAGAGCCCCCCAAAACCCCCCCAAAACAAACCCATACATAATTATAATTTTCTATTTCTATATTCTTGAAACCAACAAAAAATATGCATTCTTAAATATAAAAAAGGACTTAGATAGCATTTTGCAGCATTAAACAGAGATGTTTTGTCCAAACTATTTCAGCAAAGAAGGAAATTAATATCAAGTCATAGATAATATCAAGTAATCTAAGAGCCATACAAAATACAGCCTCTTTGTGAGTATCTGATGGGTGTGTCATTGTTCACATAAAAAGCAAAAGATAAAATGTAATTCTTTCACATTTTCTGACCTTGGTTGATATCTCTGACCTTTCCAGACACTAAATGAGTATAACTTTTGTTGTTACACTTAGAAAGCTCCTTTGCCATGGTGTTTCAAAGACCATTTAGTATATTTTGACAAGTGTAAATTTGATTCAATAGATTCTACTATAATGAAATGTCAACCTTACTTTTCTTGCCTGTTTTTAGATACATATTCATCCCTTGATATTATCTCTTCATATACATGCAGCAGATATAATACTAAGAGCAACACAATGTGACAGCAGAGGCTTCAGCACAATCTGCAGCTAGAAAAATGGGCGAGAACATTTCCAGGCTGCATCAGAATGGAAGGAATCTTTGCCTTGCCAGTCAGTGATTGCTAAGGGAATGCGCTATTGTTAACTGCACTCCATGAACGGGGGAAAGCAGCTCAATGTCATTACAAGGTACAGTCCTTTCCTAAGTGCTGAGAATAAATGCTAAAATGGGAAAGCCAATAGCCAATGAAATGCTTACCCTCATCCAGGGGTCCCTGCAGCAAAGTTGCAAAGTAAGTGGACTTGATCTTTCACCTCTTGCCGTATCTCCTATGAAAAGCTAAGATTCCTTGTTGACTCTTACTCTAATTCTCTTTTGGCAAAGATTTATTCCTTCAGAGCTACATTTTTCGAGCTTATGTCTATGGTGTTTAAACTCACCTTTTTCAGCTGGTAAACGATTAGTAAGTATATTTACATTTTTTAAAAAATTTTAAGATAAACATTCTTAAAATCCCAATTTTTGTATACCATCTTCTGTTTTCTGCCATAACTGTTGATAAAATATTAGTATTTCAAAAAATAAAATTTGATGGAATTTTATCTACTAGTGACCTTGTGCTTCTGGTTGCACAGTCACACATTTCTTTGGGTAGAGCTCTCTCCTTTTCTAGAACTCTCTGGAGCATTTGAAAGCTACCCTTAAACCCCATTCCTACTCCCACTTCATCACATGGCTCCATGTGCTCTAATCACCACCCAGAAAACATACCAGAAAAGCTATAAGGAAGATTTAAAAGAAAGACTTTGCTAACAGTATCTAAACTTTAGAAAATGAAACCTCCATTTTAGAAAAGCAAGGAAAACTAGCTGAAAATCTGAAGGCATCCTGAGGAAGAATGTTAGGTAGCAGCACTTGACTGTAGAATCTACCCTGGAATCCTGCAAAATTCATACCAATTTTTCTGGCAAATATCTGTCTCTATTTGTAGAGAATTTTAGGAAATCTGGATTTTGAAGGAAGGGATTTCAAAAGGCTTTTATTAGCCATGATTTTGAATAACTTACTCAGCATTCAAATATGTTTTTAACCAGACACCAAGCTCTTATTACAGGGAAAATGAGACTATCCAGCCATTTGTTCAACCTAGAGAGGTATACTCAGCAAGAGTGTAGAAAGAGCTTTAAATGATATAGAGTAATGGTAATTTGTTACAAGTATCTCAAGACTCCATGAAGTCCTATAAAATTTAAAAGGAGAAAATGAGGGAACATTCCAAGTATAAAGATCAACACACAACTTCATTTTTCTTTTCATTAAAAACCCTTTAATTATACAATACTTCAAAGCAAGACATATATGCTCTTTATAACAAAATTAGCTATTTTAATTCTTAGTTTATTTTCCCCAGGCCTGATATTTTTTCCTCATATTGTCACTTAGTATATTTAACTAATAAAAATGATCTACTGTTATCTTCCATGTAGTTACAAGCAAGCTCATTTATTTCATGAGTCATATAATTTCTAACAGAGTGGTATACTACTCACAAAATTGCAAAATAAACAGCAACACTGAAATGTTATTAATCAAATGAATCCTGACTTAAGACATAAAATTAAAATGTTATTTTATTCTGGCACTTTCAGCCTAATATTATTTTTGCATATCAATCTAGATGACGTTTCTTTGGCATTTTCTATGAACATAAAACATGATTCTGAGAATCATTAAAATAAAGTCATATAATACTTTGAATTCTAATGTTTAAGATGCTTTAGCAGTATTACACGTTTTTCCTTATCAGCTCTAATTCACTTGCTCTGCAGAGGGGTTTGAGACTCTGAGGGTGAAGCATGGAAAGCCAGTCGGCCTGCTTGCTCCTGCTGTAGTCCGCAGGGGAAACAGAGATTCTTCTGAGGATTTAGTCAAGTTCAAAATATCTATTTGTCAGTGCTGACAGTGAAACCAAAAAGACTAATGGGCGGATCACCAGGAGGGTAAGTTACTGACTCAGTCCTCCTCCCTATGCACGTTCGATCATGACAGAGGCTCAGCCATCTCCGTCTATTAGTTCCAGCATTTGTATGTGGGAGTGGAAGTACCATTCTATATACTTCATTAGCTTGTTTTGAGAATAACGTGATAATGGGAAAATGCTGTGTAAAAAGTGGACATAAAACGACATCAAGGAGGATGTGTGAAGATGTTATTGCTTTCTTGAAATATGTTTTTGCGTCATTTAGCTATTTGGAAACAGGCGATGTTTAGTGTGCATACAAAAACAACTTTTAAGGAAACATGGCATCACTAGCAATCTGTTTCTAAGACAGTGCTAGAAAATTAGCTTAGTGACTTCCATCACGAATTTATAGAATTCTAAGACTTTTTATGACTATAAGAAAACAAATGTCGTTACCTAAACATGTTGAGCTCAGGAACTGAGTAAATACCGCAGCGGGTGCTTCTCAGAGTGAATGGAGACTGGACTTCCTCCCGGGAGAGATCAACCTGTCTTCCAAAGGTGAGAGCTAGAACTCAGTTTCGACGTGTACAAGGAAAAAACATTCCAGGGAAAAAAGTAGAGAGAAAAGAGTCTCTTTGCCCATTATAAATGTGTAAAACTTATTTTCATTTACCCTTACAGCCTATAAATTGAAAAACTAAATTGTCCATATTCCAGGTCCCCGCTCTCTCCCCTAGGGCCCATCTTTCTGTGCCCCTGATATATCTTGTAAAGTATTATTTATAACAAGATTTTGTTATTTTGGATGCCTTAGACACTTCTGAGGACACAGATAAGTGTCCAGTGCATCAAATCAATCATGATATAGATTGAAAAATTGTGATCGAGTAACTCTTTTCCTCATTGCACATTCTAGTGACAGAATAGCCAATCTAAAATAAAACACAGATGAAACTTAGTTGAATATTACAGATACAAATTTAACAAGAAACAATTACCATTATAAAAGATCAGAAAATCATGTTGCAGGAAAACTAGTACAAAATCAATGTATTTCATTTGCATTATTGATTGTACATTTCAATATAATATCTTCTTCACTTACTAAGAGTTTGGATTTATGCAGCTTTGGTTCAAATCCCACTATTGTGATTGCTAGGTATTTATTATCTTGAAGAGCTTTCTCAGCATCCATTATGTCTGTCTTAAAGATGTGTTTAAAGATTAAATGAAAAAAACACAAGTAAAGTTATTAGCATAATACTTGAAACTTCAGAATGAAGCAAATTGAGACCTAGATTTAATAATTTTTGAATGGAATTCATTAGCTAAAAATAGAAGCAGACACTGCAAGTGAAACAGATCAGATAAGAACAAGTTCAATATATCTTTGTCACATAGAAACATTTAGGACAGTGGTTCTCAAGCCTGATATCAGAATCACCCAAGTGTGTGTGTGTGTGTGTGTGTTATTAAAACATTTTTATTTGGGTCTTACTATCAATCTTGAATTCAATTCATTAGAAACTTGGGTATTCTGATCATAGGTTACATTTGTGATCCAGTGGTACAGTCTGCAAAATGATACAGTAAGAGATATACTCGCAATTTTGGGAAGCATGGTAAGGAAAATATGAAGCAATTGACCATCAAGCTAAGCAGTGTGGACTTTACTTATTAAAGCTTGGCACACCATGACACATTTTTAAACAAGAGAATGCCACACTCAGAGCTCTGCCCTACTAAGAGCAAAAATTTGGCAATAAGAAGTAAATTAGGGCAAGAATAGGCTCGGGGTAGACTAGATAGTTTTCTACTGGTAGACTGTTTAGGAGTCTATTAGACTAACGTAAGGGAAAATTAAGAATGGCTGGAATTAGGGAGATGGTACTGAGCTTTATGCAAGAAAGTGTCCCAGGTTAAATGAGGAGTAGTTAGTTAAAATAGGCAAAACACATAATGGTGGAAAGAGGGCCAGGAAGAAAGAGCATGTAAAAATATGAGCAAAATTTAAAATAAGCACAATGCTTACAGTATAAGTACTATTAAAAGATTATCAAGAAGCAAAATCAAATATAAAACAAATTACTAACTCCTGTCTGGAAGGAGTGTCGGTGGGTGAGTGGTGTAGAGCCCCAGCTACACACCACGTCTCCTCCTCAAGGCTGCCTGTGAACCTCCCAGTCACTCCTGTTCATTCTGTGAGGGTGCAGAGACTCAGTATATCCATATGTGTAACTTCCCCTTCAAAGTCTTCACTTCCTAGGCTGCCATGACCCACACTTCTGCTACACTTCAGCCACCCACAGGCCAACTTTTAAGACCAAAAAGCCAATTTATGGCCATAATCTTATATCTCTTTAAAAAGTGACTTAACACCTGTCTCCCATGACTGCCTTTTCTCCCAATCTGACATCCACTTTCTGTGTGACTTTTCTTGTCCTACTGTCACATACTTTATAGCGTTAAGACTTCTCTTTTCTACTATATCATGCCCTTGTCCGTGTTTTCTGTTGATTTGCCCAGAATGCTCTGGGTCAGACTGCCTTCTTTTCTCCTGCACCCAAATCGCAGGACACTACCACAGAAACAGAGTTTGACCAAATTGATACAACTACAAATTTATGACCTCCACTTGAACTGGGCCATTAACATTGCTAAGGACAATTTATTTTTAATATCCCTGGCAGGCTTCCTTTTCCTTCCTCAGAAGCAACAGATCACTGTCCCTGCAAATAAAATCACCTACAAATCCACAGTGAAAATTGAGACTTAATGGAGTACCGTTAACTTTAAAATCCCACAGCTATCCAAATACTGTGATACTTATTTCTATGTATTTACTTCTTTCCTCAGCTATCTCAGAAGAAAATTGTTATTTCCCGAATTCAAAGGTAATGCATCCAGCATATCCATCAATCCCATCCTACCCCTCGGGGAACTGACCCTTCCATTACCCTGTTTCCCCTGTGACTTCTGCATCACAGTGCCTCCTGGCTTACTACTCCGCATAGACTGTCAACATGTTCTAGTATTTTATCTCTTTAACAAAATCATTCTCTATAAACCCAATGATATTTTGATATATCAAAAAGTTAAACATAAATAAAAACATACAGAAAATGTACAGATAAATGTAGCTTGTAATAAACTTAGAGAATGTGAGGAATTACCAGCATAAAATAAAGTCAAAGGAACTAGCTATTTTATGCAAGCCACTTTTTTCTGTCATTTGCAGCTGAATCTCAACCTGCTTAATACATAAATTTGAATGAGTCTACCTTACCATGTTTACTTTTTTTTTCTTTTTGTACCTAATGCAATAAAGCTTTCATCAAAATTACAGTAAAATGTCTCTGGCTAGGATCCCTTATGAGCTATTGACAAATTACAGGCTTTGCTTTAATTAATGTCTCTATGACATTTAACATTTTTTTGACCTTCTATTTGAGCTGCTTTCTCCATTTACTTAGTAAAGAGATATTTATATTCTAAACAGAGAATCTAAAGAGATATTTATATTCTTATGCTAACTATTGATATATAATAATTAGAAATTACTTTGTTTCTGGTACTGGGGTGGGAAAAATGGGCAAAGGTGGTCAAAATGTACAAACCTCCAGTTATAAGATAAGTAAGTCCTGGAAATGTAACATACGCCACTCTGACTATAACAAACAACACTGTACTGCATATTTGAAAGTTCTAATATAGTAGATCTTACAATTTCTCATCACAAGAAAAAACAGTGTGTAACTAAGCATGGTGATGAATGTTAACTGAACTTATTATGGTAATCATTTTGCATTGCACACATAAACCAAATTATTATGATGCACATCTGAGCTAAAATTAAAACTAGCCAAAAACTGAAAACAACTAATGTTCATCAGCAGGCGAATGAATAAAGAAATTAAAATATATTCATACAAAGAAGCTATTACACAGAAACAAAAATAAAAAAGACCAATGATATACATAACATGAATAAGCTCAAAAATATTCTCAGTGAAAGAAGTCAGAAATGTAAGAGAACAAATTATATAATTCCACTCTGTGAAGTCTGGGAATAAGAACAGTTTATCTAAACTAATAGAGGTCAGAGTGAAAGTTGTGTCTTCTCAGTGGGCGAGTGTGGTGAGAAAGGAGTAAGAACTTTTCCTAGGAGGGTCAGATAACCTATATGTGGTTGGGTGTGAGCTACATGAGTGAAATAAATTACGAAGACTCATTGAATTGTACACTAGGGTGCACACTTGTGCAATGCACCATACATAAATTAAATCTCAATTTAGGAAGATTAGAATCTAGAAACATCAGTTTACAAAGAAACTTGTGACCTAAGAACAATAAGAATAGCTGGGTTTTTTTTTCTGAGAACTTTTCTTCTGTGCTGAAACCATTACTGCTCTCTTATTGGGTAGAATCTTCCTCTGCTGATGGATTTAGCTTGATGGTATCACATATTAACCATTCAGTAATAGTAGCTATTATTATAAATATGTAAACTATATGAAAATATGTAAAGAATAAGGATGTCATAGCATAAACTTCAGGGTAATCATTTCCCCCTTTAATTAAATGTCAATTGCCTTAGGTTTTCTCTGTTTTCTGCCATGTATGAAGCACTGTCTATGCAAGTATTCTGTAAAATAAATTCAGATATAAGCTATCAAAACACTATTTTATTTTTTCTTTCCACACTTTTATGTCATTTCTCCTCAAGGAGAGTCAGTGCTCCCTAAAGGACGGGAAGATCTTCCTGCTTCCCACAACGTCTCTCTTACAGGGGAGCTCAACATGCCTGAGGGGAAGCTTCCGAATGAATCAGAAACCTCTCAAAACCCAAAGGTGGGAGGTTCTCACATATTTCTCTTTTCAGTCTAAATCAGAATCTCTTCTCTGTTTCTAACTAAAGAGGGAAAGGCAGGTTACCAACAGGGTAGGAACATATCAAACAAAGAGCTAACCAAGGTCGGCCACACTGCATGTACTTTTGAAATAAAGAAAAGTATTATGGAATGATAAAAATGGTCCCTGGGTCTTGGGAATGTCTTTCTGAGATAACCAGTGCAGAGATTAGCAATTTGAGGCACAAACAGGTGCTAAGGAAAATCTAGGAGCATATCAGAAAATTAGCAATTTTTATATCAAGGTCCCCTGGGTATCTTGTAAAACTTGTCACTTGATATAAAATATAAAATAGCTCAATCATCAACAGAGAATTATTATTTTACAGAAGAGCAGTTCGAAGGTGCTCATGGGTAAGTCTCACCAGCTAATGTCCTAATAAACAACGAGAGCACTGACAGGTATCTGGACTTCTTTGCCTAAAACTCAAGGGTGCACTACTTCCCAGCTTCACAGTGAATTCCAGGTGAGCCCCAACATGAAAGTAATTAAAAAGCACCAGGTTATATAATCTTTTATAATCTATTTAAGATATTATAAGGTAATCACACCTCATTAATGGTCCAGCTACCTCAGGGTGTCACACACTTCTCTTACCCTTATCCAGTCAGGGGTGTATTATAATTGTGATGATACTATGATATCTTTTATAGGATTTGTTTTCCTGTCTTGTGGGTTTTTTTCCAGTTTTTATCTTTGATACTTCAACTTGTGATAGCTACTAAAAATTTGTGATATACTCACTTTTGTGACCGTGAAATGGAAAACTGACTAAAACCGAAGGGGTCCAGGCACTTAAACCAATTTTACTGGCTTTCATAAAAAGCTTAAAGAATAACCTTCTGAGGTTGGGAATGACTCTTTCTGTAGAAATGAAAAAGGCATCATAAAAGGACATTTACTGGGTTCATAAAATTCAAATGAATATATTATTACCACATTTCACAATGTTAAAAGACAGATGAAGAAAGGAGAAATGAAAAACACGGGCAAATTGAAATTGATCATCAAAAATGCTAGAAATAAAAGCCCTAAAAATTCACTGGTAAACCAATTAGAATTATATTACAGTTCAAATGATTACCATAAAAATCTGATATCAGATTAATAGGAGATTTCATTTTTCTATTTTTCCTAGGAGATGACAGAACTTAGCCAAGTATACTTAAAATTCTTGTCATTTATCAAGTGTCTGATGACCTGAAATAAATCAAACTCTAAAATGGTGATGTGATAGAGTTATTCATAATATTCTGGTTAATTTGAGTACATTTATGTGCCCTTTCTTCATTTTTTATCTGGTGACTGAAATGAACAAAAAGCCATCATTTGTATCTGTGGTGATAATCACCATTTGTTCTGTCATCACATCTCTTTTGTAATCACTTTAGTTCTGTGAAATGGAAGCAGCGACCAAATGAAACTTCTATTACTTATCTGACTGACACCAGCTATAAAATATTCTATGGAACTAAAACTATCTATCAAATCATGCCTCGGGTAGGCTACCAACCAAAAAATAAATAAATAAATAAGTCTTTTTCTTGCATATAAGCAGCTTTTTGTCAACCACGTGCTGTTAAAGAAGAGCATTCATTTATTTTAAGTATCTGACTATGGAGTTATAATACCCTTATAACAGTGCTATTTTTATAATTAATTCTCTTCTTGAAAGTAAAGCCATTCAATATAACCATAAGGAAATAAAAAGTTCCTGCATAGTCCCTTCCCTGCCTTCCCCCACCTCCACTGTTTCCCCTATCATTAATATCTTGCATTAGTGCGCCAGAATTGTTACAATTGTTGAACCAATACTTTTACATTACTATTAACTAAGTCCATAGTTTACACTAAGCTTCTAGTGTGTTGTAAAACTCTATGGCTTTTAACAAATGCATAGTGTTACGTGTTCATTATTTCAATATTATACAGGATAGTTTCATTGCCCTAAAACTCTCCTAGGCTTCACCTATTATTCTTCTCCTTAAACTCTGGCAACCACTGATCTTTCTACTCTCTTTATAAGATTGCCTTTTCCATAAAGTCATATAATTGGAAATATATGCAATGTGGCCTTTTCGAACTGGTTTCTTCACTTAGCAATATTCACTTGAAGTTTCTCCATGTTCTCACAGCTCATTTATTTGTTTAATCACTGATGTTCTATTATATGGATATACCAAAGTTTATCCATTTATCTACTGAATGATATCATGGTTATTTCCAAGTTTTGCTGATTATAAATACACTATGGATATTCATGTGCAAGTTTTTGTGTGGACATAAGTTTCCAACTCATGTGTGTGAATAACCAAGGAGCACAATTGCTGGGTGGTGTGGTAAGATGTGTATAGTTTTATAAGAAACTTTCAAACTATCTTTTAAAGGGGCTGTACCATTGTGTGTTCCCACAAAAAACAAAGGGAAGTCCATGTATTATTCCACAGTCTTTAAAGCACTTGGTATCATGGGCATTTTGGGTTTTTGCCACTTTTAACAGTTGTCATGGCATGTCCTTTTTTAATTTGCAGTTGTCTAATGACAGAGGATGTTAAGCATCTTTTCATATGCTATTTACACCAAGGCCACATGGGTTCACTGGTAGACTCTACCAAATATTTAAGATGGAAATGAAACCAAATTTTCACAACCTGTTTCAGAAAACAGAAGCAGAGAGAATATTCCCTTACATTTTCTATGAGGTCAGCATTATCTACACACACACACACACACACACACACAAACAGAAAAAAACGTGGGAAACTTTTCTACTGTAAAAGGTAATACCCATAAAGCTAAAAATAAAGCTAAACCAGTGGCATTCATCTATGGTTATGTATTAAAATCACATGGAAATCTTTAAAAATTGCCAGTGTCCAGGCTCTGCCCTAGACCAATTAATTTGCCATATTTAGGGGCAAAACTGACCTCTGATATATGGAAATATGTAAATCATTCCTGTGAATAACCAAGATCACTACGATGACATAATAATGAGAAAAATTCATAAGCTAGCAGTTCACAATAAAAGATATAAAAGATTCTCAATCTTGCTAAAAATCAAAGAAATTAAAATTAAACAAGGCATAACTTTATCATTACATACAAAAGATTAAAAAATTGATAATATCTGGTATTTAAAAATCTGTGGGAAATGGAAACTCATATACTTTTGATGGAGTCACAAATAGTTTGGAGGAAAAAAAATAGTGATATCTATGAAAATCTTGAGTCATCAACCTCTTTGAACTGGTAGTTCAATTTTTGACATATAGAGGAAGCATGTGCAAGTGTACGGGAAGCTCTACTAAAAGACCTCCACTTAGCTAACATAGCGGGGGAGCTGACACTCCTTTTCACTTGTGACCTACTTGAACAGATAGCCTAGGCCTGCCACATGGTGACAAGCCACCTACTGGTACACTCAGACACCCCTGCTCACACCAATGAATTCAATGCCAACCAAGTCACAGTGGCAATTTAATGCCACAATGTCAATTGTTTGTGCCCAAACCTGCTATACCATTGAATTTGTAATTGTAATTATGCAATTTTATTCAATATTATGAACACCAGAAATAGTACACACCAAAATAAAAGAGACAGTTGTTCTTTCAGTAAAAAAAAATTTTTTTAGACAGTTTAGGAGAGACCTGAAAAGAATCAAGGCACTAAAACATTCCCTTGTTGGTAACAAGAAAGAAAAATCTAAAGTTATTCTGAAGTTAAATACCTTTTAATATGTTTAATTCCTCACAAAACATTTTATGAAAGTAAAACTGGATACAAAAGAACAATGGATGAAGAACAGGATGGCACAGGAATATAATTAGTGTCGGCCTGCATTCACATTAAAAATTAATATACCTATGTATAATTTTTATAATTCTTCACTTATTATCTTTGTTTTTTTTTCAATCTTATGTCTACTTCACTGAATAAGAGTTCTTGAACTATATGCACAAATATTTATTGTACCATTGTTGTAATAAATAGAAGTTAGAGTCAAAATTAATAAAATAAACCATAACATTATAAAGAATCAGAGCTGCATGAAGTACCAAGAAAGATATAAAAGTAAATTGCTAATTAGGAATCCAAAAAATAATTTGTACAATATTAAATGCAATATGTCCCCAATTTTTGGTTTTAAGAAAATGATGTCCCCATAGAGACAGTGTAATACCAAGATAGCTAAACAGAATAAAAAGCTGAAAAACTATTCATCTACCTATAAGTACTATTTTCTCTGACTCTTACTTTTTTTCATTGATGAACTTTATTATTTAAATATATAATTTGTAAAAAAAATCATTGCTACCTGTTTTCAAATAATTGACCAAAACCTATAATGAAATTACCCCTTTGTGTTTTTCTAAAAATGCTCTATACAATGGGTATTGCACTTTGTGCCAAACTTATAAAATGTAATTCACGTAAATGACATTTACTTTCTCTACCACTTTTGCTCTTGAAGATGAATGCTTGAGCATATAAAGTTGTGTGGCACAGCCTTAGACTTTAAACAACATGTCATTCACTCAAATTGCTGATTAATTTTGGCTTGGCACCACTTATCATTTTAGATCAAGAGCTTGATGAAATAATCAGTCATCTGTGCCTGCTTTCAGAAATTAGCACCCGTGTTTATTTGTCAAAATGTCAAAGTGAGTCTTGAACCCATAAGTGCTGTCCTGGATGGTATATGTCAACATTTCTCAACTTTAAGAAAGTGATACTCTCAAAGCATGATTCCTATAGCAAGATCACCTTTGTAAACCTTCCTTGTGCTCTTTTCATTAGAAATTAAGTAGAGCTAAAACTTCAGACTGAAGTGATGAGCTCCACAAAATTTTTATCAGAAACCATATAAAATTTAAACAGGTGTTGTTCTTTTTCTCTTTTAAGGAAAAGGCTATTGACATTCTTTTATTTAATATAGTTACTGAATGTAAAACCACATGCTAGCCTAGGTGTTGGGGGAATGAGCCAAAAATGATTCCCATCATTAGGGGTAGGGAGTGGAGAGCACTGGATATAGTCAGTACTTTGAAATCAAACCAAATCAGTAAATATATATTACTGCTTATCAAGATCATTATATGTGTAAAACTATATCTGAAATTAAAAAGAAGGCCAACAATAAAAGTATACAGAACTATCAGGCAAAATTACATTCAATCAAAATCAAATTTCAATATAATTACTTGAAAATAGAGTGATGTCATTATCCCTCAATAGTAGGGTCGAGAGTTTCAAGTACTATCCAATTGTTGATGGAATTTATGCTGAAGCAATGTACTTTTTTTGCAAGAATAATTCTATTATTAAAAATTATACTTTTACTTAGTTGTTTGTGGTAAACTAGTAAAAATTTTACCCTTTTCTAAATTGCATTATTTTCATCTTAAATATCCTTCATATACAAGGTACGTAGATAATGTGAAAATGAAGCTAAACAGGAATTTTTGTTAACAATTATTTGAAAGTAGGTTAATATAGATCCACAGATAAAAAGAAAATTAAATATACTCCAAAAGATATCACTGCTTTTATGATTGGGAAATATAAAATCAATCCCAGAAATGAGAGATAGCTGGGTTGCCATTTCTAACTTTTGCACATTTTATAAATGAGATAAACAGGTGGTTAAGAGAGAATAGAGAAAAAATGTCAGGAAGAAGTGATAAATAAGGAAGTTGACTCCATAAATAAATATGTGTTGAGCATTTATTATATTATTATGTTCTAGACATCTGGATGCTCAATAAATATCTACTTTCATGGGATTTACTAATATAAGTATTAAAAATTACAACTATCCTTATACTTGCTACTTTAGCTGTATCCCCCAGTTTAACATGTTGTATTTTCATTATCATTCAGTTCAAATACTGTATAATTTCCTGTGTAGCTTTCTCTTTTACACATGGATTATTCAGAAGTTCACTGCTTACTTTTCATATATTTGAGGTTTCACCAAATATTTTACTATAATATATTTGACTGAATATAAATGAAATATAATTGACATCTAACTTAATTCTATAGTGGTCATAAAAGATAGACTGCATGATTTCAATCCTTTTAAATGTATTGAAATGTATTTTATGGCCTATCGTGTGTGGTCTATCTATACTTATTGATGAACATATGTCTTTCAACTACAACTGTAGGAGGAAAGGATTTGATGGTTATTGATGGAGGGGTATGAGCATAAAACAGAGTGAAAAAATAATACCACATTTCTTTCTTGGGATGGCTTTGCATCTCACTGAAATAAAACAGAAACTAGAAGTTAAATTATAGGTGTGAGATGTCAGTGTCAGTGAATTTGTGTGGTGCATACAGAAGCATGCTCTAGGAGAAAAAAAATGGTGATCAGATATTTACCTGTCCTAGACATGCTGAATTTCAGCCAATGAGAAACCCAAGTATAGATGTCCAGTGACAGTTTGCTCTGCAGGTATATAATTCAGATGGGATTTTAGGACAGAAATATTATGGGGAAAAAAATGAAGCAGGTCCAAGTGAGGCTATTGGGCTAAGCAAAGTAGGTTTACAGTTGTTTGCATGTAAAATAATACAATAATTAATAAATAATAATACAAGAATAAACTGTGTTTTGCATACTCATGACAACTGTTAACATACTTTTGCCCACCCTTGCATATCCGTGTATGTTGAAAAAACAGAGAAAATAAGGCAAAGGCAAGATTATGTTTCTTGGCTCAAGTATTGAATTTTTTTAAATAAATTCATTATTATTTAATTCTTTATACATGCATGGTACCAAGTCAATCTGCAACAACTGAGTGAATCTGGCAATTTTTTTTTAGATTCAATATGTAATAGTAAATGACTCAGGGAAAAGAGAGGAGAGGCCAAGTAAAGTCTAACAAATTCACTATTGGAATAATATCTGAATTTTTTAAAGTATGCATACATACACACTTCCAAATATAAACAAATGTCTCATAGAATTTCGTTACTATTTTGATCAGAATGTATGACTCCTTGTCTACTGATGGGAAAAATTATTAATCAGTGAGAATTGTCACATAATATTTTTAAATTATTTTATATAAGAAAACATAATGACATTTTTGTGACAATGTAAAAAAAAATGGCAAATCTCTTTAGCCAGAGTGTCATGATTCCAAAGGATTCCTTCCTAGAGATACCAAAAAGCTGAGCCCTTCTGTTAGGGGAGGTCTTCCTTTATAGAAGAAACAAGTTATGGGACTCAGCTTGGAAGGGGAATGCCCACTTAGCCATTCAGATCCGTCAGTCAGCACGAGGAATGCTACAGCACAAAGGCAACAGATGTTCATCCTCAGGTCTTTTTAACACAAGTTTCAGAAGACTTATCTTTTTAGTTGAATCATGGCTATAAATAGCTTTTTAGAAAAAAAAAGAAGAATTAGTCATAGCTTCCTTAGGCAAATATGCGTAAAGTCCTTGAAAGCACAAGGCAATTACTCTAGGTTTGGAAAGTAGTGACATCTAATTAGAATGTTAAATTAAGTTCAGTAGTGATACTGCACTTGTTTATACATTCAAACTAATTTCATTAGACTAAATTTAGCCAACAGATATTATTTTGTCACTACCCATTATAGTAAAATTATAACAGAGATTTCAAGGTTAGATGATGACTATCCAACTCTTCCAACCTCACATTGAAAGACTCACTGAGAACAAAGAAGAAAAGAAGAAGTAGAAAAAGAGAAAGAAGAGGAGGAAGAAGAAGGAAAAGGAGGAGGAGATAAAGAACTCAAGGAGATCCAAAGTTCTGACTTGCCTGGAAAACCAGCAATATTAACCAATGCTTTGTAAAGTCTCAAAGAAATTCCCCTAATCAAAGAATAATTGAGTTCCCTAACAGAAAGTAGCTAAGTCCCCACATACATTCTTACTACTAGCAATAAAAAAAAAATTCACAGGCCAATAAATCCTACTAGGCAACCTTGATCCATGTTGTGCCTTTTCCCAAAGATTTTTTTTCCTTGTGTCTATAGTGAGAGATCTATGTATGCATGTACCACTTGAGTGCATTAATTAGGAGCTACTTTTTATGAAAAGGTAGTTATTTTTATTATTTATTTTAGTGGTTATTTTATTTTTATTTATTTAAAAAATAGTTATTTTTATGAAATGAATCAGGGCTTACCTTGATCTTTTGCAAAGGGACCACCCAAATGTGAAAGGAAGAAGAAATTAAAAACAAAACAGAGCTCAATAGAATTTAGTGTGGAGGTTACCTGATTTAGTAGGAGTGTGAAATAAAACTGAAACCTGAGCTTTGAGGTTGACATGTTATGAAAAAAGAATTCAGGTTTGTTCATGTACGTGACTGTTCAGCATAGAAACACATGAACCCAAGGAGAGACATTGTGCCCAGGTCTCCTCAGCCAGTGGCCATCAGTCCAGGCAAATAGTGCTGTTAATTCTTGAGGAAAATCAGACAGCCCTAAGACAGTAGCAAAATCAGTTCCATTCAAAGCTTCATTTTTAGATGAGCTGGGATTCCACGGACACTGAGGTAATAACCAGTGTGTAGCCAGTTGTCTGTAATGAACTGGTATATTGAGAGCAAGGCTTCACCTTCAAGGTAGCACATTTCCTGAGATTTATCTATCCATTGACTTAGAATCTTTATTTCTGGGAAAACTAATAACCCAGAATGCTTAGGCTTTCCACTACTACGCATCTTGCCATAGCATCCCCTCCTAAAATGTGGCTTCCTAGAAGTGGCAGATGGTCTCAGGCCAACCAAATTCCTCAGAGCAATTTTAGTCTTCTTCCATCTTCAAATTTGGGGGAATCCCCTTTTCCCTCTAAGCAAAAAGAAAAATAATTAAGAAATTTGGTGGAGGCAGTTAACTTGATAATTAATCCCCTGGCTCTATTTCATCACAATTCTCTGACTGGATGGTGGAAGAAAGGTAGCTCTTAAAGAATATTCTTAGGTCTTCAAATATAAGTGTATATTCAGTAAAAGAAGGCTTCTGTGTCTCCGGATGTCACTCTTCTCTTTAGTCAGCATGACTCTGTACCAGGATTGAGTAACTTTTTCAGTTCACAGAGTTTGTAAGTGGCAGAGCTGGTATACAAACTCTGAACTCAAAACCCAAACCTTCAACTGCAACTTCAATTATTTCCCCTACCATAGGATTTACAATTAGACAGAAATAATTCTAACATATTTATATGTTTTCAACATTTCTATAGATAGTACAATTTTACACACTTTTCTACTTTCCTGGCCTGAAAATAAAAAAGTATGATGAGCTTTTACATATTTTCATAAATTTCCCTTACAAATTTTAATATTCTCCTCCAGTCCCACTGAAATTTACTTGTTCAAGCTACCTGAACTTTGTCTTACAGAGGAATCAATTATCAAGCTGGAAATGACTTCAAGGTGTAGTAACAAATGTACATTATGCTTTGTTGTATATAATCTTACACTCATCCTAAGGAGTGATATCAGGCTGATACAAAGAATGTTGCCACCTCGGGACACAGGGAATGTTTAAGAGGCATAGTGAAACACTGATAGGCAAATTTTGACAAAGAAATAAAGTGAAGAATATCCAAAAAGTGAATCACTACCCAGAAGTGCAAGCATTGGTGGAGGGAGGGCCAGATCTCAAAGACAGAGCTCAGGGAAATCCAAAGAAGCAGGAAGACCACGGAGCAGCGGCATGTCATTGAAAGGAAGTTAGAAATGCAAATAGCTCTATTATAAATATGCTCCGATTATGATATAGTGGTACACATGTGAGCCACCAGTCTTTAGATGTTTTACTCCCACTTGACAAAGAATTCATTCTTATCTCCTGACTTTGTTGAGCCTTTCCCTCCCTTCCTCACTATCGTGTCCTGAATTGCACCCACTGCATTTGATCGTGCTCATTTCTCAGCACTGGCTTCACCGCAGAAAGAGTGTTTGTTACTGTCTTTCTTTCTTCTATCTCCAAAATAGTTCTCAATTTCATTGCTGCCTGGGGCACCCATTTATGTCCCCCCCAAGGAATATTTTAAGCTCCCTGATCATCATCATTGTACAGGAGCCTCCTGCTTCTAGATGTTTTTTCCTCAACCTGCCACTTGGGCGTTTGTTCCTCTGGTACAAATCAGTTCATTTTGTCTGTCTCCTGTCTTTCCACATCCAGACTGTAAACAGTTCTCTCAGAACAAAGATTACAAAAACTAAGCTATTAAATTGAAATAGTGTCTTACCAAAGGGACAGTTAAAAAAAAAAAACTGTTATGGATGTGAAACATTTGGGGAAAGAAAGAGTTTGGAGAATTAGAAGAAAAAGAGAGTAGGAAGTTATATAAGGGACATCAGCACACCTTTCCTAATTGATCCGGGGAGGAGAGTGTGTACATTTATCCCTTCAGGTTTGAGAATGTGGCAGTAACCTCTTTTCTGTGTATGATTTTAGAATCACTTTTTCAATTCCTGCTGTAATTTTATCAGAATTTCAATGTAAAATAATGCATTTCATTGTTTTAAGCCACTTGAGTGGAATCTTAGTGCATTACAGCTCAGTGAACAAATCAAAACACTTTGTTTTAAAATACATCAGTGTTTCCTCTCACCATTAGTTTGCAGAAGCAAAACCTACCCACAGCCAGTGGCTCTCCAGCTAGATCATTAGAACTTGTCTCTTTTCTACTTTCTGCCTCGTGGTGAAGAAGGGAATGACTACTGGTGAGTCTGTGTATCGCCTTCTTTCTTATAGTTTTCCCTGTTCTCCTGATTCCAACGTCTCCATAGAGAGTGAATAAAATTGACCTACTCTGTGCCCAAACATGAGCTTTTGTGAATATTTTTTATCTCTTTGTCAGGTTATGCTCATTTTTTATGCAGGTGACAATTTCTCTTAAGCATTTGGGTTGTAAAATATTCTCCAGTAAATTAGTTTTAGTAAATTTCCTTTGCCTATACCCACTCCTTAAATGGCAGAGCCCTGCAGCCCCCAAGCTCTCCTTATTCAGGGCTCCTACTGACTCAGATTTGCTGATAAATTGTTCTCTGTACTTTCACTTGAATGGCATGTTTTTCAGCCTTAACCTCTTGAACTATTTCTCCAAATGCATCAAGTGAGTCCCAAACCAGCTCCAGAAATAAGTCCTTTTTTTTCCCCTTTAGGAGCATTGGTTTCCACTGTTCCTTTCACTTGATTACATTCCCATCTTCCCTTATCCATCCACTTTTACTTACTAACTGGAATTTACATTTGTTCTCTTGACATCGCCATTACTACCACTATGATCCCCACAGCAGTCTGAAAGTTTAAAGCTATACCACCCACACTTTTTTTAAGACATGTAATCTTCTCTGGTAACCATTTTAATTGATCACCTGATATGTTAAAATGAGAAGCCAGCTTAATCTATTAGCAAATACATATTGAACACACTCTGTGTTTTAGCCAATGTGCTAAAAAGCACCAAATATTGAAAATACCAATGTCTTTAAGTATGCAAAAATTATCTACTTTTATGTTGATATTGTGGGATGATGAAGCTTTAAGTATGTGTTATTACCTATAGAAGTTTTGCTAAAATTGGTTGAAATGGGTGGGCATAACACTCACTTCAGACTATCAAACATTACTTTCTTCAGTTTAAGGTGTTTTAGTCAATAACTAATAAATTATATTGTGCACATTCACATATCCCTTAGAGCTAATATTTTTTTAGAAAAACAGATGACTTTATAAGTTGATTTAATGAAGTATTTATATCTTAAAAGGGAGTAAAAACTAAATCTAAAAGAAGATAATATATAGTTTAAAAGATCTCCACAAGGCTTACTTTTGCACATATATTATCATCTCTAATATCTGAGATGTTTTTCCTATAAAAATTATACATTATGTGTATACATTATATACATTATATGCTCTCTGGTCTTTGGAATTTCTGGTACCATAAAAAAGTAACAAATCATCATTTCATCTCTGCAAATTAGTATCTCTTCCTTTCCTGTGTAGAGATGAGGGAAAGAAAGCATGAGAGTGATCACCATTTAAAAGTGAAAAAGAACTTTTTTTTCTTTCCTATACCATTTTCTCTTCCTGTCCAACCAATCTTTTAATCCAAATTCCCATGTTCCAGTTTAGAAAACTTCTTTTGCTCTTTAAGAGTCAGTCACAGAAGCAGTCCCACGCCACCACTCACTCTTTGATTCAAATAAATTATGAGCCATACATAGATTTAAAGTAAAATTCTGGAAATTAAAAGAAAAGAGCTTTTATTTTTGATTACTCACCACTAAGAATTTAATAGCTTCTAGTAAGAAGGTATTACATTTAGCTTTGTAGAAGATAATTACAAAAATTATCAGTTTTCTTCTCCCCAGAGCTGCCTGATACCTTAATAATACAGTCAAGTGAAAATTCTGTAATTGTCACTATTTTATAAGGTGATAATTTAAGTAGTTACTCAAAGGGATTGTGTGATCCCATCAGTTGTCAAGATGTGATGCCAGCGCGTACCTGAGGATGAATACAATGGTTGTCATGGCGACACTGAAATTTAGAGAACTGCTCACAAAAGCAAGTGTTCTTGTGCATCTCAGGAACGCGTGACTAATGGTTTCTGTCTGCAGGCTTTCCCGATCATTTGGTCAGAACATTGCAACCAAAATGCAATCAATTTCTCAGCTGTACCCCTTGGCTCTACTGACTTCTGATACCCAGAGAAGCACCGCTCTTTCTGACCCTTGCTTCAGTCATTTCATCACTCTCACTTCGAGTGTTTGGAGAATACACAGTATCCAGTCAATATCAAGATGGGTTTTTTACTTCATTTATAGCAGAGTGCAGTTTGAAGTATATATGTGTGTGTGTGTGTGTGTGTATAGATATAGATATAGATATAGATATAGATATAGATATAGATATAGATATAGATATCTATGTAGATATAGATATCTACATAGATATCTATATCTTAATGTTAGTCACAAAAAAACTTCAAAGAATGTATTAGGAGGATAGAAAGTGATTCCAAATGTTACTGTAATTGAAAAACAGTGTGATGGGTTTTGTTCACTTGTTTTCTTTTCTGGAGAATGAGTTGTTACAGATGAGAAAATTATTTTAGAAACTCATAACATTTTAGAGATGTGACCAAAAAGATAATCGTTGATCTTACATCTAAGTGAATGCATACTTGTAAATGAGCATGAAAGGACATAGATAGCAAAGATCTAACTTTCTTTCCTCCAAAACAGAAGAATAAAATGTTCTTAAAAAACTCAATAGCATACCAGCACAGATTTGTACCCATTTCAATAGTTTGTAGCTGTTTCTGGAGTGAAACTTAGAGTAATTTTCTAGAGCTTTTGAGATCTAGATCATAATGTACTTTCTCATCAAATTGTTTTTCAATATAACTCCAAGTTACCAAAATGTGAGTATTTACTGTGAACTTGGAACTACTTGATCTGTCCTCAGAAATATAAAAAGTCATCAGATACACTCACTGCAACAACTTTTACAGTGTACAAGGTACTATACTAAAGAATAAGCATTTTACTGCATTGCCTCTTTAGACAAGGAAAGAGGCGCGATGCGGGTGAAAAGGAAAATACGAACAAAGAAACAAAAGTGGGGAAGAGCAGGAAGTACAACATTCACAGAAAAGCCATAAGGACTGAAGGGCAGTTGAAGAAGAAGACCTGGGATGCTCTGGGAAGGGAGTGTCAGGACATAAGTTTAGGGAGATGGGTTTGAAGCATATTGTCAAGTGGCTGAGTGTTTTAAGAAGAGGTATAATCTAATCATATTTGTAACTCTAGTATCATTGTGGACTTGGCTTGGAATTGAGACCAGAGCTGGGGAGACCAAGCCAAAAAAAAGTGAAGAGGACAGAACTAATGGGGATAAAGAGACAGGTTCTTGACTTTTACAATGTCAACAAACACTAATATTTCCCAAGAGTTTACCATGCATTTTCAAAACTACTGCTTTTCAAAATATACTCTCATTTCATCTGCCCCAGACTCTCCTTGGGCACTACTATAATGCCCTGTGCATAGATGAGAAACTGAGGCACTAAAAGTTTAAAGAGCTTCCCCAAGGTCATGCAAGTAAAAATATTTTGAATCAAATCTGTCTGATTCCAGATGCACATGCACTGAACTGTACAGAAGAGGAAAATGAGCTAATGGGTTTCTTTTTTAACAGCAAATCATTCCTCTTCATCTCTGCTTTCTATAAACAGTGCCTCTTTCATTAAACACTTTTATTAAGTAGAAAGAGTAATGAATCCTGTGCAATAATTTTAATTAATTTCACACAATAATAAAGAAATCATGGTGCAGTTAAATAGAGATGCATTAACAAATATTATGATATTATACCATTTTAGAGGCTGAAAAACTTTTTATGGAGTATAACTGTGTCTTTTTTCCCTAATTTAATCTTCTCATACCCAATATCTAGCAGAGTGAACTGGGGAGACACAATACGTTATTCCACAGAAAGACTAGGAAGTCAAGCTGACCAATCTTCTTGTTTTACAAGTGAAGAGACAAATTCAAGGTTCATCTTGGGACTTGACAAGGCAAGGCATAAAACATAATATCTTCTGAGTGTAGTGAACCTAGGATAATTTTTATAAACAGTTAACTTATTTTGATAGAATACTTATAGGAATAGCACAAAGAATGGGACTAACAAGTATGTGCTTGCGTGGGTAAGAACACAGCTAGGAACATTTAGTCAATGGATGGTACATACTATACAGGCCAGGCCAAAAGTAGGGACAGAGTTTATACTTGCATGATTATTTATTAATTATTATATTACTTTCCACAAAACAACTGTGAACTTACTTTGTCCGACCCTGTCTGATACAATGTCTACAGAAACCATCTAGTTGTCATCTATAATAAATTTCTTGGTTTTAAAGTATCCAAACCCTGGCATTGTACAGAAAAACTTAACAAATTTATTTGTTTATTAATGTGGAATTTCTGAAACTTGTTTATTGAAACATTTTGACTTGCATTAGTTGTTTATGTGCATAGATTTAAATTAAAATTCATGATACTCTCCAGTTCCATCCATGCTGTCAGGATGGGTAGGAGGGGTAGGAGTTCCTTCCTTCTTTCTTTCTGCTGTGTGGTATTCCATTGAAATAAGTCAGGCAGTGAAAAACAAATACCATATGATCTCACTTATATGTGGAACCTAATCAATAAAACAAACAAGCAAGCAAATAGAACCAGAGACATGGAAATAAAGAACAATCTGACAGTAACTAGAGGGGAGGGGGAAGGGGATTTACAGAGGAAAGCAGAGGAAGAGTCAAGGAACACGTGTAAAGGAACCATGGACAAAGACAATGGGGGGAGGGATGAGGACTGGAAGTGGAAGTGGGGAGATGTATAGGGCCGGGAAGAGTACTGGGAGGGAACGAGCACAATTGTAATTGAACAACAATAAAAAAAATTAAAATGAAAATATAAAATAAAATTAAAAATATGAGCTCAAAATGAATAAGTATAATTTTGCATACAAATGAAAATGGAAAAATAAGAAAATTTGCTAATATCTGATTCTGTGGCCCATCCTTCATTTTTTATCACATACTTAGGTACCATACATGCAGTAAGCTAGCAGGACACATTTTAGCATAATTGTCACACACTTGCCATAGGTGCCATGTACGTTGAGGGGTTTAAATGGACCAACCAGATAAGCCTCACTCCGCTCCTGTGAAACTTCCACAGCACTAAGTGCAGATCTACGTCCCAAGCAAGGTTTTTGCTCTGGGATGCAAAGTGAAGACTATATATCAGTGGGCTTGTGGTATTAGAGACAACTGATCCAAGTAGTAATGATGTTTCTTCACTTTCCAGCATAGGATGCACTGTTGTCGGGAGCTTTTATAGCTGGCTGCTTCCTGAATGTTTTGACACCACTTGGTTTGTGGACAAGGCATTACAGCAACACTATCAAAGTGTGGACCCCAAACTGACTGCTGACTGCAAAACACTGCCAAACGCATGGATGCTAGATGACAAGCAGGAGCCAGAATAAAAATCAACTATGTCACTAAGGGCACTGTTTAGCTTAGCTGGCAATGTGTGTGTTGGGAAGGGCAGCAGTGCATTGATATTCTGGAGCAAGCCATCTTGTCTTTCACAAGGTTTGGGGGAACTTATGTGACCCCTCTCTTTCTGATGGAGGTCTGTAAGCTGGAAGCACTAGCCTATGCTAGAAAGCAAATTACAAGCACCAGGAGAATAAAATGCTTTATTCTCTTGACTAAATTGTGCATGATTTATAGTTAGCCTAACAGAAATAAGCACTACATACTATGATCTTGGGAATAAAATATATATGTAACTTTAGTTTTCCTTTGATTGAAGATGACATTTTAACTTAAAATCTGTTCACTTGCATTCCATTGGCTTTTATAATTTATTATTTTCTCAGTGCTGATATTAAGAAGGACTAAAAATTAAGGATACTTCACAGCCCCTAAAAGTTTCTGTAAGATGTGCATTCTAAGATGTTTAGAGGAGTCAACAATTATTAACTTCATATTCATGATTTCTGAGATTGGGATCAACCTTTATGAGTAAGAAAAAAAAACATTTTGTTTCCAGATTTTTTATGGATTGTACCTTGTTGCAAACCAGGTTTTTCTGTTTTAATCTGGACAAAGATATATTATTTTAGTTATCCAAAATGTTTTGCAATGCTCTAGATGGTCATCCTAATGCTAGCTAGTTACAACACAACAGAAATGCAAGGCTTTAATGATGCCTGCAAATATTAAATGTATTTGGCCACTTCTTGAGTGTCAAACACATTTGTTTTTATTTTCATTTTTCTTTTCAAAAAGCAATTTAAAAAGTGGAGTCAACCTTGTATAAATATTTGCTTTCACATCAATTTCAAAGATAAAAGGGGTGGTTTAATGGAGTGTGAGAAATAGCATCAGTTTTATAAAGACCTTTATTATTAGTGTAGAAGCTTTTAAGGACACTCCCTATTAAAAAAGAAAATGATATCAGAAAAAAATCAAATGCTACATTTTTCTGTTGTTTTAAAACTATTGTGTTGTCATAGTTTGCACACTATTCTATATGAATCAACCATCTCACAGGGCTATAAAATTGAATCAGGATACCAGCACCATTTCAGTACTAAGCAAAAACATTCTGAAGTCTTGGTAAGTTACATATTATGGAGTACTAACATATAGAGTGGGTAAAACTAGATTCCCCTAAAAGACATAGCATTTCAAATTCATGAGTGTTATTATAGGTTTTTGCATTCTTTCAATCAGATGCTAAATGACTTGAAAGCATGAGTGCTATTAATCAGAGAATTATGTGTCATAAGCCCTGCCCTAAAAATACAATGTTATTTGAAATAGTTGTTTCTATGGTTGGTTGCAGACTTTTCAGAAAATGAATTTCACAGATTGTAGCAGATTCCTAAAATCAACTAAAATAATCAGATACACACTTGAGCACATGTGGTACAATGACTATGCACACCACTGTAGAAATCATTAGTCACAACATCTGTTAATGGTAGAAAATTAGCAACCTTATTTATATAGACAATAAAGTCTGTGAAAAATTCCTCTAATTAACAGCTGTTGCAAACTATTTTATCTTTTGCATGTGAAACTCTTTTAAAATACTTTAAAAAGTCTCTCAGATGAGCTTTTAATTGGGCAAAATGACAATTTTAATAACTTCACATATAAGTAGATCTATGTGGTCCTACTTATAAAAAGAGGAATGATCAGCATTCCAAGATGCAAGTTTTTTACTATTTTATTTTATTTTGATAATGTCTTATTTATCAATTTTTCTTTTTTACCCCGTGCTTTTTTTTTTTTTTTTTTATCAAGTCTTAGAACACTGCCTAGCCCTCGATTCTGGATATTTTGATTAATTTTTTCCTAAACATTTTATAGTTTTTCAGTTTACATTTAAGTCTAAAGTGCATTTTGACTTGTTTTTGTATAAGATGTAAGATTTAAAAAGTCAACGCTTGCCTTTTTGCCTATGACATTCGATTGTTCCAGCACTATTTCTTTAACAGGCTGCCCTTTCTCTATTGAGTTGTTTTTACACCTTTGTCAAAATCAGTAAGTATGTGTGGGTCTTCTTATGTGTTTCATTCTGTTCCATTGATCTATTTGTCTACTACTTCATCAATATCACACCATCTTGATTACTGTAGCTACCTAGTAGGCTTAATATTGGGTAGAGTAAATCTTGAACTTTATTCATCGTTGTCAAGGTTTTTAAGGCTATATCAGGACCTGAGTGTTTCAATGTAAAGTTCAGAGTAAGCTTGTCTATGTCTACAGAGAACTTTGAGGAGGTCTGGATAAGAGTTGCATTAAAGTTATAAATAATTTGTGGAGAATGGACATCTTTACTGTTGTCTTCCAATTCATAGCACAGTATGCCATTCTGTTTATTTAGGTCTTTAATTCCATCCCACAACATTGGTCATTTTCAGCCTATTGACCCTGTACAATGTTTTGTTAAATGTATGTGAGTGAGAATAGTTTACAGATGGATGTTAACTTTGAGCTTTCTAAATTACCTCTGCATGGAGGTATTCGGTAGATTATGCATTTTCTCAAGTAGCCTCAGCAACTAAGAAAAGAAGAGAAAAGAAAAAAAAAACTAGTTCAGATCACTTTGCGAGGCATGTAGGACAGAAAGATAGTACAGAGTAACACTTCAGAGGCTTGTGCCCATCTGGTTATATACTCGGGAGGAGGATAATGAAACCAAGTGAGGTTGTAAAGATGGTAAAACAGAAGTTGAATGAGCAGACATCAGGAAGCACTCAGAAAATTAGAAATGAAATGATGAGAATGATGTCCATAAACCCAAGAAAGGAGATGATGATGGCATGAAACAAGTTTCAGTCAACAGTTCCATCAAGAAAAATCTATTATAATTTACTTTCACTGGGCATCACACTACTGGTACTACAGAGTTTAGCATGAGGAAAGGAGAGATACAAAGACGAGGAATGTAAAGTCCCTGTCTGAAGAAGCCCAAAACTCAGCAAAGGCATGTGAGAAGCACATCAATTACTGCATTTTGTCTAATAACCAGAGCCCTCATTATGGCACACAATTAGAAAAGCCCAGAGCAGAGCACAGAACGAGACAACAAAGGAAGAGTGAAATAAATGTTGAAGGATAAATTTGACTCATGTGTAGATTATGAGACAGGAAGGTAAAGGCGGAAACCTTAGAAATGACTGAGGATAAAAAACTGGAACATGGTCAGTCGGTAACAAGCAACGCAGATGAGAGTACTGAAGGTTTGCATTAAAATAAAGACCCTTTGAAGTTTTGAATTAATGGTAGTTCTATTTCCTTTTCAAGTCTTTAGCAGTTCAGTGTATCTGTTGTGTAAAAAGAAATTATACACACACACACACACACACATAATTTCTATCTGCTAACCTCCATGGTGCTGAAATGTTTTGTCACTGATGTTATGAAGAAAATGTTACTCAACACACAAATCAGCCATTAGGGTGTTTCCTGCCCAAGCATAGCTGATTTTTTACCTGTATATATATATTAGCATATCACCTACCATGTTTGGCAACAATCCACAAAACTAATATCATTTTACGCTTCAGTGTTTTTGCAAATATAAATACATTTTCCAAGATAAAAACAATTTGAGGAACCACAGTGTTTCTTAGCTCATCATTGGAAATGGTAATTAGCACATCAGTAAATTACCTGTACAATTTTATTTCCATGAACAAGAAAATAATGTTATCTCACTCAGCGCAGCAGGCTGATGTGAATTATGACTTTCAGAAAAATGAAGCCTTATGATTATCCACCAAAGGTGCAAATTCACAATGATGATGTTGCTGTGCCAGCAACTTGTTATTCTGAAGTGCAAAGAAACACTCGCAGACTATCCTAAAGCATTCTAGATGAACATGCCTCGATTAGCAGGAATACAAGCATGTCCTGCCTTATTTCCTTCCCTCTGGGATCAGGTGCCAAACCTTTTACTAGTTCCTTTGTTTAGTTTGTTATCAAATAATCCACAGAAATCTCTTCAAATCAATAGCAAATTGTTGTTGTACCACAAATTAATTTTTCTAATTAAAATTTCAAGAAAGCTGGTTTAAAGGCCAGGTAAATGATATAGGCTACTATATATTTGCCATCTGCACAGTATTTATACATCACTTCAAATCTAAAAGTAGCTTTTAAAATTAAAAAAAAAATTCTACTGGTTTCTTCATTTTTCCAGTGATGAAATTTTTTTATTATTAAGCAGTCTACAGAAATGTGATTTTTTTCATTACTAAAGAGAAAATATGCCTAATCTGACTGCTTTAACTTACACATGAGGAATCTAAAAATCCCTATGACTAATTGCGTTGCACAAAAAGAAATCATGAAAAAATTGAAATAAAGTACTGAAGTGAAATTTTATAAGTGATATAGGTTTTAAATCTACCATGTTTAAATCCATTCTCTATAGATCCCACCAAGTTTGTTTACCCTGTGCTTCAATAACCTCATTCACAGAGAAATTATTATCCCTAAGACAGTATATTCTGTCTTTATATAGTTATGGCAGTCATTCTTTATATCCCCAATGGGCCTGTCTACCGTTCCACACTCTACCCGTGCAAGATAAAATAAAATTTGCTTGTATATAATATTGTGGTTTCAAATTTAGTTTATCTGTTTCTAAATAATCTTTATCAATAAAAAAAGAACATAGATTCTGCTTATGAACTAATAAAGAACCTAAAAGAAATATTTAAAATTAATGTAATGATGAGGGTGGTGATAAATGTCTTTAAATATAAGTAGATAACATTCTGCACAAATTTAAGTAGCAAGATTAAATTTCTATGTTTAAAAGGCCAAAGTAAAGACAGGAGTTTTCCTCATCTCAAGAAATTACCACTAAGTGATAAGAACAAGATCAGAAACAATTACAGCCATAAAAAAAATAATAAGTTCATTAAACAAATATCTATCACATGTCCATCATGATCCAAAGATTGTGCCAAGTACTCTGAGTACAAAAACAAATAAAAGAAACATGAGTTTTGTCCACATGGAACATTCAATATATTGAGAAATTAAACTCTAACAATATGCTCTACTACTACATCTTTGAATAACGAGAGACTTTTATATTTTGCAGAAATTATAGTAAGTAAATGAAAAGAAATAACATAATTATAACAGGCAGAAATTATTTAGTCATTACTAGCTTGGTCATGTGTGACAAAATTGTTTAAATTGTAACAATGTCAATTTAGAGATGATTAAATTAATAAACTAGCATGTTTCCCATTTATTGTCACTTGTTCTATATGCAATGAATATTTTTCAGTCTAATGTCAGAACATACTAGGTGCCATGTAAAAATTTCAAAAATGCATTGTAATGATGCCAATTCCTGTCAAAGAAAAATATTTAGCACTCATAAATATCACTGAAATTTTCAAATGATTTGTTCAGAAAATAAAATTCAAAGCACTATACAATTTAGTATTATTTTATTCTCAGTTGAATACATAGACAAAAAGGTATGTATCTCTTAAAATAGTTATTATGAGCCTATCATACATAATGTCTCAATGTATTTACTACATATATTTTAAATCCAGGAACTTTACTTGTAAATAATCTCTATAAATTAAGAAAGACAAAATAGAGTTTATTACCTAATAAGATATTTAACTATAAAGATACTACATAGTGATAAATATATTTAAAATTGGTTGAAATTCGGTAGTTATTCAAATAGTAAAATTAAATTTATTCTTTAAAAAGTGAGGTTGAAGAAGTTTCCTCAGATCCTCAGTAATCATCATTACATAACAAGACCAAGAATCAGAAGACCAGCTCCATCCTTTAGATCCCAAAGATCACAGAGTACCTTTCTCTGAAGTAAGAGGGGGAAAACCAAAAATTTCTCATTGGAACAAGAGGAACAGGTACAAAGAATGAGTAAGAAAGAGAACTTCTCCAGGCCCAGTTTGGCATGAGTTCTTGAGAAGCAAAAATAAGTGGGCTATATTAAATAATTAATTTAATAATTTAATTGCAAAAAAGTACACCTTCCGGGAACAGTCTGTTAGTGAAACTGAAAGGGGAGAAAAGCTATGTTGAGAGACATAACACTGTACTTAGACTCAACACTCCTATTGTTTGAGTTAGCCTGACACATCTTTCTGGCCCTACTCTATCCCCAAGAAATAGTTATAATTAGCAAATTTAAAGGGGAAATCATCATAAATGAATAAAGTTTACACCATAAAATGAGTAAAAAAGAAATTCCCATAGTACTATCAGCTGATTTCTCAAAAGAAGCCTTACAGGCAAGAAGAGGCTGGAAAGAAGTATTCAAAGTCATGAAAGGCAAGGACCTACATCCAAGATTACTCTATCCAGCAAAGCTATCATTTAGAATGGAAGGGCAGATAAAGTGCTTCCCAGATAAGGCCAAGTTAAAGGAGTTCATCATTACCAAGCCCTTATTATATGAAATATTAAAGGAGCTTCTCTAAGAAAAAGAAGAAGATCAAAAATGCAAACAGTAAGGTGACAACAAACTCACAACTATCAATAACTAAATCTAAAAAAAAAAAAAACTAAGCAAACAACTAGAACAGGAACAGAATCACAGAAATGGAGATCACATGAAGGGTTGTCAGTGGGGAAAGAGAGGAGAAGAATGGAGGAAAAAGATACAGGGAATAAGAAGCATAAAATAGACAGGGGGAGGTTAAGAATAGTATAGGAAAGAGAAAAGCCAAAGAACTTATATGTACAACCCATGGGCATGAACTAAGGGGCAGGAGGGAATGCTGAAGGGTGAGGAGGTGCAGGGCGGAGGGAGATAAAGGGGAAAAAATGGGACACTGTAATAGCATGATCAATAAAATAGACTTAAAAAAGAAAAATATTGCCACAAGTACACATTTAAAAATGTTGGTCAAACACATTGCCATTATTAAAAGTATTTGATGAAGAAATGTATATAAATCAAGAGTTCAAAGCATCAACACAATAGTTTATAAACAATGTGTCGAGAACTAAAATATGGCCTGTTTTTGACTATTGTGTTTTGTTTCAGAAGAAAGTACAATTTATTGAGGTATAAATTCTATTATATGTATTAAGATCTACAATATTGGTTATTATACATGCTTTCTAGATCTTTATTATGTTTTATCCACTTGTGTTGAGAATGGTATGTCAAATACCTTAACATTACAGTGTATCTGTATATTTCATTTTGAATGTACTGTAATTTTTGCTTTATGATGGATAATTGCTGTATGTTTGGGATTTTATAGCTTTTATATCTTCCTTGCATGTTGTAAACTTTAGTATCATTGGTGTCCCACATACCACCTTTCTAGTCATGTATTTTAGCTATGGTACTCCTCTCACCTACATACCTGCCATACCGAATACATACCTTAGAGTTTCGTTAATGGGCCATGCTCTGCATCCCTCTTTGTCTCCTGGGAAAACACTGTGTCAATTAGTTTACCTGGCACTTCAACCTATCCATGGGGACTTTGCTCAAGGTTACTCCCTTCCTTTTTTGTCAGTAAAGCACATAAACATCTTTGTTATGGTATTTTTTTAAAAAAAGGACCAACTACTTAAGGTTAATGTGTCTATCTATTATTTATCTCTATGTCCTCAGGGCCTGCAATAGAACAAAGACTCAATGGATGTTTATAATTCTAGGTGGTATATGAAGTTAATGCTATACTTCAGGCATCACCAAAAGGAAGTGGAGGGGTCAGTTCATAATAAGAGCAAGAAAGTAAGAAGTTAAGAAGAGCTAGGGAAAGTCATATCTATAGGTAGATAGGCTGAGATTAGAAACAGGAAAATAAAAATCTACTACCTTTTTGGGAACCACCCTGCCTGGTATCAGAAGCTGTAACCCCCTCCAAGGCTAAGGCTGAGGGAACAACCTTGGAACCGTAAGCCAGCAAGGAGACAAGCTTATCTCCCTGGCAGGAGCACTGCTTCTGCTCCTTTTACTTCAACCTGCCTGGCCCCCAATGCTTGGTCGGTTAGCCAATGACGGGTAAGATTCCCCAAGGGGGAAATGACCTAAGACAGGCATGATCATGTGGGAGGCACCCAAGGAAGGACTTTGGGGGCTACAGCAAAAGGGGGTGATGGACCCTCACCCCTCGGCTTTGACAAAGCCTGAGTCCTCATTCCATCTGCAAGAAAATCTCCTTATCTCTTGGCTGCCTTACTTCCTTTGCTCCACCTAAGCCTGAAACAATGACGGAGTGCTGTTGCCCTGTGCTGGAAAGGGTGGGTTCCCCGGATGATCAGGCCTAAGAAAGAATATGTAAAATCCTGTGAAACCTGCTTTGTTTAGAATGCTCTCAATTGAATGAGAAGGGTCCAAGGAGGAAGTAAGTTTGTTCCTTAAAGTCTTTTACAGCTCTTTGACCCTGACTCAGAATAGGCCCTCAGACTTCCTTGTTGTCTATTGTTTGATCCTTTCTTCCTGGCAATGAGTAATGGGCTTTACCTGAATTCTTATGCAAACGAACCCAATAAAAGCCTGCTGGGGTGGAGAACAGGGCGCTCTCCCCTAGGGCCCTCTCCCCTACAGAGGGTGGCCCAGCGCTCCCCACTAGAGAGAGTGGCCATTCTGTTCCTACTTCCCCACAAGACTTGGTTGTCTCTGTGTATGTTTTTCTCATGTGTCGATGAGGCATCCGCAGCATTCCGTGGTCACTGCTGGTCAGTGATCAAGTCACTACCTGACATATGGCTTATGTAAATAAAATACACTTTAAGAGGATTGATAGCCCATCAGATTGTGGCATATAATCCACAGAAGCCCATCTCAGATACTGAATCTAGACAATATAGTAAGCAGAATTCCAAGATGACCATGAGACACCACCCCCTGTTAAACACACACCTTCTCTGAGTTACTCGTACACTAATTTATGTACTTTGTAACAGGATTTTGCAGATGTAATTAGATCCCAAATCAGTTGACCTTAGGAAAGTTAACTTCATGGGGCTGACCTAATTGTGTGAGCCCTTAAATGAGACTGGGCACTGCTTGGCAAAAGAAATTCTAAGTGTGAGAAGGATTCAACACAAAAAGATTCTCCATTTTTTGGCTTTGGAGGTAAGAGGAACATGTGGCAAAAAAACAAAAGTGGCCTTTCTCAAAGGAAGTGGGGCCTCAGTCTTACCATCATAGGGAACTGAATTCTCTAACACCTGGATGAGCTTGGAATAAGACCTGGAGCTCTAGGTGTAAACACATCCTGTAGACACTTTGATTTCAGCCTTGTGAAATGGGGAGTGGAGGGTCCAGTATTTCTGTGTACCTACATCTGACCTACAAAATTGTAATATCATAAATATGTATATTTTCATCTTGTAAGTTGGTAGTAATATACTGTGCAACAATGGGAAATGAATTCAACAAGTAGCTAGTCTTATATCCCAACCCCTTCCTAATGTGCGTAGCAGGATGTATTAAGAGGGATGAATGGGTCTTAGCCTGTAGCTTACAGATTTTTAACATCTGCATATGGACAAGATTTAGGAAGGCAGGACCGACTTTAGCAAGGCTTCTAGAGATGGAGTACTGTCATTGAAACTCAGTACTCACGACTGGACCCAACCTCCTACTGTAACAACAACAAAAAATTGCCTGCAACTTCCTATGACTTGCAATCAATCTGCTACTGAATTTTGAACCTACACAGATATCTTTCAAATTCCATTCTGTCTTTTAGGTGATAAGTGATTTTAAACAAAACATTTAACCTAAACTCCTATTTCCTAATCTGTAAAATGGGGATTGGAATTACTATTTCAAAAGGTTATTGTGAAGCCCTGGCTGGTGTAGCTCAGTGGATTGAGCACGGGCTGCGAACCAGGCATCACAGGTTCGATTCCCAGCCAGGGCACATGCCTAGGTTGCAGGCCATGTCCCCCAGCAACCACACATTGATGTTTCTATCTCTCTCTCTTTCTCCCTCCCTTCCCTCTCTAAAAATAAATAAATAAAATCTTTAAAAAAAAGACTTTTAAAAGGTTATTATGAAGATTAAATGATACAATGTCTTTAAGGTTTTAGTGCATTTCCTAGGTTGTAGTTAATATTCATAAGCATTAGCTGATATTAATTTTCTATCCCAGACAAAATCCTTTCTTTCTCTAATGTTCTTTCCTGGCTTAAAAACATAAATATGTATATAATGGCCAAGAATAAATACCCATGTGCTCAAAATATAATAGACAAAATATTTTAAATAATGTCTGTATGTAAATGTTTGCATGTAAATGAAAATAAACACTTATCTGGTTTCAACAGCAGGTGGATTTAAATAAGTAAAACAGAGTTAAATAACTGGGCTTGTGTCCATTTTACCAATACATTTTGTAATATGCTGTCTATATTTTAATTGCAACACCTGCTACTAATTTCTGAATAGAAAGTTTTATTTATGCTTTAATTAAGTTAGACGGATAAATATTTCTATGTTGCTACCCACCATATATTCTGCAGTTATTCAGTGTTTCTAGCAAAATATTTTCACTTTAAGAAGTTCAATAGAAAAATTTAACTCAATAATTTAATCAAGTATCCTACTAGATGCACACCTAGCTAGTTTGTGTGGAGATATTCAAAAGTTATTGCCCTGACCTAAAACTCAAAGGATATTGCCATAAGGGAGACTACTTAAGGGAAGCAACATGGAAGAACTAAGGAAGGGCAGACTTACAGATGAGAAAATGTGGTTAAAATAAATCACAGGAATTTGGGAACCAAATGGGTGTAGAGTGTGAGGAAGAACAAGGAAAGAAAAAGCCTTCCTATTTTTTCATATCCAGCACCAATGAGTTAGCAAACCTTGTCAAATCCATCCCCACAACTCTGAGATCAGGGGTAAATATATATATTTTAAATTAGACAAATCTCACTTTGAATCTCAGTTCTACCATTTGCAATCAACGCAACTACAGGAAAATTTCATTTTCTAAATATAGGGTTATGTTGGTGGTAAAATAATGATGGTAACTGCATTACCACTATCCCTTAACTTGTTTGAAGCTGAAATGAAAATATGCAAAAAAAACACTTAGGTTTTTTTAGAAAGATTATGTCTTTTATTGCAGTGTTATCAGAGATAGAAAAGCAGATTCTTGGCAATTTTTGAAGAAGGTGAGGCATTAAGATCATGGCATGGTGTACTTAAGAAAGCAGCTGGATGTGCAGGTATAAATATCAAAAAGGCCATTTGGAAATAGGCATGAGACTCAAGGAAACAGATGGCTAAACAAAAGCAAATATACAAGAACAAACACAACAAGTATTAAGAATCATCCATGTGGCACTGATGGTTGAAACTACAGGAGTACATAACATGGTAAAAAAAGTTTAAAGGAATTGTCTTAGATTTCAAAAGGAGAATAATGAATGACTATTTCTTCACTTATTAACTTTCATCTATTTATTAATTTTAAAAGATATTGAAGAAAGTGAAGAGATTCCGAAGGACAAATTGGTCATCACAGAATAGTCACAGGGATGTAAAGCACAGCATAGGGAACATAGTCAATAATATTCTAACAACTATGCACAGTGTCAGGTGGATGTGAGATTTATCAGGATGATCACTTGGTGAGTTAAGTAACGTCTAATCACTGGGGCATACGTATGAAACTAATATAATAATGTAGGTCAACTGTAATTGAAAAATAAAAAATTGATTTAAAAAATAAAAAACATATCTATTAGATGTTAAATACAGGGTTAGCCCTGACTACACAAATATTATTAGGACACATTCTTTGCCTTCAAGAAGCTCATCTCTTAAAGATAAAAATCAGACTTAAGCACAAATAATTTTAATTGACTAACAGATAAGAGGACGTGGAGTCTGTGCTTATAAAACTTCCTTAAGGGCAAGGAAGTTTATCAGGCTGAGCTATTGTTAAGCTGATGCCTGAGGAACTGAGGGATAATTAATCATGTAAGAGGTAAAAGCCATTCACAGAAGGTGGGTTAATTCCTGCAAACACCGGCTCACACGCCCACACAGGTGTCCATAAAGCAGCAGATCATGCAACATGGCTGGAGTCCAGTGGTGAAGAAAACTAGAGTGAGGAGGGAGGGATATCATAAATGCTAGATTCTTAAGGAATTTATTTACCTTTTTTCTGTAATGATGAGCAGGCATGAGAGAATAAAGTATCTAGAGAAAGGTGGATACAGTTAAATTAAATTTTGTATTATAAATCAAATGTTAATATCAGAATTAACTAGGGCAACAAGTGTTCCAAGTCATCAGAGAGAAAAAGAAGAGCTGAAATGATTTTGACAACTAATGCAATATTTAATATTTTGAAAAATCCTATGAGTCTGCAGCAGATTGCAAAAATTCCAACACTGTGTCTTCAGTCAAAAATTAAAGTCTGTTCTCCACCCTTGGATCTGGAATGACCTTATTATTTTTGCACTGGCCATTAGAAAGTGGAGTTAAAAAAATTCATATGAATGCCAAGCCTGTCTCCTTTATACACTTCCACTGTCTCTTGGAACCCTACTACCACCATGTGAGCAAGTCCTTGTTGGGCTACTGGAGGGCAAGAGGCATTTGGGCCAGACATGAGCTGAAGCCATCTTAGACCATCTGGCCCCCAATGGGCCACTGGCCATAATCATATGAATGCGTCCAGCAAAGACCAGACTGTCCAGCCCAAATTGCACATCTACAGAATCATAGCCAAAATAAAAAATATTATTTTAAGCCACTAAATTTTGTAGCAATTTTTTATACAACAAAGGAAACTAGACACAGTATATCAATTGTGTATCAGTAAATGCAACATTTTCATTAAAAAATTCCCTGATTTGTTGCTCTTTCTGTAATAAATGTGAACCACACGATTTGGTAGTCAATTATTTATGTTGAGTTAGTTATTCATACACACAATGCAGTAAAATTAATTGTTAGATTCCAGTAATTTGAAATGATATCATTCAAATATAGACCATTCTTATTTTGACTTGTTTTCAAGAAAGTTTTGCTACAGCCAATGAGTAACATAAAGAGTATTTGAGAAGAAAATGTATCCTATTTATTAAAATAGGTTTCAAGTGCTTAGAACTTTCATTAACATACAAATAACAGAAAAACTAATGGGCTAAGTCAAATCATTCTAATTTTTAAACTAATTCATTAGCATAGAATGTACAATGTGTACAATAAAGCAGAAGAATTGCATTTGAAGAGAATGCTCTTTTACTTTGTTGATTCAAGTGGATGTATCTCTTACCTGGTATTAAATTAGGAAAATGTTTCTGATATTTTCCAATCAACTTTCACTGATAAGAAGCCATGTACATATTTCACCCTATGACAATGTATTTCTATGTCCACAAATCTAAGTCTGTCTCTTGATTTGTGTTTTAGCCCCTTGCATTTTTTAAGCTAAATACTCTAATGATTGTTTCCCAACACAGCCTATGATTTAAAAGTTTATAGTTCCATAACCAAAATCTTTCATCTAACCTATAAGAAAGGAGAGTATTATGGCAATAATTATGAACTTTGAAATCTCAATAAAGAGGAAAATAAATATGGGAGGAACATTTTTTGAATACTGAAACTTCTAACATGAGGGTAGTATTTATGGTTTTTAAATCATTGATACCTTCTTATAGAATACATTCCATCAGCAATGTCTGAGAATTTCTACTGTTATATCTTCTACTATACCAGAGGTCATCATTGCTAAAAACATTACCTATTTCTTAAGTGAATATGATATTTTATTATTTCTTTAATTTGTATTTATTTTATTACTAGTGAGGTTGAATATATCTTCATCAGTTTATTCAAATTTTTTCTTGTCAGTTTCCTAGTCATATCCCTTGATAATCTCATAAATATTATTCCTTTGTCTTATACTCTCCTTCTCCTCTCTCTCTCTTTTTCTTCCTTTCTCTTCTTTGTCTTCTTATTTCTTCACTTACATTTTAAATTTTAGCTTTATGATAATAAATAAAAGACATAAGTACAGAAGAGATAGCGGCAAGGAAAATTCTAAGCTTGGAACAGGGAATTTTGGAAAATTTATTCTCCCAAGTTTTCTCTTCAGAAGACACTCAGTTTTGCAGAGTCTCAAGAATGGATCACTCTTAAGGAAAACTTTTCAAAAATCTTCATTCTGGAGACATCAAAAAACAATGAGAAATAATGGAGAAGGATCCAAGATGGCAAAGCAGTAGGTGGAAGTTACACACACCTCCTCCCTAGACCAAACAAGAATTACAATTAGAAAATAGAACAATCTTTTTTCTATTTTCAACAATCAGCCAAATAATCAACTGAAAACCAGCTGAGCAGAAATCTATAACCAAGGATTTACAGAAGAAGCCACATTGAGACTATAGGAAGAGTGGATATCTCAGCTGCAAACTCCCCCGACCCTGAAAGGGAGAGTCTAGCTCCCATAATCTAGCTCCTTAGCCCAGAGCACCAGAGCCTGGAAAAGGAGCCCACATAACACCTGGCTATGAAAATCAGCAAGGATTATGTTTGCTAAGGAAAGGTGAGAGTTTGCTAGAAAACAAAGCAACCTCCTAAGGGGCAGCACACAAAGTCTTGTTCACAGCTATGCACCCTGGGGTCCAGTAGAAAGTGGGCAGCTTGGAACAAAACAGAGTCATGGGAGGAGAGACTGGGTTGTGTGGTTCCAGGGAGAGAGCTGAAGGAACAGCCACCATGACCCATGTGCTTAATCCCTCTCTCACATCACAGATGCCATCTTTCTTGGGTGAGCACTCCCCTCCATGCAACATCAGCCTGGGAAATGCAATAGCCACACCTTCTCAACTCCCTGTCAACTTGCCCAGCAGAGATCACACCCAGCAGAGGAGTCAGCCACCTGGGCCTGGGGTGTAGAAATGGTGGTGGACTCAGTGTATGTCAGAGACTGAGTTGTATGCCTCTGGAGTAGGGCTATTCTCCCCACCATACCACATATCTGACTGCACATATCTGACTGGATCTCCCCATCACAGGAGATCCACTAGCCCAGCCCTCCAGATTCCCAGTGGCCATGCACTGTCCAGCCAGCTCAGCCCTCCAAGAAGCCCAGGCAGAATCTGGAACAGGCCAAGTCATGTGGCTGAAGGAAGGGACCATTTTCCCTCACCTGCCTAACTGGTACAGAGAACTCCCTTCACACAGCCAAATCTTGACCTGTTTGACCCTTGCCCTAACAACTCCCTGAGACCCCGCTCTGCCACAAGGGTCTACAAGCATGTGGTGGGTGGAAGCTGGTCTTGATGGATCCTGGGATTTTTGCTGATTGTCCTAATACTCAGCTATCAGTCTGGTGAACACCACTTGCACCTACCTGGTGACCCACTGAGAACATACTTCAGGCCATTTGTGAATCCCCAGAGGATCTTTCAGTGACAGAGCCTAACAGGCAGCCAGCAGGTAGAGGCAGGCAAAGGCAGAGGTATGGATACCTTGGGCCTTCTCCTGACCTGTCCCCGGGTTCAGCGACGGTGGAAGCCAGTTTTGGTGCATGTTTGGCCCTTCTCACTCACACCCAGCCCCAGCAGAGGAAGCCACAAACTGGATCACATTGTGGCTCCATACAGGTCATCTGGGACCAGTCACAGGCAGCCTCTGACTTTGACCTGTACCAAAGTCCCTCCCAAGAGGCCCAAAATCAACATACTCAGTGGCAGACTCCATACTAATCAGAGGAGGGTCCAAGTAGCTCCACCAGTAGCACATATGAAGAAAGATCTTAGCAAAAACTAGACCCTGCTGAGGTGAATTCTGCTTTGTATGGTCAGCATCCACATAGCAGCTCGTATACTGTGGTCAGAGTTAATCATCACAGTCAACCAGTCTAAGGGTCAAACTCATGCTCAACAGGCCAACAACAATCAATACTCAACTACAACAGGAGGGCTCACATAAACTAGATGAGGGACATTCCTAGAGCACCCAGCTCAGGTGATTAAGGAGATTATGCCACCAGGTCCCACAAGATACTACATAAGGCCACCTTACCAAGAATGGAGGACATAGCAGCTCTATGTAATACCCAAAAACAAACACAGAGAGGCAGCCAAAATGAGGAGACAAAGAAATATTTCCAAAATGAAAAATCTTCAGAAAAAGAATGAAATGAAATGAAGTAAAATGGAGGCAAGCAACCTACAAGATATAGAGTTCAAAACAATGATTATAAGGATGTTCAAAAAAGGTAGTGAGAACATCAACAACATAAAAAATTACATAGAAACCATAAAAACAGTCAGAAATGAAGAACACAATATTTGAAATAAAGAATACACTAAACGGAATCAACAGTAGGTTGGAAGAGGCAGAGAACTGAATCAGTGATTTGGAAGACAAGGTAGCGGAAAACATACAATTAGAGCAGCAATTGTGTAACAAAAACACAATTTTTTAAAAAAGGGGGATAGTATAAAGAACCTTTAAAACAACATAACAACATTTGCATCGTGGAGGTACCAGAAGAAGAAGAGAGAGAGCAAGGTATTGAGAACCTATTTGAAGAAATAATGGCTGAAAATTTCCCTAACCTGGGGAAGGAAAAAGACACATAAGTCCAGGAAGCTCTGAGTGCCCCAAACAAAATGAACCCAGAGCAGCCCACACCAAGACATATCATAATGCTAATGGCAAACGTTAAAGGCAAAGAAAGGATCTTAAAAGCCACAAGAGAAAGACAGTTGCCTACAACAGAGCTTCCATAGTGCTGTTTTCTCAACAGAAACATTTGGGTCAGAAGGAAATGGCATGAAATACTCCAAGTGATGAAAACCAAGGAGCTAAAACCAAGACTACTCTACCCAGGAAGGGTATCATTTAAAATTGAAGGAGAAATTATGAGCTTCCCAGATAAGAAAGAGCTAAAGGACATCATCCCCATCAAACCAATATTACAAAAAATATTAAAGTATCTTCTTTAGAGGAAGAAATTTTTTTAAAGGAAGAACATAGTTATAAAGAAAACAATGGCAATGAATATGCACCAATCAATAATCCCTTTAAATGCAAATACCTTTAATGTTCCAACCAAAAGACCCAGGGTAACTAAATGGATAAGAAAACAAAACTCACGTATACTCTGTCTTTAAGAAACCCATCTCAGAAAGAAAGATACGAACACACTGAAAGTAAAGAGATGAAAAAAGAGATTTCCTGCAAATAAAAAGAAAAACAAAAAAGGTAGGGTAACAATACTTGTATCAGATAAAGTCAACTTTGAAACATAGGCTATAATAAGAGACAAAGAAGAACATTGCATAATGATAAAGAGATTAATCCAACAAGAGAATATAAACCTTGTAAGCATTTATGCACCCAACATAGGAGCACCTAAACGTATAAAGCATATCTTGGTTCTGGACTCAAGGCTGTACCCTAATGTTGACTTTCTTTGGAGATATAATGGTCATCTTTCTTCCCAATATAGCCACAATAAAATTAAAATATTTCTGCCAAAGCACACTTCTCTAATATGAACTATATCTATACCCCCACAAAAAAGGAGTGTGGAAAATGTACAGATCACTGTATTTTATTTATTTCATTCCCTTTACCCAGAATGCTATCTTCATGTTAAGTAGCTCACTCTTTCTTCAAGATCCACCTTCAGTTTGAAACTTTTCTTGTCCTCCAGTCAAGTCTGTTCTCATCCCCCTTGAACAAAATTTATCTAGGATATATGACTGTATTTATAGAATTCCTCTTCCTGCATTGTGAATTACTTCCACAAATGTCCATATTTTAATCCATCTCTAAATTGAAATTATCTCAGAAAAATGAAATTTTCTTAAAATCCTTTAGACACACACTTGGCATTATTCAAAGTGGGTAGATCTCATTAAAAGTTTGTTTATGGTTATTAGCACCTTAGTGTAAATTGCCTTTTCAGTTAACTGTTTTTAGTGGAGTGAGGAGATGAGAAACTTGAGCTGCAGGAAGAGCAATTTTGAAGGAAACCTTAATAGATTTAGTGTGAGTGGAGAACTCATGAGTACCTGGAAGAACAGAGGAGGCAGGCTAAGAGAAGCAACTAAAGAATGGTAGAGGAGAGAAGACAATGTATTCCGTTCAACTCACATTCCTACTGAGGCAATCCCCTTCTCCAAGGTCAAAACTAAGCTACAGCACAGCTGATAAATGTATGCACTTAAGATTTTGTAACATCTCATAAAATATTCAACTATGCAGTCAAGTTGAAGGAATTTTAATATAAAACCAGCATATTCACTTCTTAGAATCTGCCATTAACATTTTACTTGTGTTTTTTAACCACATATCTAGTCATCTACATATCTGTCAATCTCCGTCAGCCTTTGGATGTGTTTTAGAGTGAAGTGCAGAGTCTGTACAATTAAACTGAAGTACTACAGAATGCATATTGTAAACTAGAGCTCAGGATTATTTATAGTTTCTTTTCTTTAAATGGAAAATTTATGGTATAAGATACCATTTTATGACTGCTAACCACAGCAGCTCTGTGCTTATTTCCAGAAATGCTTAGAAGTTTGGTACCAAGATAAGAAAAAGTAAGCTAACTAAAGATTTATAATGTGTTGTTTAAATGTCAAACCTTAAGCTTTATGCCCAGGGCCAACGAGTTTATTTACCACTTATCATCTGATGTAATGGTTTAACCACACTGGTTTGGGTATATGGCTACTGGGGAATAAAAAACTGCTAAAAATGTTTTCTCATAGTCTACTGAAACTAAGATTTCTCACTCACAGATCAGTGACTCACAGTCCACAGACCAAGGACATTCTATGAGACAAACAGCATCCCCTGAGCTAAGCCAGAAAGTCTCTCTGGCCCCCACTATCACATGTACCTGGAGCTGCCATACCATCCTCTGTGCTTTGACTAAAGCCTTAGGTGAATATGCTCTGTGAAGTATTGTAAGTCTTTTTGCTTATTTAATACTGTGAAATTGCTTCATTTATATATAATGGAGCACATAAAATTTAACTGATGTTTACTGAGTTTTGACAAATGGCTATAACCGCATAACCCAAACTCCTGTCACCACATAAAATATTATTATTTACCTCAGAATGTTCCTTTATGCCCATTCTCCTCAATCCCTAGCCCACACCTAGGGATACCTATTTTTTTGTTTGTGTGTTTGCTTTTTTTTGCTACAGATTAAATTTGCCTATTATAAAACTTCATATATCTGGAACCATACAATATTTGCTTTTATGTCTTCCTTCTTTACTTGGCACAATTTGGGGATTCATTGCATGTGCCAATATGTTGTTTTTTTATTGTTGAGTTAATATGCCATTGTATGAATATACCAAGGATTGTTTATCTACTTTCCTATTGATGTATTACAAGGTTTGTCCAAGTTTAGAGCAATTTAGAATAGATTGGTGTGAGTATAATTGTAAGAGTCATTTTGTTTTCCCAGGCTTTGGGCAATATCAAAGGTGGAAAGTGTTAGGTCACTGGCTAAATGTATGTTTAGTTTCATAAGAGACTGACAATACTTTCCCAAAGCAGCTGCTGCCTTTCACATTCCCATCAGTACTGTATGGAATTTTAGTTATTCCACATCTTTGCCTAGTGGATGTATAATGGTATCTTATTGTAGTTTTAATTTACATTTTCCTGATGAGTAATGACTTATATTTACATTTTCCTGATGACTAATGATTTGAGTAGTTTTACATATGCTTAATGAACATTTATGTATATTCTTTTCTATTTTTCAAAATTTTACATTATTTTCTTTCACCATTTATTCCCCATAGCCTCTTCCCCTTCCACCAACCCCACAATCACCACACTGCTGTCTGTGTCCATGAGTTCTTTCTCTTTTTTCTTTTTTACACAATTCCTCCACATTCCCCAGCTTCCTGCCACCCCAAAGCTGTCAGTCTGTTCCCCATCTATGAGTCTGTCTTTATTTTGCCTGTTAGTTCAGTTTGTTCATTAGACTCCACATATGAGTGAAATCATATAGTACTTTTATGAAGTGTCTGTTAATATATTTGCCAGTTTTTAATTGGAATATTGCTCTTTTTTATTATTGACTGGGAATTCATTAAATACTTGGTGTCCCAGTCTTTTTGCAGCTATGTGCTTTACAAATATTGTAATTGAGTCTGTGGTTTACCTGTTCATTTCTCTTATTGTTAATGTCTTTTGATGAACAATGTTCCATTTTTTAAAAAGTCTAGCTTATTGATTCAATCTGTAGAATCATGAAAAATAATAAGTCATTATGGCTTAAATCATAAAATTTTGGGAGTGTTTGATATCTAATAATATATAATGATACTTATGTCCTATGTCCACAGATTAAGAGTAAAAAAGAAGCTTTTGTCTCATATGTCTCCTAAAAATTAGTATAAAGCTGAACATATTTACTAGAATAAATATGGATTATGCCTTTCTGATATATTCCTCCATCCATGCATGAATACTGAATAATAATCCTTCATGCATTATGCAAAGGCTGATGCAGAAATCCTTAAAACCTCACAATAATGAAGCTCCACTTAATAACTTTGATTAGTACTTTTTTTAAGTGCTGGCTCTTGATAATTTGCTTGACATAACCAACAACACCTCTTCAATGTGAAAAAGCAGTTGACTAAAATTATGTGAGCCACAAGAAAATAGAGACAAAAGTTACATAATTATGGTTGTCCTGGCTATAATGTAAAACAATCAATTATAAAGATTGTAAGAGTATCTTCTTTCATGCCCACCAGGGGATAGTACTTAATGATATGATAGACTCTTACTGAAGGTATTAACTAATGTCAATGAGGAGCGTGATTTTTTTCCTGAAAAGACAATTACAAACTATAAAGCTGTCTTTGACTCATTTATATTTTAATACAAAGAGATTAACATAAGAAAACATTCAGTACATAAAATATATTATTTTGATTTTTAAAGTTCCATGCCTTTTAGTAAAAAAATAAATAAATAATCTAAACAGAATAGCAATTTGATTTTTAGAGAGAGACAAAAAAGGTTTAATAATTTTCTCAAAGTCAAAAATTATAAAAATGTACAGTATAATTATGAAATGATTATATTATGATGAGAATAAGTTTTTGAAGTGTATTCTTTTATTCAGATTAGATTGCATCCTATAAGACTTGGTTTTGATCTTGAGAAGATAAGCTAGGATGTATGTCCATCCATTCATTCTACAAATATTTATTAGATACCAGCTACATATCACACATTGTTGAAAGCTCTAAAAATGGAACAACATTCAAATTGAGTAAAGGGTGTGAAAAAACAATTCATTTAGCTTGCTTGAGGAAAATGGTCTAAGAAAAGGAACATAAAGGACAAAGGCTTTGGTGGGATTATGTATCCATCTTCCAGGAATCCAATCAGGCTAGAGCAAAGGACATTAGGGAGATGTAGCTGGGAAAATCAGCTAGTGTCTTCCAGTTTATTGTAGACTTTTTCTGACTGAGAAAAAAAGTATTAAATGATTTTGAGCAGAGAAGTGATATATGTTTTATAATGCTCTCTAACAGGTTGATGGAGAGGATCATAGAGGTTAAGAGTAAAAAGACTGACAACAATGAGGAAACTAAACAATCCAGTTGAGAAATGATTTTTGCCTTGGGCTAGGAGAGGTATCATTAAAAGTGATCAACTGGTAATCAAATCAAAAGTTCAAAGGAGAATACTGGATTGGAGATACAAATTTAAAGGACTATACTCACATAAAAGTGATTCTTGAAACTTCAAAAGTAGATGAAACAGCTTTCTAAGGGAGTGTAGACAGAGAAGAAAGAGTTAAGAAAGACAGAGGTAGAGCTAGTGAAGAAATTAAGAAGTAAAGCCAGGTTATAGGTAAATTAAAAAAATTATGTTTCCAATCAAGTAAGTGAGGAAAATGTATCAAAAAATAAGGAGAGAATCAACTGTGTCAAATGCTAGGTTAAACAAGGTGATGGCTGAGAAATGGCCATCAGACGTGTCAGCAAGAAGGTCGCCGGTTACAGGAACAATTTTGATGGCTTGGTAGAGCCAAACACTCAAAGAATAAGATTGAAGGTAGCAAATAGACACAATCCTTTCTGGAACAAGAAAAGAAAATGTATTTCTTCATTAGGAAATGCTGAAATCTGTTCCACCATCTTTGGGGATACACACTAGATTTCTCACTTTTCCTAGACACAGTTTCTCTGATAGGAAGTGATCACCCCCATGAGAAGCAGCACTCACTTCTCTCCAGAGTACCACTATTCCACCTTTGGTATCTCAACACATTTCTCCTCCTCTCATATCCCTTTTGAAAAAAGGGGAGAGAGTTGACAAAGATGGCAGAGAAGTAAGTATAAGCTACACTAACTTCCTCCCAGGATCAATCTGGAATTACAACTAAATTATAAACAAATAACCCTAAATAACCAACTGAACACTAGCTGGTGAAGAGCCTGATAACCACAGACAGACAGAAGAAACTACTTCAACCATAATGTGACTGGTAGGAAGTACAGAGGTGGCATGAGAAGGATGTTTTGGCTCCCACAGGTGGCAGCTGAAGTGCCAAAGGGATATTTCAGAGGCCAGGGGTTCTCCTGAGATGTGGGGTCAAAACCTCAAGCTGGGGTCCCAAGCCTACAGCATCACAGCCAGGAAAGAAACCCAGATGAAATCCAGCTATGAAAAACAGCAGAGATTTTGTCCACAGGGAGAGATGACTGAATACACAGAGAGCCTCTTCAAGGGCCAATGCATGAAATTACATTTGTAATCACTTATCCTGGGCTCTGACAGAGGGAGAAGAGTTTGGACTAGAGAACTTGAGGAGAGTCTAGGGTTGGTGATTCTGGGGAGAGAACTGAAGGAACAGTGCTGAGATCCCTGTGCTGAGTAATCCCCCATACTGCAGAAGCTGCCTTTTTCAAGCAGACCACACCCCTCCAAGCAGCATCAGCCTGAAGAGAAGCAATACCCCACCTGCAGAAATTACTCTGCCCTACCCTGTGGAGCTTAAGCTGTGCTGCTGAGTATAGCTTGAAGCTATACCATTGATTGGTTTAACAACTAAGGGGGATCTCTAAGAGCTATGAGATCTCAGCTGACACTCCCCCAGCATGGTGCTAATAAAAACCAACCTTGGTCCGCAGCCTGATTCTTTCCACACACCAAGGTCCATCAGAGGGAGCCACATGCTGTGTATCTCTGATAGCTGCAAACAGGTTGACAGGGCAGTCGTAAGCAGGTCTGACAAAGGCCTACACTAGAGTCTTTGCAGATCTACCTAATACATAGAAACAAATACAAAGAAGCAGCTAATATGGGAAGACCAAAAAACAAAAACAGAACCCAAATGGAAGAACAAGAGAATGCTCCAGAAGAACTATATGAAATGGAGGCAAGCAATTTGTGAGTAAGAGAGTTTGGAGTAACGATTATAAGAATATTCAACAGCATGAAAAAAAGACATGGAAACCATAAAAAAGGAACAGTCATAAATAAAGAATGCAATATCTGAAATAAACAATACACTGGACAGAATAAACAGTAGTTTGGATGAAGCAGAGGATAAAATCAGTGTTTTGGAAAACAAGGTAGAAGAAAACACCAAGGCAGAGCATCAAAAAGAAAAAAAGAATTTTAAAACATGAGGAGAGATTAAGAAACCTTTCAGACAACATGAAGTGTAACAACATCCACATCATGGGAATACCAGAAGGAGAAGAAAGCTAGGAAGGGATTGAGAATTTATTTGAAGAAATAATGACTGAAAACTTCCCTAATCTGGTGAAGGAAAAAGACACAAAACTCCAGGAAGTTCAGAGAGTCTGAAACAAGTTGGACCCAAAGTGCCCTACACTGAGACACATCATAATTAAAATGATAAGGCTTAAAAACAAGAAGAGAATCTTAAAAGCTTCAAGAAAAAGCAGGTCATTACCTATAAGGGAGAACCAATTAGATTGTCATGGACTTCTCAATAGAAACATTTCAGGCCAGAAGGGAGTGGCATGAAATATTCTAGGTGATGGAAAGAAAGGACCTACAACCTAGGCTACTTTACCCAATAAGGCTATAGCTTAAAACCAAAGGGGAAATAGGAGCTTCCCAGATAAGAAAAAAGCTAAAGGAGTTTGTTAACACCAAATCAGGGTTTCTCAGAAGAGGAAGAAAGAGGAGGAGGAGGAGGAGAAGGGAGGAGGAGGAGGGGAAGGAGAAGAAGAAGGAGGAGGGGTAGGAGGAAGAGGAAAAGGAGGAGGAGGAGAAAGGAAAATAGTTAAACAATAAATTGCCACTAAATATATATCTATCAATAATCACCTTAAATGTAAATGACTTCAATGCCCCAACCAAAAGACAGAGGTTAGATGAATGGATAAGAAAATGAGACCCATATGCTGCCATCAAGAAACTCACCTCAGATCAAAAGAAACACACAGATTAAAAGTAAAAGATGAAAAAGGATATTTCATGCAACTATAAAGGGGAAAAACTGGGGTAGCAGTACTTATATCCATCAAAATAGATTTTAAAACAAAGTCTATAATAAGAGACAAAGAAGGACACTACATAATAATAAAGGGAGCAATCCAACAAGAGAATATAACCCTAGTAAACACTTATGCATGCAACATAGAAGAACTTAAATATGTAAAGCAAATCTTGATGAACATAAAAGGAGAGATCAACAGAAATACAGTCATAGTCAGAGGTTTTAATACCCCATTAACTTCAATGGATTGATCTTCCAGACAGAAAATCAACAAGAAGACAGGGGCCTTAAATGACACACTAGATAAGGTGGATTTAATTGATATCTTCTGAGCATTTCACCCAAAAGCAGTAGAATATACATACTTTTCAAGTGCACACAGAATGTTTTCTATGATATACCACATGTTAGGACACACAAACAAGACCCAATATGTTTAAGATGAAAATCAAATCAAGCATCTTCTCTGACCACATTGCTATGAAGCTAGAAATCAATCACAAGAAGAACACTGAAAAACACACAAAGACATAGAAAATAAATAAAATGCTATTAAACAATGAATGGGCCAACAATGAGATCAAGGAATCAAAAGATACCTTAAAACAAATGAAAATGAGGACATACAATCCAAAATCTGTGGGATACTAGAAAAGCCATCTTAAGTAGGATATTCACAGCATTACATGCTTATCTCAACCCCCTCACCCCCCCAAAACAAAACAAGAAGAAACTCAAATAAACAATCTAATTTTATATTTAAATAAACTTGAAAAAATAACAACAAAGCTGAAAGTGAGTAGAAGGAAAGAAATAATTAAAACAGAGCAGAAATAAACAAAATAAAATCTAAAAAATTATACAAAAGATCAATGAATCCAAGAGTTGGTTCTTTGAAAAGATAAACAAGACTGACAAACTTTTAACTGACTCATCAAGAAAATAAAGAAAAAAGACCCAAATAAAATCAGAAATGAATGAGGAGAAATAAAAACGGACACCAAAGAAATACAAAGAATTGTAAGAAAATATTATGAACAACTACATGCCAACCAAATTAGACAAGTTGGACAAAATGGATAAATTCCTAGAAACATACAATCTTCCAAAACTAATTCAGAAAGAATCAGAGAATCTTAATAAACAGATAACATCTAATAAGATTGAAACAGTAATGAAAAAACTCCCAAAAAACAAAAGCTCTGGACTGGATGGCTTCACAGGTGAACTTTACCAAACATTACAAGAACTAACACCTCTCCTTCTCAAACTATCTCATAAATGTAAGTGGAGGGAAGGCTCCCAAACTCATTTTATGAAGCCAGCCTTATCCTAGTCCTAAAACCAGTTAAAGACACTAGAAAGAAAGAAAATTATAGGTGAATATCTCTGATGAACATAGATGGTAAAATCCTCAACAAAATATTAGCAAAACAAAAACAGCAATGCATCAAAAAGATCATACAACATGAAGTGGGATTTACTTCAGGAATGTCAGGTTGATACAACATTTACAAATCAATAAATGTTATTCACCACATAAACAAATGAAGGATAAAAACCACATGATCATATCAATAGATGCAGAAAAAGCATCTGATAAAATCCAGCACCCATGTATGATAAAAACTCTGAACAAAGTGGGATTAGAGGGACTACACCTAGACATAATAAAAGCTGTATATGACAAACACAGTGCCAGCATCATACTCAATGGGAAAAAACTACAAGTGTTTCCCTTAAGATGGGGGACAAGACAGTGATGTCTGCTTTCACTTCTCTTATCCAAGGTAGTACTGGAAGTCCTAGCCACAGCAGTCAAACAAGAAGAAATAAAAATCATCCAAATGGGAAAGGAAGAAGTAAAACTGTTTTTGTTTTCAGATGACATAATACTATACATAGAAAACTCCAAAAATTCCACCAAGAAGCTACTAGAACTGATCAATGAATTCACCAAAGGAGCAGGATACAAAATTAATATCCAGAAATCAGTTCCATTTTTATATGCCAATAATGAACTAACAGAAGAGGAAATTAAGAAAACAATCCCATTCACAATTGCTACAAAAAAATAAATAAAATACCTAGGAATAAACCTAACCAAGGATGTAAAAGACCTGTACTTGGAAAACTATAAGACGCTGAAGGAAGAAATAGAAAATATAAATAAGTGGAAGCACATACCGTGCTCATGGATAGAAAGAATTGTCATCATTAAAATGTCTATACTACCAAAAGAAACCTCTACATTCAATGTAATTCCTCTCAAGTTTCCAATGATATATTTCACAGAACCAGAACAAGTATTTCAAGAATTTATATGGAACCACAGAAGGCCCCACTTAGCAACAGCAAGCCTGCAAAAGAAGAACAAAGTCAGAAGAATCATGCTACCTAATGTGAAACTACACTATAAGGCCATAGTAATCCAAACAGCAAATTACTGGCATGAAAACAGACACATAGATCAATGGAACAGAATAGAGAACCCAGAAATAAACCCACACCTTTATAGATGTCATAGGAAGCAAGTACATACAATGGGCTAGAGATAGTTTCCTCAATAAATGGTGTTGTGGAAATTGGACAGATATGTGCAGAAAAATTAAACTAGACCACCTTCTTACCCCACACATAATAATGAATTCAAACTAGATCAAAGACTTAAATGTTAGACCCCAAACCATAAAAATCCTAGAATAAGACATAAGTAACAAAATCTTGGACATTGCTCATAGCAATTTTTTTATTTGATATATCTCATTGGCAGAGGATACAAAGAAAAATTAACAAATGGGACAACATAAAACTAAAAAAAATTGCACAACAAAGGAAATCAACAAAAAAAACTGACCCATAGAATGGGAAATCATAGTCACCAATACATCTGATAAGGGGTTAAGGTTAGGGGTGATAAGACCGGAGAATAGGGGGTGGAGGGATTGAGCAAAAGGAAAAAGGTCTCATAGACATGGACAACAGTGAGGTGATTGGTGTGGGGAGAGGGGTGTAAGGGAATTTAATAGTAATGGAAAAAATACAATAAAAAACTAAAAACATAAAATAAAATATTTTTTAAAAAGAAAAAGAAAAAAAGGAGGAAAGAAAGCTTCTCTGTGCAAAGGGAATACACATTCACTGAACAAGAAATGCTAAAGAACTATAGGGGAAAAATAAGAAAAATTACCCAAATTTTTATCCCTCAGCATTTTGGATTAATTTTGCTATTATTATGTAAACTATTTAACAAACACATAAAAGTTGCATTCAAAATGTGTAGCTATGATTTTCTAATGACAATAGAATACTAAAACTGCTTTATGGGTTATATATTCTTTCACCATATAAATACACCATAGCTGAGTGTGAAACATTCAGGTATTGGCTGACTTTATGCTATTATAAAACAGGCATTTAAAACTCTTACTCTACAAATCTTTATCTTCCCTCAGAATTATACTTTAGAGAATATATTCAGAAACAGTATTTCTGGGTCAAAAAATGTGAACATTGCCTGTGGGTCATATTAGCAGTTTCCAGAAAAGTTATTTTCCAATTTATACACCCACTAGCACTAAATAGTAGGGTAATTATTATATCTTTCATAATTGCTAAAACTGGAATATCATAGTTATGATTTACTAACTTGTGATTAATACCAGTAATCTCTTTCTAATGTTAAGTAACCATTTACCTTTCTATTTTTTTAATAGTTCATGTGCTTTGTCCAATTATTTCTAGCTTACTTTTGGGCAGCCTCACCTTTGTGAAAGTAGGTTAATGTCTTTATAAATTAAGAATGCTAACAATCTGTTGCATTTTATGTCAAATACATTTTCATATTTTTTACTTAACATGTTTGTGGGGGGATTTACTTTAAGATTTAAAAAAGTTTACCTACTGTAAAATGCCAATTGTAGGTGTTCGGTTTTATTCAGATTCCTAAAATTTGTCTCCATTCACAAATTAGGTTAATATTCACCAATATATTTTGTTATTTTCTAGTTTTAATCTCTATGTTTAGCTCTTTCATCTTTTTATAATTGATTTTGATGAAATTGAGTGAAGTGTAGTCAGAATTGATTTTTTAATCTAGCTCATCAATACTGTCAGCAATACATTTGAACAATCCATCTCCACCCGATTCATCGGGATTTATTTATCATGTGTTCCATTATAGGGTCTGGTTCTATGATAGCTCTTCTGCTCTATTGATCTGGCAGTCTATTTTTCACCCACTAGTTATATAGTTTAATCATTTAAATTACACGTTTAATTATTTTAGTTTCACAGAAAGTTTTATTATCAATTAAGACTAGTCCCTGTGCTTTATTCTTTCTTTTTCCAAAAGTTTTGATATGTCTCACATCTGCTTGTTTTTTAAGGTAAGAATGAAATACCCATTTTTGTTGCAGTTTTGTACAGTGACTTAGGAGTTTTGACTCTAAATCCAGTCTGCATAGGTTCAAAATCCCAGCCTAATCATAATGAGTGGATGTGTGCAAAGTGCTTAGAATAGTACCTGGGAACATAGTGCAGAATATTATACAGAAATGTTTTCTGTTACTATTTTGTGACAGCCACTTTGCTAAGCTTCACGTGCACTACATCACTGAATCCCCGCTTGCTCCTGCCTCTCAGGACTCTTCTGGTTTGCGAAGACCATCCTGTGAAAACCAGTCAAGGTAAAATCATTCCATGTTTGGTTGTGAGCAGTTAGTCTCATAGGGGAAAAAAAGGAAATCCAACACTTATATTGCAATTTTTTAAATTATTTTCTTAGGTATTGTCTCACTTGATATTACTGATTCTCTTGTCATTCTAACCAACAGGATGGGAAGAAAAACAACAAATGCAAGTGTGCACATGTATTTTTTAAATTATTTTAACTCATTTTTGTTGAAATATTGCATTATTGAGAGTCTTCTGTTATTATTATATCTAATCTATGAAATAACAATTCAGGAAATGCTCTTTGCAGTTTATAGTCTGTCCCATGAGCACACCTACATATATGTGACATATGACTTTGGTTCTTTATGCAGCAGGCCCAAGAGTTTGGGGTCTCAGTTGTTAACAGAGAGAGAGAGGGAGAGAGAGGTTTGTCAAAAGCACAGGTTAAAATGAAAGATGCTAGAGTTTATGGCTTAATAAATTTATACATTTAATGAGTTCCCCTACCCAAGTGGTAAAATATAGTTGGTTCCAAAGACAAGATTTTTAAAAATATTACTCAAAGAAAGGACACAAAGGGAAGCATTGGACAATACAGCTTTGCCTACAATTGTGGCAGCTTCCTTATCAAAAATACAAGACAACCTTCTCAGATTACGATAGATGTTCACAAATTACAGTGTGAAGTAGAATGAGTCCAGCATGGAAAGAATACATAAACATACCTACACATGTCGCTGGTGTTGCAACAGCTGTATTGTCGAGAGAGCCTGGAGGTCACCTTTCCCATGATGTGGAATGCCTTCCTCAATGTCACTTCTCTGGTTCAAAAATACAAATCCCAAGACAGTGGCCTGGTAGCAAAAATTCAGATAATGTCTTAAGACATCCTCTGTTTGAATTGTATCTTTCCACAATGACCTCAAAATTTGGGATGTAGTATCCATGTTCCCACTTCCCACAGCTGACTCCTCATTAAGTATGGCCAGTTAAAGGGGGAAGGTGAATCCTTTAAATTTTCTTATACTTCAACATAAACATGTGACAAAAGAGTATCTCTTCCAAAATGCCTCTCATACATACATAGGATCATACATTCACTGATTCAAAACTAATTGAGATTTTAACTCTATAAATATAATAACCAATATGTTATATATTATGAATTAAACTACTTTTCAAGTTAGCCAGCAGAAATATCTTGTCTTGCATATATTATCTCCCTCTCTCCAATCACTTCTCCTACTATCAGTACTTTATTGTAATGAATTCTGTATGTCAGTTAGAACCATGGTATTTTGAGAACAATTCTAGGAATTAATGTTTCAGAAAGTTCAGAAAAAGTGCAAAATGTGAGTAAGGGCTATGGAAAAATGGTTTCCCAGAGCAGTATTAATCATGTTTAATTTGCAACAAGTTGATATTTCCATGGCCTAACATGCTTTGAGTGTATGATAAACTTTTATAGACAGAAAATTATGCCTGGTTTCTTTTTTCCGGAAATTGATTATTATTCACTGAGTTTCTTTTATGTTTTAGTATTCGCTTAAAGTTTTACACACCATTCATTGGGTTCTGTTAGAAATATTCATCTTTAAGTGATGCTTAGGGATGGTGCTTTTTAATGCAGTCAGCTATCTGGGCAGTGATAAAATGGTCTTAGCTAATCACATCCATCATCCTCAAGTCACTGAAGGCAGGTGGTTTTAGTGAATGAGTTGTACATTTCACTGACCAATTTGCTCCACTTAGGGAAAAAATCTCCATAGTAACATAAAACCTGTGGAGCAAAACTTCAAAGAAATACCAAATGGGAGAAAAGAATGGCTTGAAAAGACAATATCTAAGAACAAAAAAAAAGTAGGATTCAGTGAACATTAAAAATCTGAGGTGCAAAAATAATTGGCTCCTAATAAGAATAAAACAGAAATAGACTCTTTTTCTTAGGCAATTTCAAAGATGTTTTTATGATATTAACTGTACCTGAGAATAATTTTCACCATGGCAAGTAAACAATTAGGAACTCACAACTGAAAACATTTTAAGAGCAGAGACTATGACTTTTCTCACTCCCATCTTCATTTCACAGACTGATTTAATCACAATGGATACAGTGAGACGATAAGGCTACTATCCTAGAATTAGGGGAATGTTGGAGCTGAAAAACTAGGCAGATAGCCCAGGAACACCACGTTGTGATAAGACCAACTTCCAGGTGGCAAAGGCACAGTCAGAATAAACACAGGCCTGAGGTCAGAAGGCCCAAGTTCAAATTCAGGTTCTTCTCTTTTGTATATGTGCAATCTTGAGCAAATCACGCCACCCTCTAAGCTTTTGTTTCCTCACTGTGAAGCAGTGAGAGTTACATCTAACTCATAGGATTAAATGTGTCAATGCATATGAAGTTGTCTTGTCCAGCCCTTGACTATAAACCAATATTTGGAATTATAACTGGACCTAATTTTAAGGCAATGTTAAGGTAAATGTTAAGGCAATCCAGAACCCTTCATTTAATTTCTACTCTGTAAGTGAACAAAAACAGAAGTTCAGCTGCCTCTTACCACAAAAGCCAAACTTGTGAGGTGGATGCTGGTAAAGAAGGAAAGAAGTTTTATTCAGGTGCTGTGTGACCTTGAAGAATGGCAGGCTCCCATCTCAAAGACCCTCTTCTTTCTGCCATAGAAAAAGTCCAATCATTCTCAGTCAGACCAAGACAAAAGTCAGTTCCTGCTCCATTTTAAAGTACAGTCCTTTGGAGCCCACAGGTGCCTTGTAAGTGGTCATAGTCTCCATCCAGGTAGTTTAGCTTGTTCCTGGCTGCTGTCTATATCAGGCTCCCTCCTGGAGCCCATATACAGAGCCTGTATAGCTATGAATCATGTGGCTGCTAGGGCCACACAGTCACATGCTCAAATGCACAGGCAAGAGCATCACCGGGTAGGCAAGGGAGAGCTGCTTTGTTCCCATGGGGTTATATTAGCTTGGGCTTGGAATGGGCCAGGTGCTTTCTCAAAATGATCAATCAACTTCCCAAACTTTTGCGTACTTCAGGTGGGTCCAACTCCAAGGCAATCCCTTCTTTCCCCAGGCTACGCTGGCAGGCGTCTTTGGTCCAGTACCTACTCTGTGCCATTTTGACTTCTGTGGCTCATGTGCCTGCTTTCCCTGGTGTTACCCCCAATCAGGTACTGGAGAGGAGAAGGGTTTTTTGTTTTTCTTTTATCCGGTTATCTTGCTATTTTTTTTTATACTCAGGCCCTATCCATTGATAGTGCTAGCTTTCCATGTTCTTAGTGTAACAACCTCCCGCTGCTGCATTCTTGGCTGATAGGGAGACTCCCCAGTGCTTCACCTGACTGTTTATAGCAACACTCTCTCAGATTACAGTCAGGATGGTGGTGTAGGCAAATGCAGTAGTCAGATCCTCCCACATCCACATCAAAATTACAGCTGAACTACAGAACAACCACCATTCAGAACCACCTGCAATCTAGCTGAACAGAAGTCCCACAACTAAGGATATAAAAAGGAAATCACATTGAGACTGGTAGTCTGCATGGTGACAAGGAATGGGCTGGTCCCACACTCACAAGTGGTAGACAAAAATCAGGAGAAATTATTCAGCTGAAGAGATTCTCCTGAGAAGTCAGGAGAATGAGCCCAACACCAGAACCCCCAGCCCAGGGTTCCAGTGCCAAGAAGAGAAGTCCCCATAACCTCTGGCTGTAAAAAACAGAGAAGATTATGGCTGAGTAAAACAGGTGACTTTTGGAGTCCCAGAAGTTCCTCATACTTTGACTCACTCACTCTGAGCCTTAGTGAGCAGCAACTTGAAAGGCACCAGAGACATACAGAAAGGAACTAAATTTCCTGGCACCAGGAAGAGAACTGAAGGGGCAGCCTTCTCCCAGACAGGAGCCCTGGCAGCAGCCATTGTTCCTTTTTGGGTCCTCCCCATACAAAGCCTGTAGGCAGGCACCACATCTGCCTCTCCATGAACCGGCTCATACTATCTGCCTCACCGTGGTGACTCCTGGAAACCCTGCTGCACCCAACTTGCAGGCCCAGCCCAAGCCATTTCCAGTGGCTTTTTCATACAAATGGGCTGTCTTTGCCCATGCTTCCAACTTTCTTAAAATCTCTCAAACAAGCAGCATCTGGCCTCAGATTGTCATGTACCTCTCACTAAATGGCTCTAGGATTAGCACTGGCAGCTGTTGGTCCTGGTTTGCAGCTTGGCCTTTTAAAAGTACCTCCAAGCCCAGCACAAGTAACAGCCATCTGCAGATTACTTTGTAGCTCATGCTGTGTAGCCTGGGGCAGTGCACATGTGGTGCACCTCCCAGGAGGTCCCAGAGCTACTGCACCTAGTGAACATCTTCAGACTGTGTTGAAGCACCACCCAACCTTTTCTGAAAGAACCACATTCTAGGGGCAGTGGACTCAGCAGGAACCAGCGCCTCACTGAAATAAGTCCTGCTCCATGGGGTTGGTCCCTGCACAGCTGATCCCACACAATAGTCGCAGCTGGTCTCTGAAGCCAATTGGCCTGGGGTAAATCCCTCCCTTTGATGTAGCAATTCAGGCTCAACTACAACAGAAGGGTGCGTATAGCTCGCACAGGGTGGGGGGATCCATGGAGTGCCCAACTTGAGTGATCAGGTAGGCTGTGCCACAATACCCTCCAGGACACTTATTACACAAAGCCATCCCACCAAACGCAGGAGACATGGTAGCACTTCCTGATGCACAGAAACAAACACAAGGAGGCAGCCAGGATGAGAATACAAAGAAATATGTCCCAAATGAAAAAACAGAACAGAACTCCAGAAAAAAGACCTCAACAAAATGGAAACAAGCAATCTACTGGATATAGAGTTCAAAACACTGGTCATAAGGATGCCTAATGAACTTAAAGGAAGAGTAGATGAACTCAGTGAGAACTTCAACAAAGAGATAGAAAACATAAAGATGGGGATTTAAAAAAAGTAAAAAAGAATCAGTCAGAAATGAAGAGTACACTAACTGAAATGAAGAATACATTGCAAGGAATCAACAGTGGAGTAGATGGAACAGAGACCCAAATAAAATATTTGGAAGGAAGCAGAAAACACCCAATCAGAACTGCAAAAAGAAAAAAAAATCCAAGAAAAATGAGGATAGTATAAGGAACACCTGGAACTATTTCAAGAGTATGAACCTCTGCATCATGGGTACCAGAGGAGAAAAGAAAGCAAGGGAATGACAACCTATGTGAAAACTATGACAGAAAACTTCCCTAACCTGTTGAAGGAAATAAACATAAAAGTCCAGGAAGCACAGAGTCCCCAAAAAGATGAACCCAAAGAGGCCCACACCATGACACATTATAATTAAAATGCCAAAGGTTAGAGACAATGAGAGATTTTAAAAGCAACAAGAGCAAAGCAGTTAGTTATCTACAAGTGCTCATAAGACTTTCAGTTGATTCTCCACAGAAACTTTGCAAGCCAGAAGGGATTGATAAGAAATAGTCAAAGAGATGGAAAACAAGGATCTATAACCAAGGTTGCTCTCCCCAGCAAAGCTATCATCTAGAATCAAGAGACAGATAAAGGGCTTCAGACAAGAAAAAAAAAAACTAAAGGAGTTTGTCACCACCAAACCAATATTATATTAAATGTTAAAGGGTATTATTTAAGAAGAGGAATAAAACACAATATAAAATATGAATAATAAATTAGCAAAAATACATACCTATCAATTACTTTGAATGTGAACTGATTAAATGTTCCAATCAGAAGACTATGCAGGCTAGATGGATAACCAAACAAGACCCTTACATACAATGTCTACGAGAGACTCACTTCCGATCAAAAACACACAGAGACTTAAATTAAAGGGATGGAAAAAGATATTTCATGAAAATGGAAACAAACAAGCAAACAAAAGCTGTGGTAACAATACTTCTTTAACACAATAACCTGTGACGCAAAGGCTGCGGTGTATAACAAGAGACAAAGAGGGACCCAGAAATTCCACTTCTGGGTATTTACCTGAAGAAACCCAAAACACTAACTCAAAAAGACATATACACCCATATGTTCATTACAGCCTTATTTACAACAACCAAGATATGAAAGCAACCTAAGTGACCATCGATAGATAAAGAGACAAAAAAACTGGTGGATATATGCAGCAGAATATGACTCAGCCATAAAACAGAATGAAATTTTGCCATTTGCAACAGCATGTATGAACCTGGAGGATATTGTGCTTAGTAAATTTTACTAAGTCAGACAGAGAAAGACAAATGCCATATGATTTGATTGACATGTAGAATCTAAAAAACAAACAAATAAGCAGAACAGAAAAAGACTCATAGCTGCAGAGAATATTTTGACAGTTGCCAGATAGGATGGGGGTTTGGTAGGATGGGTTAAAAGGTAAAGGTGTTCAGAAGTACAAATTGGTTGTTACAGAATAGTAACAGGGATGTAAATACAGTATAGAAACTATAGTTAATGATGTTTTATTAACTGCTTACGGTTTCAGGCACTGTGTTTATCAGGGTGATAGCTTAGTAAGTTATGCAATGTATAACCACTGGCCTGTACAACTGAAACTAATATAACATTGTATGTCAAAACAAAAAAGTGTACTGTATTTCAAACAAAAAATGAACTTGTAATTGTTTAGCAGCTGGAAGCCGCAGGTTATAGGCTGAAATGCACTGAAACAAAATCCTTTTAAAAAAACCCTAAGAGTTTATTTCCACACCAACAGGGGCGGGGTGCCCCGCTGCTCCAGTGCATACCCAGTTTCAGTAACTGTCCACTTCGTTACACATCAGGGGTCTGCAGAACCCAGGCACACATTTCATGAGAAGTCATTTCTGAATAAAAATAATAGCAAATACATAAAGCTCAACACCAAATGAACGAACCACCAATTAAAAAATAGGCAGAGGATCTGAACAGACACTTCTCCCAAGAAGATAGACAAATGACCAACAGGTACATGAAAATAAGCCCAACTTCACTAGCTATTAGGGAAATGTAAATCAAAACTACAGTGAGGTAGCACCTCACACCTGTTACAATGGCTGTCATCAACAAGACAAGTAACAAGAAGCATTGTGAAGAAAAAGAGGGAAGTTGTGAAGAAAAGGGAGCCCTCATTCACTGCGGGTGGGAAACGTGGTCCAGCAACCCCTCTTCTAGGTAGCTACCTGAAAAACTCAGAAACATGTATGTTTCACAAAGACATATGCACCCCTATGGTCACTGAATATGATTCATGGTGCCAAGACATGGGCACAACAAAAGTGTCCTTCGATAGAGGACTGGACAGAGAAGACGTGGTCCCATACACACAATGGAATACTAGTTAGCTATAAGAAAAGACAAAATACAATCATTTGCAACAACATGGGTGGACCTTGAGAATACTATGCTAAATGAAATAAGTCAGTCAGAAAAAGCTAAGAACCATATGACTCTACTCACATGTGGGCTGTAAAACTGAAACATGTGGACACAGACAATAATGGGGTAGTTACCAGAGGGGAGGGGGAGGTGGGGGTGGAAGGGTCTAATACATGGTAATGGAAGATGGTTTGACTTTGCATAGTGGGCACACAATGCAACATCCAGATCTTGTATCATAGAAATGTACACGTGAAAGCTACGTGATCTTATTAACCACTATCACCCCAATAAATTTAATGTTTAAAAATTGCAAACACAATGTTCCGGGCAATATTCTCAGTGTGTTATCTGTATTAATTTATTTAACTCACACAATATGGTAACAAGAAGAGGTAATTTATTTTTGTGTACCGGAAGAGTACAGACAACAAAGGAATAAAGTCCCTCATTTCTTAAAAATTCTTCTAAACAATGAGAAGCCTGATTTTGTGCAGCTGTTCTTCTTTGCATCCACTTAGCTCCAGCCTGTTTTAAGATTACAGGGAATCACTCCAAATCCAGGATGCGGGATTCCATAGAAATGGTCCAGGTGGCTGGCTCTTTAAGAGAGGTGCATAACAGCTCGAATTTTAAGCTGTTGGAGCTAAAGAGGAAAGGTCAACCTAATTAATTCAAAATACCATTAATCAAAACAACTTTTTCATAAATCACTGGGGATTATAAAGGATAAAGGGAAATTTTCTTCCTTTCACTTTTTCTTGATTTTTTTTTGTGTGCTCCCAATCAAGAAATTTGTTTTTCCACATTGATGGCTGGTATAGTTTTTTCACAGATTCTATCAGATGGCTGGAAGTGTTAAAAAGACCTCATTTTCGGATGTCAAAGAAGACAGACTGAAGACAGGCTCTTGTTGAGAGTCTCGGTGGCATTTGGTGACATTCTCACCTGTGGGACAGCTGGGCTTCATGTTCGTTTCCCCCACTGAACTTGCAGCCGTGGTATAAATATTTGCTGGGCTTCCATTTATTTGCTTTAAAGTATGAATTTTTTTAAATTATTGAATAAATTGCCACAATAAGCAAAGTCACTATATTTGTACATTTTTAAACAAGTACTTCAAAACAGACATAAGACATTCAAAGGCGTTTGCCAGAACCTACAGTGACTTTAGAAATCAACGCATGGTGAGAGGCTCTACACATTAAAAATTTTAGTATAATGAGACAGCGCCTCTTCCTCCCTTACAATATCTTTTTTCATATCGAATTTTTAGTATACGATTATTCTATTTTCAAAATTACAAAGCTCATTATTAGCTGTTTTTTATTGTAATACCTTAATAAAAATCCAAAAACTATGTTATTAAGTTGCCAATGCCTATTTCTACATCAATTGGATCTTCCTTTATTACAAAATATTTTTTAAAGAGAAATTGTGTTCATGTATCTACAAGTTTATTTATTATTACTAAAGATTATGGCAGCCATATAATTTAAAATAATTTTGGGAGGGAATATTATTTTGATACTAAGTGACTTTCTTTAATTGATTAAATTATCTTATATTAATTAATGTGTAAAGCTATAATTATAATTCATTTGAAATATATAATTAAGAATTTTAGGATTATGATAAATAAGATATAAAACTGCTCCATATTTCATCTTGTTATAGCTGGACATGCAACTGCCTTTAAGCCCCGAATTATAATAATGATTAAGCATTGTTCTAAGCATTGATTTAAAAAGAGAAACATTAAAAACTGAAGGAAAAATGTTCTGGCAGAAGATAAAGAAAAGAAGAGGGAGAAAAACCGAACCACTGGCACGTGCAAAGGGCCAGTTACTAAAGAGAACTTGGGGAAAGAAAACGTGACTCCAAGTAGAGGAACTGAAAGTATTTTTGTATGCTGAAGCAATGAATTCAAGTGGAAAGAGATGAAAGAAAGATTAGAGATAAACCACAGCAAGTTTTATTTTCCTTAATTTTTTGCATTATTATTATTTTTTTTATTATTCTATTGCAGTTGTCCCACTCTTTTCCCCTTTGCCCTCCTCTACCCAACCCACCCCCTGCTCCCAGAGTCAATCGCCCCACCCTTGTCCGTGTCGGTGGGTCTTTCATGCATGCTTTTGGACTGCTCCCCCTCTTCTTTCCACCATTAACTTCCTCCCCTCTTCTCTCTGGCAGTTGTCAGTCTGTTCATGTTTCCATGCCTCTGGTTCTGTTTATTTCATTAGTTTCTTTTGTTCATTAGATTCCTCTTATCAGTAAGATCACATGGTATTTGTCTTTCACCCCCTGGCTTAATTCACTTAACATAATATTCTCTAGTTCCACCCATGATGTTGCAAAAGTTAGGAGCTCCTTCTTCCTTTCTACTGCATAGTATTCCACTGTGTAAATGTACCATAGTTTTTTGATTCACTCATCTACTGATGGGCACTTGGGCTGTTTCTAGCACTTTGCTATTGTAAATAGCACTGTTATGAATGTAGGGTTCTTTTGAATTGGCATTTCAAGATTCTTGGGGTGTATTTTCAGCAGTGGAATTGCTGGGTCAAAAGGCAGTTCCATTTTTAATTTTTTGAGGAGATTTCATATTGTTTGCCATAGTGGTTGCACCAGGGTGTTTATGGGAGAAGCCTGGTTGTTAAGGCTCCCCAGTTCACATGGGTAAGTATTCCCCCATGGCTGGTCTCAAGCTAACAATGTGATATCCCAGAGTAGGAAAGAGATGTGCAGTAGCACCCATTATGTACCATTTCCACTTACAGCTACAAGGCCATATTCTGTCACTGGGACTGCTGCATAGGAGGGTGGGCACAACTTAGGAGCATATTAAGTTACAACTGTAAGAGTCCATCAGACAAACCAAATGCAGGCAAGGATCTATTTGTGACACCAAATTACAATCTAGGTGGACCCAGGGGTGACCAAGGCAGTAGGGAATGAGTCTCAAGAGGTGTGGGAGGAGAAAAATGGAAGGGGTGATAGTCCTGGAAGAATAGGCGGAGTCACCATGGTTGTAGCTAGAGTCACATCAGATAGCAGGCTGTTTAGCAGCAACTCAGCTCTGACTCAAGGCCAGGGCTCCTGTCTCGCTGAAAGAGCAGTAGCTAGAATAAAGCAGTGACTTAGCATAAATGAATAAAGATATTAGCTTACCTAAACAAGGGCTATGATATGAGTCAGGAAGAAGTCCAAATAATAGATGAGGGTATTGAGGGAATCTCCATTGGGTAGATTTTTAAGAAAGTAAAAACCTAGTTATCGAGATGGGTGTCCCAAGTCAGAGGCTCACCACCAGTAAAGGCAAAATTGTAGAGCTGCACGTCACTGAGATCAACCCAGTCCTTGGATCATGAAAGACTGGAGTCTGAGACATTTAGGAGAGGTTTCTCCCTCCTACATGAGGCTAAGGGAGGATTTCAGAAGCTGGGAGTCATTCAGAGTGTCATAGTTATACAGCTTGTTTGCACTGGCCCTTCTTGATATCCTGTAGCAGGGTTGTCCAAACTTTTGGCATCTGTGTGCCACACTGAAGAATTGTCTTGGGCCACACATTAAATACATTATAACACATAATCACAAAAAATCTCATGATGTTTTAAGTAAATTTATGATTTTGTTCTAGTTGTTTGCTTGGTTTGTTTTTGTTTTTGTTTTAGGTGTGGTTGTTAATAACTGTGAGTTTGCTGTCATTTTACTGTACATATTTTTTATCTTCTTTTTCTTAGATAAATCCCTTTAACATTTCGTATAATAAGCACTCGGTGATGATGAACTCCTTTAACTTGACCTTATCTGAGAAGCACTTTATCTGTCTTTCCATTCTGAATGAAAGCTTTGCTGGATAGAGCAATCTTGGATGTAGATCCTTGCCTTTCATGACTTGGAATACTTCATTCCAGCCCCTTCTTGCCTGTAAGACCTCTCTTGAGAAATCAGCAGACTAGAACAGGAACAGAACCACAGAAATGGAGATCACATGAAGGGTTAGCAACAGGGAAATGGGAGGGGGACAGAGAGGGAAATGGTACAGAGAATAAGTAGCGTAGATGGTAGGTAGAAAATACACAGGGGAAGGGTAGGAATAGTATGGGAAATGTAGAAGCCAAAGAACTTATATGTGTGGCACATGGACATGAACTAAAGGGGGGGAGTGTGGGTGGGAGGGGGTGTGCAGGGCAGAGGGGAGTGAAGGGGGAAAATAGGAAAACTGTAATAGCATAATCAATAATATATATATATATTTCAATTTATGATTTTGTGTTGGGCCACATTCACATCCATCCTGGGCTACATGCAGCTCGTGGGTCGCAGGTTGGATACCCTTGCTGGGTGTAGAGCATCTTCCTCATGAATTCTCACTGGCCATGGTTGACATAACTGTAATGTTATGTCACGATAACTGTAATGATTGTCATGACTTACATTATACAATCGTGATTGTTTATTGTTAAGATATAGAAGAAAACACTTTCTTAAAATGAAGCTTTTATATATATTGCTTATGGTCACTTGCTAGTAGATTCTATGTGAAATTTAAAGGTAATGAGTCATCAGCCCCAGCAAATCCTAAATACAAGGAGAGATCTTGAGTGTCCTAATGTTAAATGTGCTAATGGGAGTCATCAAAAATGATCATTGCACCTTGTAAATCACATAATAAATAAATTAAATGAAAGCAAATGCAAAATTTTCTGAATTGTTAACATTTGGAGGAGGAGAAGGAAACAGGAAAATTTTGTTTTCTAAATCCAGCACTGTTTTAGATTATATATTTATTGAGATCCCTTACACTCAACTAAAAAGCATGAAAAATATCCTGGTCTATTTCTTATAGTGAAAGAATTAATTTCAGCTTCCTACTCAGATATTTATTGTACTTATAACAATTCAAATTAAGGTAATTTGTTTTAAAGGAATAAACCACTGCAAAAGCCAACTTGAACACATCTCTGTTTAAAGAAACAGAGAAGCAACCCTCTCTCCGAAAGTATTTTAAGGGCTTAAGGATGTCATAATGCTGCTACAACGAGTAAAAAAAAAATTAAGTGTTTTGTTTTTCCTGGCACTTTTTTCCTAGTACTGTACTCTGTTATTTTTACATGTTTTTTTGAGACTGTTTCTTAAAAAAAAAAATGACATTCCACTTGGTTTCTATAGTAACAAAAACCAATTTCTGTGTTTTTTCATGAGCTATGATCCTGTTGAAACCAAAGAGGGCTCCTGGGTCTTGCAAAATTCATAAAGTCCTGAACAAATAGGACTGCCATCTTCTGGCACTTGTCTGAAATGACAGATAATTATATCAGTTCTGCTGCATCGTGACCATCAGATACCCTCCCCCCATATTTCCTCCTGCTATTTCTAACACAGCATAATGACCTAGCACACACTCAGACAGTTCTTGGGTAACCTCATCAAGTTGCAAATAAGCCTTTTGTCCCCACGTGAACATGAAGAAATGAGGATGTCTTAATGCAAATATTTGTTCCAGAAAGTTAAAAGATGGATCCACCGGGGACTGAAAGGATCAGAATCTTCCCACTTCTTTTAAGAGGTTTTTTAATTGTTTTACATTCAAAAAGCTTAAAGCATAAGCTATGCGGCTCAAAGGGGAATTCTACTAGTGATTACTATGACAGAGTTTTCTGTCCAAGGAAAGCATGGAGGAGGACTAATGGAAGAGGGCATTAGGATCCGGAGACTTCCTCCCACCCTTTACAGCTGACGGCAGTGAGTTATGAGGTGTTAAAGAGTAAAACAGAGTTACTGTAAGAGCTGTCCAAATAACTTATGGCACTGAATCACAACACCATCTTTGGGAGATAATTCATGTCAACAGTGAACGTTTAGTAATATGGATTTCCTCCAAACACCATATTTAATAAACAGCACCACTGAGAGGTGAGTTTAATGGCAAATTAAATTATTTAATAGAATTGAACTATACTCTGACATGGAACAAAAGCTGATTAAAATGTATGCAAAATTGATAAAGTCATTGAAACTAAATCCTGGTTGTGAGTAGCAAGCAATAATCAGTCCAAAATGTTAAAATGCCAAGCCAAATCAAAGATCAAAGAAAGAGTAATTTAATTAGTGTTTATATATATTTCAACACTGAATTTTCTTTATTACAGATATAACAGTAAATTAAAATTTAAATGCATAAGGTATATATTTATTCTACCAGAATAGTTTATTGTTGCAGTATCCATTCTTACAATATTAGGGACAACAAATAATTACTTGAATAAATGATTTACTTGTTCTAATATTGATATTACCATTTCTAAAAGAAAATATTCTTCCATGGTTAAGCCCAGTGTAGTTGTGGAATTTCAGATTCACGAAGTAAAAATGGTTCCATGAAAACTTTCATTTATAAATTGAAAGCTTATATGCAGGCTGTCCCAAATGTGAGCTAAAGTGTGCTCATCGATAACAGATTAATTGAAATAGCTATGAAACATTATAATGTGCAATGGCAGTAGTAAAATTTATTAATTTTATTTGAACAATACCACTACTTCTTGTCTCAAGTAAAACTGGCTCAAAAGACCAAATTGGGACTTCACAGCGCTGACCGCAGACCACACCCCTAGGAGAAGAGTTGAAGTGTTACCAGTAGCCCTTGATTTTGGCTCCAAGATCAAGTGCTCTCCCAGCATGTATCAGCTCCCCCCACCCCCACCCCCACTCTGATCCATTTCTAATTGTACCTGGTCAGCCGGCCCAGCAGGGCTACACACATTTCTCTGCAATCAGAAATGCTAGTGGATTTTTCTGCACTGTGTGGACTTCAAGTTTCTTTCTCTAAAAGTTGAGTCTCAGTCAGTGTGCCCTTGCTCTCTTTCCAGATCAAGAAATTTTCTGCTTCAGAGGTTCCCTCCATAATAGAGCTAATTGTACCAGTCAGAAGTCTTATACACAGGCAATTATTAAAGTGAAGAATAAGTACCAAGTACAACTCTATAAACCCTAGTGAGTACCCTGGGGGCTCAATTTACCTTGAAATTATTTTCAGCTCTCACCGTCTTTCTCTCCCCACTACCAAGACTCTTGTTCAGAACTTCCCAGTTTTCACCTGCACTACTCTAAGCAATAATTTCCGACTTGTTTCCCAACAATTGCTCCCCTCTGCAAACTATCCAGGCTACTTTCATGTTAGTCACCTGAAGGAACAAGTCTGATTAAAACATCCGTTTGCTCAATGCCAACAATTGCCCTTGGCTTGCCACACAGAATCCATTCATGGTGTGCCTCTCAAACCCTGCACAGCCTGACACCAATTTACTTCCTAACTCTTGCTTCTACAATTGCATCTGGGAAGTTTATCCTCATAAGTATTTGGCAGGATTTTAGTTTTAAGCTAAAAATTATATAATTATATTAACCTAAAATTATATGCATAATAATATTTAAATTTTGAATGATTTAAAGAAATGATAATAAAGGAAAACACATAATTATGAGATAACTGAAATAGAAAGGTCTCCAACTGACACCAAAATAGTGTTGTTCTAAGAAGACTCCAGAACTTGACTCCAGAACTTTGTAATTTCTGTCTTCAAATGTGTACCTTTCCACCCTGATTTTATTATTAAGTAATATTTTTTTAATTTAAAAGAAGCCAATATGGTATCCTAAAACTGAAGTCAATATAAAATGAAGAACTACAAAGAATTAAAAGTGTTCAAACATTTATCTTTATTTTCTATATTTTATTTCATTCACAAATAATAAATCCTCCTAAAGAAATGCATCCTCCTGCACTGTGCAGTGAGATAGGCTAGATCATTTTTTTTCAGACAGTGATACACATTATTAATATGCTTCTTGGAAAACTGCCTGGAGAGGAGAAACCAGTTCTCATTTTTAAATACTCTAGACAGCTTGTTATAGCTTAGGCTGAAATACCAAACTAATGCCGGTAGCTCAAGTACATCTGAAATCCAGTATGCACTTTTATATGGTCCTTGTTGATTCCAAGAGACTTATTTGATTAAATACATAACCAGAAATAATACTATTCTTAGTGATTTGTTATTTGGAAAAATATGTGTTTTTAAAATGAACCAGGAGTGTACACTAAATTCAATTTCCCATTAAATTGTTTTAAGTACCTGCAAGACATCATATAGTTGTTTAACCAAACTCTTCCTGCATTGCCGTGAAGAAGATTTACCAACTGAAAATCAGACATTTAGGAGGATAAATAAGTGTAATGGAGACAATAGCATCATATTAAGGTTTCCCTTCTCTCCTATTTCTGCACTCTGACAGGACCATCTTCACATACTCTTTTTTTCTTATACGTGCACATAAGTAAACATGTGCAAATGGCAGAAGATGGGTCATACTGCTGAAGGCTTACACCTTTTGATTTGAAGAATAGCAGAATACCACTCCTGCAAGGCAAATGGATACATTTCTAACATTCATCAGAAAATTAGAAGTTTTAAGCATAGACTTCTGTTTCCCAATTAAATTTTTACAGCATATGCAAGAAATATGAATGTTCAAATATTTGATATTTCAATATAGCAGCATTATTTAAAAAGCCAAGAGCTGGAAGCAGCCTAAGTGCCCATTGGTAAAGGAGTGGATAAAAAAACTGTGGTATACTTACACAATGGAATAGGACACAGCAGAAAAAAAGCAGGAACTCCTACCCTTCACAACAGCATAGATGGAACTGGAAAACATTATACTAAGTGAAACAAACCGGGCAGAGAAAGACAAATACCATATGATCTCACTTGTAAGTGGAACCTAATGAACAAAACAAACAAATGAGCAAAATAGAACCAGAGACTTGGAAATAAAGAACAGACAGTGGTCATAGGGGAGAGGGGACGGGATTAATGGGGGAAAGAAGGGAAAGGGTCAGCAAAGGAACACGAATAGAGGACTCATGGACATGGACAATATTGGGGGAGAGATAGACTGTCGGAGTGAGGGGGCATGTTGGGGCTGAGCAAAGGGAAAAAGGCAAGACAATTATAACTGAAAAACAATTAAACAAATGAACAAACAAACTTGGAACATATATTTTTTAAAAGATTTGATTATCTACAATGCCAAAATACCTCAAATGATGACAGGTTTACTATTTCAAATGGTTCTATCAAGTACCATTAAACATTTTGTAAAACACTTTTTAAGTCCCTACATGGATTAAATTTATATTATTTTTCTATTATGAGGAATCATTGTCTATTTATTGCCCAAGAAAGGAGTTAGATCCTAGAAGTGAAGTCTTCATCACATTTTTTTGTATACTACTTCAAACACAAGTTAACCACCACAGATTCAGACTTGATCTTGTACATAAGAAAATTCCTATTCAAAATTTGGTAAGACAAAACATATGGAAAAAATAGAGCTCTTGGAATAACTTCTAAAAATAATTTAGAAAATAAAATGGTGTGAAATGGCTATGACTATAGTGTGTAGGTAATGTTTCCCCCAATAATCATTAAAGATGCAGATAAACCAGGCTTTCTTCATCAATCTTCTTTTTATTCTCTGATGACTTTAAAGATGGCTTTCTGCACCAAAACTGACCATATTTACTCACACTGTGTCCCATTGTTTTGAAAAATTGTAAGGAAAATGTGCACACAAGTTAATTTATTTGAAGTTGAAATACACAGTTGTTCTATTTTAAGAAAAGCCTGATGTTTGAAACACTTCATTTGTCATAAGCTTAATAGAAATACTTCCCAAGCATGCAATGAAGCCAGTAATAAAATATTAGTAAATGAAAAAATGTACTTTTTCAAAGTCCATTAACTATTTTATAGCTATATAGAACCATATAAAAATTTAAGACACGTTCTAACATGCAAATAGTTGAATAAAATATTTGCTTGGTATCAAAAAAGTTTCATTAATTTTCATTATTCTCTTCCCTCCATTTTTACATAACATGCACAAAACAGAAACACAAACTTGGGGATAAATTATGGTTATAAAGGTATCCACATGGGTGATGGCCAAAAATTTAAGCTATACTCTTAACCTAAGAATGATAAAAGTAAACTCAAAGAACCATTCTATTTTTTTCCCCTTATTGTTGGGTAACCTCTACATTTCAGGGAGGAAAATGTTAAAATTTTTCTTTATAAAAAGGAAAACTGAACTTTGTGATGCCATTTTTACTTCATTAGTATCATTACAGAGAAACATTTTCACAAAATATGTGTAAATAAACTTTTTCTAAAATATTTAATGAATGAATATCTTTCAGTCTTGAAAATTAAATCAACAGTTTATCTAACATTATTCCCTTAAACCTTAAATTGTCAGGACTTTCTACCTAAAATATACGTATGTTCTTAGTTTCATATACATACATAACACAATACGCATGTGTATGAAACTAAAAAGATCTTGCAAGATGTCTGTATCTTGCTATCTTTCATATGTACATTTCTACCATCATCCTAATACCAGTAAGAAAAAAGATTGTGCACTGAGCACAAGGATTAGCCTTGGTTCTTTATTTTAATGGATGAGTCTTAAAAGGTTTATAACATACCCAGAGTCAACGGAAATTGTGTGCAATATCTTGCACCTTTCTCGGCGGTGGAGCTACAACTTTCCCAATGACAGGAACAACTATTCAAGATGAAAGAAAGCCTCAACTGAGCAGTGGCGGGACAGTGGGTGCAGGCCCAAGGTGTGGTAGCCATTTTTAAATCCCACTTTTCCATGGCTGAGTAATCCTCGTTATGTTTCTTAAAATCTCTGAGCCTCAGTTTCCTAATTTTAAGAATAAAGACAATAACTAGACATGTTTCAGAGGCATAAGTTCAGGGCCTTGTTGGCAATGTGTTCATATCATCAAGTATTTTTTGTGAAATTTACAACTTTGTATATTTTTTTAAGTGGAGACACCCTAACGGTATAACTCTTATCCTATCCAAAATTGGATCCTTCCCTTTTTCACCTCAGGAGTTTTATTAAGGATTAAGTTTGATAGTACATGTAATGATTTAGGATTATGCCTAGATTCAGAAAACGTGATTAATGTACATGATCATTATTTTTATCAACTGTCCAGGCAATTTGCTTGTGTTTATCCTTTCTATTGCCACATAAAATTGAGAATTTCATATCTTAAATAGCATAGGAAAGAGGTGTTTAAGAAAGAGATTCGTATACTAACCAAGTATTCTTTCTACTCACCAAATTTGGAAAGAGAAATAGTATGAAATATATTAATCTAAATGTTAGACTTATTAATCACACTTAAGAAGAAATGGCTTTAGAATTTAATCTTCTTTTATTTTAGTGAAAAAAGACCATCTTTTTTATTTTAGTGAAAAAGATACAAGACACTTACTTATTCAGAAAAAACTATCTTACCATGCAGAGTAAACTTGCCTTGTCACCTGGCTGTCACAAAAAAGAGTGAGTAGGTGGTTGAACTCACCAGAATTACACAAATCTTATCATAGCTATACAGGATCATTCAAATACCTGGGGATTTAGCCGTGTATCAAAAATAGCCATGCCAATTTCTCAATCACAGTTTTACAAGTTAAAACATATGATACCTATTTTACATTTATAATGTAAATCATATTCAGATGATATCTATTTTACTATTTATGATATAAATGTCCTCAGTCCTAGATATGTCATTTCTAGAAATTATGCTTAATCACACAAAAAATCACAATAGGTATTGGATTTTGATTAAGTCTACCCTTGGATTTTCTTATCTCATTCAAACAAAGGAGACACATACATGCACTAAATATGAATAAAATTCACCAGAAAAATGTGACTTATGTTTAAAATATTAAGAGTTTGAATATTACCCTCATTGAATCATTGAGTCAATATAGTAATTTACTACCTGCTTCAAATGAAAATAAATTTCAGATAACACCAGCATTGGCTCTAGCAAAGCTTAAGTCCTGAAAGAACGTTGATTTATGTACATGTAGGATTGGCTTTTGAATCACCTTTAATGTTATATGTGTATAATTTACAATTCTGTTCAGAGAAAAATGCTAGCTAGGTTTGTCTTGCCTTTTGTGAGTCAATCATGACATTGTCTAGTGAATTAGCTCAGAAGTATTAAGAAAGAGAAAATTGCTTAGCTTTGTTCTGCTCACTAGAAACAGAAGAGCAAGTTAATCCAGGCAGTCAGTTGAATGACCAGCATTACAGTGCCATCTCCTGCTTCATGATGTGCCCATTTTGCAAAACAGAATTGGTCACCACATTCTTAGCATTGCTTTTCAGAGATGTCATCCGCACTGCAGAAGAGCTGACTAAGTAGCTGGTTGATCTCTCTGGATAGGACTTCCTTCTACAACAGAGCTGGCTATTGAAATGCCTCCTAAAGCTTTCACTGAGTAGATAAAGAGCAAATGGATTGACACAAGAATTGCAAAAGCTCAGAATCCGGGCAACTAAGGTAACAATCATGTGGCCTAGAGATGGGTCAATCTTGTTATAGTTGAAAGACCTATACATGTAGAGGATGTGATTTGGAAACCAACAGAAGACAAAGCAGCCCACGAAGACAAGCACAATCTTTGCCAGGCGTTTCCGAGTTTCCATCTGCAAATACAAGGAAATAGTCCCATTGGTAAAATGAAAGTGGAGTCAGCCATATTCAAAATATCATGATACAAAAGGAGTAAACTTACTATAGCATGCAAACATTTCCAAAAATATAAAAGCTATTCATATTCCTCAACAACATGATGATTTTAACAGTTTGACTAATCCTATTATGGTCACTACACTATTTCCATTCATAATATTTGACAGCTTATATAAGACTAGATGACAAATTACTAAGAAATGACTATGTCTCTATGGAAAAAAACTGTGATCTTAAAAATTCTCTTATTTTTAAATATTTTCCTTTAGCTTCAAGTTATTGTGTTTGTTACAGTGTACAGAGCATGTTCCCCCATAGCTCATGGATGGGGGAAGCAGATGATATGACTTAAATACTTTCATAACAAAGACTAGTTTAATAGCTGTGCTACCCACTTGGGGGCAGGGTGGGCATGACTTTAAGGGTGTATCCTGACTCATGACATAGCCATGGGAGGCAGGGTCCCCCTGGATCACGGAGTCATTCTTGCCCCAACTGGGGGTGGTAGCCAAATAAGTATAAACTATACAGGAGGACTGGCAACTGTAGCTCATTGTGGGAGGAGTCAGACAAGGTCACGCAGGAGGCTGTGGGTCAGAATTTAAATGAAGGGCAGAGATCCATGAGCAATTGGACCGTGCTGTTTGAAAGGGTATAGAAGGAGCCATGCTGCCAGGAGTGAAGAAGCAGCTTTGCAGTTTGTAGGGATTCAGCCATGTGGAGTAGGGAGGAAGTAGAAGATCTATGAGAGAGCCATGATGCAGCTGGTAGTGAAGGTAGGTTCCAGCATGCTACTGGTAGTGAGATAGAGTCATACGGGCTGTAGGAGCTGGTTCACCATGGGCAAGTAAGAAAGCAAGCATGCTGCTTTGATTACGCCAGCTCTAGCTAACTCGGAAACCCCCAAAGACTCTGCCTTGCAAGACACTGACCTGTTGCCTTGCATACTCAGGTTTTATCTGGACTCTTGAGACTTGGGATTTTCCTGAACTTCATCACCATCCAGTACACTATAGCACATGTTTTCCTGGACTATTACACAGAGGCTGATGGCAACATACCCCAGCTTCTGAAGGAGAGAGCTACTGGGTGATGATGGCAACTTTGGTGCCTTCCGGAGAGACTGGAGAACTGTTTGTGCAGCTGCTTTAAGATAAGAATATGGGGAACTATTGGGTTTGCTTTTGGCTTATAGCCTTTTGGGGAGCAAGAGAAGTGCTGGGTCTCGTGGGAAAACTGGGCTTCAAAATGAAGTACTCTGAATCCCCACAAGGTTAGAATATCGTGAATAAAGACCTGTTCCTTCCAGCATTAATTGTTGGGTCATTCACCAAGGCACCACGTGGACAGGCCCCATCTGCTCAGTTACATGTTCGCTTTAATTATAAATCACTTCTGTTTGTATTAAATCCACTGAGGGAACCAGATAATATATTCAATCTTACATTTTTTATTTTCTTTTTTAAAGATTTTATTTATTTACTTTTAGAGGGAGAGGAAAGAAGGAAGAGAAGGGAAGAAACATCAATGTGTGGTTGCCTCTCATGTGTCCCCCACTGAGGACCTGGCCTGCAACCCCGGCATGTGTCCTGATTGGGAATGGAACCTAGGACCCTTTGGTTCACAGACTGGCACTCAATCCACAGAGCCACACCAGCCAGAACTAACCTTACATTTTTTTTAATCAGAATATATTAAATAAGAAAAATACGTTCATTAAAATAAGGTATAATTCTCTAACCCTTACTACACAAAAAAACCCTTAAGATTTAAACTCCAGACTCACATAAATCAAAAGCACCTGACATAATTGTCAATCCTATACATTTTCTTTCTTCTCATAAAATTTACATACCATATTTATTGTTTTATAGGCAGGTCTTCAGGAATGTGATAAAATGACACAATTCAACTATTGGACATTGATCTTTTCAAATCTAAAAACCATTTCCTAATATCTAGAGTCCAAGGTTAACTGATGTAAGTCTGATTTTTTTTAATATTTAAATAAGGCAACATCAATGTGAAAACAATTTATCAAAAAATATTGATGATATTGCTAACAAGAGACATCACATTTTCTGAGCTAAAACTAATGACAGTCAAGTAGATAGGAGAGGAGAGACCGGAAGTGTTCGGCAGTCAAACACGACTGACACGGGGGAGCAGAAGCGAGTGGTGACAGCGAAGGAGGGGCAAGTGGAAGGGGTGTAGTTCAGGCGCAAGGAGGTGGTACTCCAGATTTTCCCTGCAGCGGAAAGTAGGTGGCCTGGCAACACGAAGAAGGTCGATGTAAAATTTATATTACAAAGCAGTGTTCTTCCCTGCAGGTGGAGCATGGGGGCAAGAATTTCACGGCAATCTATGCTTGGACATTCAAATGAACAGGCAGGCTGTTAGCATTGAGATTACTTCTCAGCAGATGTCAAGCACAATTACTCAGCCTGAGGTTATAAGTCTCAATAGGGAAATTTACAAAATAAAGGCAGAACTAAGGCCTTTAAATAAAAAATGATGGTGGAGAGGGTAATAGAAACTAAGCTTTAGAAACCAGATCAAAAACTCAAACACCCAAACTGACATAAAAATTAGATCACAGGCTCTGAATTTAAGGATTATATGAAAAGTAAAAAATACATGACGGGAACATTTTTGCTTCTAGGTGTCATATATTTAAAAAATAAATCTACTTTACCTAACAATTACTTTAATGATCAGTTAATTTTTTAAGACTTTGAGGCAGATAAGGATCTCTCACCTTGATGTGCATCAATAAATAGAGGTTATCTTCCAAGTAAGAGACCCAGATGGGGTTCTGTTGTGGCTAAAGTGCCCAAAGCCCCAGCCTGTGCCTCCATCTACAATGCAGCAAACTTTAATGATCTGAAATTCAATGTGTCTTCATTCAAATTAGGGAAGAGTCACCCATAACCTCCCTGTGCCCTTGGAAGAAGTTCCTCACTAGGAATGCACATGAAATTTGTCCCCTCAGTACAGTATTTCCATCTCTTTGTGAACTAGTGTAGTTTTTCCTTAATTCAGTGCTTCATATTCTTTAAGGAAGAAAAAATACGTAATGTGCTGCAATTTTTAAATTAGTGTACGATCTTTATAGGAAAATCTATAACGCTGAGTTAGACCAAGAATGACTCCAGCCACGGCCTTTGATTCCTCTCCCATTCTGCTGCCCAGCTCCCAGAACCTCCCATTCTGACGTCCCACCCAAACCTCTTTCCCAGACCCCAGGCAGTTTTCCTACAGTCTGTTCCTGATTCCAGACTTCCTGTCATCCTTAGTGGGCTAATGGGAGAAGAAACAAAAGTTAAATAAATCTATACTTCAACTGCGAAATTTTTCTGTTTTCTTATGTGATTCTTTGCATAAACATTTCCAGATAAAAAATCCTTCCAAAAATTATAATAGTCATAAGCCCAGAGGGACAGAGAAGCAGGACCTCAGTGAGCCTTTACAAAGCTATGACATGGCCACATATTAGAGACTCCCAATGCCCCTGGTTAGCTCAGGCCAATGCATGTCCCTGTGCCCTCTGACTCAGTTCTAATCATGTCTGGTTTTGAGAGTCCATGAGATTGAACACAACACAGCAGTACTGCAGCTGCCCAGGGCACCTTCAACATGCACACACACACACACACACACACACAGCTTACCTGTTTTTTGGTATGTTCATTGTATTCTCCAGGAAGATTGTGTGCACTTTTAATTAAGGTCTTTGCAATATGATAATAATAAATGCTAATGATTGCAAGGGGTATGAGGAAATAAACAAAAAAGATGAGCACTGAATGAATCTTTGGATGTAATTCATCAGTCTGAGGGTAAGGTATGCACGCTGTAAAGCTGCCATTATCCAAGCTATGAATTTGCACCACTTCCGAAAACACTGCTTCGGGAACAGCCAACAGCACCGAGACCACCCAGATACCCACAGCCTTCGTGCAGGTCCACAGCAGCGCACCTGATGTCTGGACGTCCATGGGGTTTACAATGGCTCTGTACCTAGGGAGACAATATGTCTCAAATTACTCTTAGGAAAGAAAGGGAGTGAAAGAGAATGAGAGAGGGAGGGCAGGAGGGAGGGAGGGAACTCTTACTTGCCGAGAGAGAGATGCCAACACCCCACCACTCCCTAGCTGTTGGGTAGGGAATACCTAAGATCCTTGGTTTCTCTGTGTGAAAGTCATTTCTCTGCGTATTAACACCGAAGACAGGAGGACAGAGGAAAATATCTGAAATTGTCATTTCCCAAATGGCAGTAATTTCCTTACCACTTTTACAAGGCTTTTTTACTAAATCTACATGTATTACAAGTGTAACCATTTATTGAATACTTTTAATTAAATTCTTTTAATTTTGAAAAATCTAACACTACTGTAATTGCTATAACATACAATAACCATAAAATAGAAAATGCCCACAACATACTATTAAATTTTACCTTGAAACTCTTTTTTTTAACTTATAAGCTTGAGTCACCCACTTTTTTTCCTAAGGATATCAGTAAATCTTAGAGGCTAATTGAAACTGAGTTTTTCTCCATAATTTAATCATAAGGACTGAAAGAGATGGAATAATATTCTGTCTTTACATTTCAAATTTATTTAATGTGAAGACCCCATGGTATTTTCTTTCTTCCCCCCTGACACAGTCACGGTGGTAAAGGGCCCTCCAGGACACCTTGGCTCCAACAGTGCAAACCTCCTACAGGTAACTCAGGCACACATCAGGGCACTGATAATGCAAATGAACCAAAATGGTATGGGACCCCCAAATTATTTGTATTTGTCTTGGAAAATATTTGAGGTTACAGTATACCCAGAAGGTTAACAATAAGCAGTTGAAAGTGATTTTAATCAAACAAATCTGAGGTGTTATCTCTGATAGCTGCTGGAAAATCACTTACAGTCTTTTTCTTCCTCTATAAAGTGGAGATAAAAAACACCTCCCTCATAGCTTTATGATTAGAAAAATAAAATGTGCAGAGCACCGGTTACAATGCCTGGCGATTAGCAGACACTAACCGTGTCATGACTCTGTTCCTTCTCCTTATTTACCGTTCATTTAGTCTGGTGTTCTGAAAATCCAGATATTTCAAGCTGTATAATAAGCAGTGAAGGTCTTCTGAGGTTCTATGAAGATGCCTTTCATTTCCCACAAGGGAGGAAGAGCTCCCAGCTCCAATCTCACTCTGAGAAAAGCCTCTCTTTCTCCTTGCAGGCTTGCATCAAAGTGCCATTCCCAGACCTTCTATAGGAAAAAGGTTATTTCCATTTTGATCTGGAGGATCTTCTCACGTGAAACGGAAAACATGGAAATTAAAATAGAGAAACAGCAAAGGGCCTCAACACCAAATTAAGCAAAACAGCATCTTACCTAGACTTCACACAGAGCAGAACTCAATACAGATGTTCCCTTCTATTTTGTTTAATTGTATATTCTTCAGAAACAAAAAGTATAAGCAGTAATTTAAAGCAAGCTACTTTTTCTGCTTTTTAAATTTTTTATCAGATTAATAATGTTCAAAGAGGTTTATCCGTTTTTTTGAACTCAGAGAGCAGTAAGAGTGCTATAAAGAAATATAGAAGTCCCTTGTTACATCTCAGGCCCTGCTCCTTCCTGTGTTAAAACAAATTTCACATCATTTTCTCCATTATTCTAAGAAGTGAAATTCTTCCACTGTCTCCTGAATCAAATATTATAGACATTAGCTCTTGATACTCTGTTACAATAATTGAAGATTTTCTCTCTACTACCTCTAGTCTTCCCATTCCCAACCTCCTGGTTTAGTAAGTTACATTATTTACAAAATAGTCAATAGATAACAGCTATAGCTAAACAAATATCACTCACTGCAGAGTTAAGTAGTATATTATGACATTCTCTTTTTTATATTCTTGGCTCTGATTTTTCTAGAGTGGTTACTTGATAATTTTTTTTTGGCTGTATAATTTTCCATTTACCTGAATTTGATTCTTTTCTAAATGTTATTTTACCACCTTCCCGAATAATCGGAGTCCCAGTTTTTGAATCTCAATTTTTCTTCTTTCTTAATTTCATACTTTATCAAACTCATCCACACTCTCTTTTGGGCTTTATTTTCTAAGCTGTTTTATTAGCTTTAGCTTCCTTTTTTCTGAATTGTTTATCATGTTTTTAAATTCTAGAACTTCTTTCTAGTTTTCTATTTATTATATGGCTATGGAACTAATACAGAAAATGTTTAGTTTTCTTCTCCTTCTAGGATAGTTTCAAGTTTTATTTTTTGTTTGGTTACTTTATTCTGGAACCTCTCCACGGAAGTTAGATATTTAGTGCCTGACTATTGATATTTAAGATCAAAGCACTAAAAACCTGATTATAAGCTCTTTCGCACGTGAAAGAAGGGAGAAAGACAGAGAAATGCGGTAAGGGGCCAGCTGATCAATAGAAATGGACTAGTTGACTAGCCTTCCTTTTTACATTATCAGAAACAAAGAACATTCTGAACTTTCCTTCATGGATTAAAGGGTAGAGGAAGGTCACTTTCCTACCCTCACTCCTGTCCCAGAGGTAACCACATTTGCAGAAGCACTATAATCATAAAGGATGTTGGGGACAGTTTAAATAGGAATAAAAATAATGACTGCCTCATCCTGATAATACTGCCACAGTAAGCCAGCAACAGATGCAGAATTTTTGCTTAAGGGAGAGTAAGAGACCTAGGAGGAGTGCAGGGCAAGGACAGAAAAGGTATTTCTCAGTAGGAATGATTCTTAGCCACCTCCTGCCTAAAAGAGAAAATGGATCCCATGAATTTTTCAATAAATGATATACATTTGATCAAAAAGAGAGTATTCCAAATTCTATACAGCCCAAAACTATAGTTTAAAACAGAGGTTATTGGAGTGTCATTATTAGAACTAAACCAGAGCTTACATCTGTCAGATAATATGGTATACACCAACCCATGTTTCATGTGCATCTTCAAAAGAATAAAAAGCAAAAAGTAAATATGCATATATATACATATATGGTGGACAATTAATATAGACATTAATATGAACATTTTAATCATGTATCCTTTGAATGTTTGTGAAAATGTAAGACTGAAATATTCCCTCAGTATAAAAACTATCTCATTGAATTTAGTCACTATCTCATTGAATTTAGTAGCAAAATAGGTATGTGTAAAGAAGATTTTTTCTTTCATATAGTCTCAGAAATCTATCCCTAACTGAAAACTAGAAACTAGTCAATCAAAATTCATATAAAGAGAACATAATCATCTTTTACATATTAAATATCAAGAAATAGATATGCTTCTTCATTAATGTCTGTTTGAATCTTGCTTGTTATATCTGTATACAGTCTTAATTTAATGTAAAGGGATCATTAAATTTAATCATATTACAAAATATATAATGAAAATTAGATAATTTTGTCTTATGTAAAGTTATCAAAACATCTCAAAATCTCCACCTATAAATTTCTGCAAAGCTTTCTAGTTATACTACCCATAGTTCCTTCTTTCATACCAAACTTTCATTTATCGGAAGCTAACAAAATCCAAGTGTGAACTACCTGGCAAGTTAGAGACAAGAGTACTGTGGAAGCAAGAGAAAGAAAGTAAGAATTTCAAAAAAAAAAAAAGTGTAGACCTCCGTGTCAAATACTCTAAAGGCAGAGATAAAGCTTCCTGAAACCAGAACCTGTGCCCTGCTCTCTGCGGCATCTGTAATGCATAACACCATGTCCGACCCCAGTAGGTTATCAGTAAATGTGTACTCAGCTAATAAGGAAATATGGCCTAAGCAACAAGGAGATGACTTTATTAAGAGTAGTTTTCATGGAGTGGGATGGCAGTTGTTGGCAATTAGGTTTCCTTGAGTATGGAAGTGAGAGACAAAGACGGTCTAGCCTACTGATGCCCAAGCTGGGTCAATCTTCAGGATCACCCAGAGAACAGAAAAGAAGATAGAGAGTATTAGACTGCTTCCCGTTCTTACTGGCACAGAGTCCCCAGGATGTAAAAGGAGAGATTCTGCATTTTTATCAGATTTTCAAGTGATTCTGAACATAAGTCAGGTTTAGACAGAGCCTTGGAGAAGACTGACTGTGGCAGTGAGCATCTTCCCACAGGCTTCCTGCAATGGGTGTGCACTCAGCATCACTGAGAGTATCAGAAATCCAGCAGAAGTTCAGTGCTTGGAGGATCAGATGCCTGGCCTTTACAGTACATCATATCACATTTTAAGAGTATTGATATCCTGTAGTGGTGAAACTTATTCTGAGTGAAATTACTAAATTTATCATTTAAAACTATCTACCATTAGCATACAATAGAATGGCTAAAACTATAAGTAACCATGCTAAAAATATTGTAATATGTGGATGTCATATTTTGGACATGGAAAGGATGAAAAACACCTTTTTCATTATAAAGGGGTCAGCTGTTCTAGTTGTTCTTTACCAGAACAAAAATCACTTTGTTCTTAATTCATTAAAAACCATGACTTAAATTGCACAAATGTTTCACATGATGAGGAGAGTGACAATGACAATTTATGTTGATGAAGGCAACAGGTTGGAACTAGTCAGTCTATGATTAAAGGAATTGAGAAAAGGCTGTAGGTGATAGAGAGATTATCATCATTAATTTTACAATAGGCTCATTTTCCCCTCCTCTTCAATGACTATTTTCTGAAAATTAACTACATGTGTGAATAAATACTGATATCAATTAGTGAATCATGTGTCATCTTGGCACACAGACAATATACTAGAAGTAGTTACACAGCAACCCACAGTTTAAAAGTGCTTTAATTATTTCACTTGATATAATAGTCCTGTGCTGCAAAACTGTTGTGTGCCCACTTTACAGAAAAGCTTGTTGAGACTAAAGGATTACCTGACATTTGAGCGATCACAGAGCTGGTAGCATACACCTCAGAACTCACTCACCTGTTGTGACTAGAAATCCCATATATTTTAAACTGTAACGCAACTGAAGCATTAAATGCTTTGTCTACTCTACCCAGTATTAGACATTTGATCTCCTATCTTTTTAAAGCCAATGGTATTTTTAACTGGAAAGTCTTAACTTATATCTGCAATTATGCTTTCTTAATTTAATGATTATGTTTATGGTAGAGAAAGTAATCTGCAACAGTATCAGCAAGTAATGTTTTGTATTTTTCAGTCTTTTGCAAAATCTGCATTTCCATGCTATCTATATAAGTATCTATAATCATTTTGAGGTTGTGCTTATTTGGTTCTCTCTTAAAACGTGATTCTTTTTCACCCTGGCTGGTGTGGCTCAGTGCGCTGAGCACCAGCCTGCAAACTGAAATGTTACCAGTTCTATTCCCAGTCAGGGCACATGCCTGGATTGTAAGCCAGGTCCCTGATTAGGGATGTGCAAGAGGCAACGGACTGCATGTTTCTCTCCCTCTCTTCCTCTCTCCCTTCCTGTCCCTTTAAAAATAAATAAAATTTTTTAATGTGGCTCTTTTTCAAAAATTACTTTGAACTATAGCACAATTAAAATTTTAAGTTTCAAAATACCCCCAAATTTCCACAAAGAATAAACATTAAGAAGGCCTACATTAGAAGTTAAAAATATTCTTAATGAAAATCTTCATAAGAAAAAATTAACACTCAAAGAAATCAAGGGAAGTGCTAGGGAGAAGTGAAGGTTTAGTGTGCATTTCCACTACCCATGAAAACCTGTAAGTAACTGGAAATAGAAAATACTGCCAAGAGTCTCAATAAATCAGCAGTGTTCTCAGGAGTAGGATGTGGACCTAATAACATTTAATAACAGTAAGTTGAGATAGATCATTAAATTTGAAGCTAGCAAAATTAAACTGGATGATTTGGGGGCATGAACATAAAAATAACCTTGATCATGGAAACAAATGATAATAAAGAAAAGAAGAACAAACAATAAAAAAATAAAAGAATGTTTAGTGAAGACACGTGTCCTTTTGTATAGAAATTAAACAAATAAATTTTGGACATACAAGACTGTCAATGTACTTGGGATGTGGGTGAAGTTCTCCAAAGAGCTGAAAGCAATCTACCAATTACATACAATACTATCTGAAACCTACACAAGACCTTTGACATTGGTGAACCCTCCTGAGCAATCTGCAATTGAAAGGGCCAAGGTAAGTTATATTGGGGTTTGGAACACACCAATAAGAACTGTACTTCTGGTGACAACTAATAAGGAAAGTGTTGAACTTTACTGTCTGACCTCATGGCTCACCCATAACAGATGGCCCTCTATTTAATTTCACTACAGGCAAAAGACTGAGAGGTGCATCTTAGAGGGTCCTCTTTTTCCACCTAGAAGTGTACAAATAGAACCAGCATCAAAATTAAATGAGAGATTTGCCTGAGATATGGTCACGTGGAACAGTGGGACAGGCAGAGCTCTGGAGCCCTGAACTGAGCATCCAGTCGCTGCACCAATTATCAGTGCCCCTTGTTCTCTTCGGGTCACTGTTTGCTCAGCACTCAAAGAGTAGGTAACAGGATCCCATCTTAGAACCCTCAGCTCTACAGTGGAAAACATTGTTTTTATTTTGCAAATAAGGAAAATATTGATTTGTGGGCATGTCTTTTGTGCTGTTTGATCATTTTTTTCCAACTTGAACATTTGGACATAACAGATACAGGACTACCACCCAGATGCCATAAACCCCAGCCTGGTACATTCTCTCTTTATTTTTTAAGATTTTTATTAATTTATTTTTATTTTTAGGAAGAGGGTAAGGGATGGAGAAAGAGATGGTGAGAAACATCAGTGTGTGTTTGCCTCTCACATACCCCATACTGGGGACCTGGCCCACAACCCAGGCATGTGCCCTGACTGGGAATCAAACCAATGACCCTTCGGTTTGCAGGCCTGTGCTCAATCCACAGAGCCACACCAGCCAGGGCACATTCTCTCTTGATTTATATAATGTATCCCAAAAGTTTTATATCAAGGTGGATAGACACTCTCCAAAACCTATATAGTTATATATAGATAGATAGATATAGATATATATACATACATATATATGTATATATGTGATATCTATACACATACACACACATACATGCAATAGTGTGAATATTGTGAGGAGATGCAGCACCGAATTCAATGTGTGAATTAGAAAGGAAATAAGCTAGAAGTAGTTGAGACTAATGAATAAAATATATCTGATTATTGAAGTCAAATATTACGAACTTTAAATAAATTCAAATTAACTAATAAATTAAGTGCAGATTACAACTCATCCTGTTTCTATGGTGATGTAAAAATAACTGAGCACTTGCTATGCCAAACAAACCGTCCTTTCACATTGACAGCTAGAAAGCTCTCAGACAAACGTACTGTAGGACTCACATTTTGTGAAAGTAGGGGTGACTTCGAATGTTTCAACTTTTATTTGCCTATACCTGGTTTTCCTCCCCTTTTTATTCTCATTGTGTGTTATTTGTATCCTTATCTTTAAGATGCCTTAAATTCTTTTGTAGCAAGTTGAAAATAAATTAGTCATTATTCTGGCAACATGGGTTATCTATAGGGTGAGTGTGGACTCTTCTCTTAGATATGTATGGCCAGGAGACTTCTTCAAAAGAGCTCAAAAGCCCACTCTGAGAACCACTCTCAACCCCTACTGAGAGGCAGGGGCTTCTCAGCACACTGCTGCCCAGGGCTATGGACTGAAGAAGAAAGCAAAACCAACTGTTCAATCAGGACCAGAGCTCCAGGTGAGAGTTTTGATGAGAAACCAGCAAACACATAATAGCATGCCTTTTCACCACTAGACAAAGACTGATTTAAAACAAACAAACAAACAAAAAAAAAACCTTCCTAAGGCCTAGGGAGTATTAACCTGGAGCCCACATTTGCTCTGTTTTAATATTTTAATAAATAATTATACTAAAGAAAACATCTGTCTGCATTGCTATAACATGCATATAATGTTAATGATTCAAGGTTCCTAACAGCACTAGCTCAATTATGGAATTAAATGTGTTTATCCTAACTAACAAAGAAAGGCTTGAAATTAGTAACACATTAGCACTTTGGTCTTAGTCAGGTGCAATATTATTTTTGTATTCAATTCAACATTGACTATTTAGTATCAGAAAAATGACATAACCTGATGCATTAAATTAATTTCACTTGTATTCTTTTATAAAATTTTAGAATTTAATTTATAAATATACTTTAGTCAGAGTTGTATAAAAAACAGAATAAGGAATCGATATCTAGTTTTACATTTGTAAATACATAAAATGATAAAGTTTAAAGTTTAGCACTAGGAATCTGTGGGAATTTTTTGCCATAAGGGAAAAAAGAGAACTCATTCTTAAAAGTTACTTGCATTTTAATTATGGGATTTAGAGGCAAAAAGGTCTTTAAGGGTCCAATAAACAATATTCTATTTGGAATGCAACTCTGTTGGAGAATGAAGAAGATGTCATAATGCCCATCACAAGCAAAGTGTGGTTTATGGGGATTCACCTACTCAGTATCAGAGCACACTTGTCCCAACAGTGGGGTGGTGTGTGTGGGGGGGTGGGCATGTAAAACTGGTAGAAATGATACAACACAGAATATGCAAATATTTTTAATTAGCTACTTAATGTGAGTGAGCAAAAGAAGTACACTTTTGATACAGTAATAAAAATCCATCAATATAAAACTGAAAAGTGAACTGATAGCACCACTATCACCATTTCAGACTGCACACTGTCCTTCCTCACATTCTGCTTATGAAATGTGTCTGAGGTACATCCACAGTGGACACAAATGAGCTTTCCTAAGGGTGAATCAGCTGAAATTCCTCAAAAGAACGTGGAAAGTCAAGGATGAATACACAATGCCACCACACAGTGTCAGCCATACCACCCTTGTCAAACAAGGTAGCTTAGGCCTCAAGGTAAATGGTATATTTCTTATTTCAGTCTTGCCATCTGGCGCTGTCATCAATGATAGCTAACATTAATTTCCCACTTCACATTGGGATATGCCTTCCAAAAATCTAATTATCTTCCTGTTTCTTTTTCTGCATTACTGTGATCTCTATTTCTAAATTCTCTAACTTTATATAAGCCACCTCATGAAGACAGAATATTTAGTGTAGTTTAACAAACAATTGAATTTGTTGTTAAAAAAAACTAATAACAGCTTTTCTTTAATTTTCCTATTGCTACAACTGCTACTTAATTTTGAATTCAAGGTGTTTCTTTTATTTTGCTGTTACATTCATGACATTCTTTCATTCTTGAATCTAATGAATAAGCCTTTGGCATCATTTTTTTTTACTCTTGGTGCTATATTTCAAATGTAATTTGTTTTTTAGTCTGCCATTGAACAGGAAAAAATAGTATTTTCTTATACCTGGGAAAGTAATAATGTGGCTTAATGGTGAAGATTGTAGGCTTTGAACTGGTTTCAAGTGCTGGCTCCACTACAAAATCAGGAAAATGTTGCTTAATTTCAAGCCCTCGTTTTCTCTACTTTGAAGTAGTAATAATGACACTGCCTACTCCACAGTATTGTGAAAATAATAAACTCACACAAAAAACTTAGCACAGTGCAATGTGCTATGTGCAATGCCTTATTCTTGTTTCCAGGTCCACAAGAAAGTAAAACATTTGGTGAGACGAAGTGAGAGGAGGTCGAGTACAAATCAGCACTCAGACTGCCATGTTCTGGAAGAACAACAGACAAGTAGACAACATAAAACAAAACATTTCCAAGCCATTTAAGTGATACTGGAATGTACTGTGTGATTCAACACCAATGATTCCAGTTCCTCCATTTAGATTTCCCAAATGCACACTGATAGGCAAGAGTAGCCTCTTGACCCAGTGGAAGAGGAAATGCACCTTTCTTTACCATTATTATTAAAGTACCCACGCTTTATTTGCAAAGTACCTGATGCACATAATGAACTAAAAGTCAATACATATGTGGGGAATAACACTTTCTCTGACTTTTGTGGGTCAATTCACCTGCATTTGTCCACAACAAGAAAAAAAAAGTGCTGTAAAATAGTCAAGCCCTGGGTCTTGTTACTAATGTTACCTTTCAAAATGAAAGCATAACAACAGTAATTTTAACTATTGTAATGATAACTATGTATTGTTTTATTCTATCCCTTACCTAGAATTTTTTTTAAAAATTTTCAATTTAAAATGGGTCCCCTAAAGAAGGGCAGTTAAACTAAAAAATCACATTTTAATTATGGAATTCAAAGAAAACTTTTCAAAAAAGATCATAGAAATCATGCCAAACAAAACTAGGTGACTAATTTATCCAAAGCCACCTATTTTTATAGGAATGTGCTTCTAGAGAAAATACTACACAGATTTAAAAATCAATAATATTCCATTTAAGAAGACAATAGCTCTCAAGTCTCCACTGAATATTGTCTTCCTTTACTGAAGACTAACAGTTAACACCAAAGTGATGTAAGGGCATCGTTGCAAATACCAGGAAATTCAGATGGATTCAATTTTCAGTAATAACCTAGCATATAAATTAAAGAGGTGGTGAGTGACACCCTCTTAATCATCCAAGTTAAACTGTTTATCTAAATAGTTTAAGTCAACACCTCATTCCCATGGGTATGAGACTACAGCTTCATGCAATGATACCTGGAGTGAACATCACTTCAAATTTGGACATGCCCAAATGTCCACTCCCACCCAGGCATCCTCCTGCTTAAATGCCCAAAAGCACAATTGAGAGCCTTCAATAGTGGCACAGGACCCGAGCAAGATTAGACAGCCTGGATTCTTCTCCCAGCTCTGCCAGGGAACTTCCATTCCCTGGGCCTCAGTACCCTCACCCGGAAAATAATGCAGTGGAAGTCCACGATCTGCATGGTAGAGCTATGGACACTTCTCATTCTTAACATGTATGTAAGCAGATTTCATATCTAGGGTGTATTTTTACAACACTTTTAAAATACAAATATTTGGTACCTACCTGTTTGTGACAAAACAAACAACATACCACTTGACTTGAGGTATTAAAACAAAAAAAAGTGTGAAATCATGTGTCAGAACATTTACTATTCTAGTTGTTTTTGCTTCAACTAAGTAGCAGAATTTAGTTTCTAAGTGTAAATGGTGTTTTCCCTTACTTGGAAAAAAGTCAAAATCAAACATTTCCTTAATATTAAGGCAGACACTCTTACCTATCAGGTTGTTAAGCTGCAGAATAAGGAAACGGCACGTCTAAGGTTTTAAGTACACAGAGACAGCTTCTACAAGGTAGCTACGCTGTTGCCCATTTATTCTGTGGCTTTTCTATGAAATAGAAGATTCCCAAAGTGTGGGGAAGGGAAGAGGAAGACTAGGATATGCAATTTTAAAACTACTTTCAAGCTAATGCAATTTCAATTATTTTAAAAGTAACAATTTTCATATGTTTTTTTTTTTCAAGCTACACACCTCAGTCGGTTTCATCATCGTTAACTCTAATTCCCGGTCACACTCTCTTCCTCTCCTCCTCTTCCCCCTCTTCCCTTTCTCCCTCCCTCCCCCCTCCCCAGGTGCTCTCCCCGCCCCTCCCCACCACTCTTTAGCCCACTCGACCGCTACCTGTGCCCTTACCTGTCGGCGCTGAGTGCAGTGAGAGTGAACACGGACACGCCGACGGAGGTGAGCTGGATGACGGGGATCAGCTTGCAGCCCACTTCCCCGAACACCCACTCGTCAAAGAAGTAGCGCGAGGCGTCCACGGGGACGCAGGTGAGCAGCAGCAGCACGTCCCCGGCGGCCAGGTTGGAGATGAAGATGTTGGGGGCGCTCCTCATGGCGCTGTTGGTGACGAAGATCTTCACCAGCAGGATGTTGCCCAGCAAGCCCACCGTGATGATGAACAGATAGAGGGACGGGATCACACAGCGGACCACGAACTCGGCGGTGGTCCCCTCAGGGGCGGGCGGAAAATCCCTGTCCGAGAGCCCGGGGAAGAAACCGCTCTGATTCCCGCCGGCCGTCTGGGACAGGTTGCGAAGGGACTTGGGGGGCATGGTCTCTTTTCCAGGAGAGTCCGCTGGAGTTTTCCTGCGCCCAGGTGCCCTGAAAAGCGGAATTCCCTCCCGCGACGAAGGGGTCACACGCCGCGCGCCACGGAGGGGACTGGCCGGCGAGAAAGAAGTCTGTCGCACTCCGGGGTCCTGCACTTCTACCAGGGGTGCGTTGGCTCCTGCTGGCTCCGAATTTAAAAAATTAAAAATAGCAAAGCAGCTGCGTCTGGTTCCAGTGTTCACTGGTTTGTTCTCGTTTATGCCTAGGGGAGAACAGCTCTTTTTGTGAACCAAGACGTATTCTCCTGAAACTAATAAAAGTGCCTGCCCCACTGTTCTTTGGGAAGGAAGGAAGTCGTCCTGTCGCTGTCCAGCGAACCGCGGCTGAAACACGGGAGCTACCGCGGGGCGCCCGCTACTTTGCACACAGCAGCGCTTTGCTGTTGTTTCTGCAGCTCCTGTTGCGTTGTGTGGGATTGGAGGGGATCCCAGGGCTCTCTCCAACACTGCGTCCCCACATACCCGCCTGTGCGCGGGGGGAGCCCAGGCCAGAAGTTGGTGAATCTCTGAGGGCTTGGAGGCTGGCGAGTCTCTGATGCTGTAACCCCGAATTTAGAAAAGAGAATGAGTGACAAAGGATAAAGTAAATAAATGGGATTCGCTCCCCACTCTTCTTCCTTGATCCACTTTTCTCACCCCACCCAAATTTGGAAACTCTTTCCAACAGCTGGCATATTATTTTTTAATTTATATTTTATTTAAATGTAACATGCATAAAATACACAATTCTTAAAGGTATGGCTCAAACTAGCCACCATTCAGCACCTACAAGCTAACCATTGTCTCTATGGTAAACAGTATTGATTCTGCCTTTTATCATCTAAGATTAGTTTGCTGCTCTTGAGTATTTGTGAGATACACTCATGCTTTTGTATGTCAAATTTTTCACTGCCAAATAGTACTCCAGTACAAATATACCAGTTTATTTATACCATTTAAGACCATTGACATTTGGATTCTTTATAATTTAAGATAATTTGAATAGCATTTCTATAAATATACTCGTGCCTGTCTTCTGGAGCATATGTGAATCCCAGCGGATTTGCTAGGTTACAATGGTTATGTTCAACTTTAACAGAAATTGACAATTTTTCAAAACAAATTTTAGCTTGTCTTTTGGAGACTTGCTTGACACTACCTTTTAAAGCTAAACGTAAGTATGCCTAGGACTTCTCAATACTCTCCTTGGGTTTCATTACTTAATGTCACTAAGTGAATGTGGGCCAAACAGAATATTCGCACACATAAAACTGAATGTAGGTGAACATTACATTCATATTTATTATATACAAATTTTGGAGTTTCTTTAGGTACTTTCTCTTCAATACTATTTAAAATTTTATGTTAACATCCAATCTCATTATGCAAAGTATATTACTAAAGCAATCTTCTAAATGATGAAATCTCTCAAACTTTCAAACTACAACTATCCCATCTTAATCTATTTTATTTAAAAACATATTGCAGTCTAAATGGCTGAATAGATGTCTATATTTTCTTCTGATGTTGTCTATATGATGCCAATTGCTTACCTGAAAAACATTGAGCCTAAAAACTGAATTAACAAATATCCAGCTTCCTGCCACTATAGAAATAAGCATCTGAATTACTGATTTTCAATTTCAAGTGAATTCATAGGTATTTACTCAAAGCCTTGGATTAATGAGAGTGGAGATTATAATGAATATTTTAATAGCATTAGTTTAATATTTTATTAAAATATCTTATAAACTTATTATAATTATGTACATATTACTTAGATATATCACCAAATTATGTATAAGTATATGGATATTGTCTCAATTGCATAGAATCGATACACATCAAAAATAAATATCCACTGAAGAAATAAACTTTGTTTTAATGTAATCGATGAAAGGAATACCACATTATTTCATATAAGAGTATATATAGCACATACAGTATAAACAGTATATGACACTTGGTAATAACTACTATAGGGTTGATTTATGTATTGCCATTCTATAGTTTTTATCATTATTTTGAAGTGTACTTTTTGTACTTATTTTTTAAAAGTTTTCAGTAAAACACTATGTTGTGTTATGCTGGACTGGCAGCAACCTCAAACATCTCTTGCTTACATCTTTAGATGGCATCATTTTCTTTTGTGTTTGATTTGATCAAGTGTTGTTTGGTTTACTACTGCCCCTAAGCATAAAAAATCCATTGCTAATGTTTTTGGCAAGAGGCCACATCAAGTGATTGTTCTGAAAATGAAATTAAGAGTGATTAAGGACTGGAAAGTTGGAAAATTAGTAATGCTTATTGCTCACCAGTCAGGCACGTCCCATTCCACCACAGCTATAATCTTGAGAACAAGGAAAAGTGACAGAAGCTGTTAAAAATCTGCTTTATTGATGGCAACAAGACTGACAAAGTTCAGAAAGCTCCTAGATCAAACTTGGAAAGTTCTAATGACTTACATTGAAGACCAGACACATAAATGCATCCCTTCCAGCACCATGACAATCACGACCAAAGCAAAAAGTTTATTTTTGTAATGTTGAAAGAAAAGTCTGGACCTGACTACAATGCTGAACTTACTGCTAGCTCTGGGTGGTTTAAGCAATTCGAGAATCATGTATCATACTATGTGAGCGTGAGGGGTAAGTCTGCAGGTGCTGGTGTAAGGGCAACTGAAGAATTTTTGGAAAGTAGATAAGCTGTGGTGGAGGAAAATTACTCGCCAGAGCAAATATTCACCTTGGATGAAAACCTCTTTCTTCTGGAAAGGGATGCTGTGCCCTCTAGGTTTGTGTAAGCGCACTCGGCGATGTTCACACAACAAAATCACCTAACAATGCATTTCCCAGAATGCATCCCGTCTGTTAAGCATTGCATGGCTGCACAATACCAAGGACGTAATCCATTAAAGAAAGAATGGATAAGCTTGACTTAACGAGCTAATCAAAATCAAATACTTCTGCTTTGCAAAAGACATTGCCTATAGAATGAGAAGGCAAGACACTGGGGGAAAAATGTATTAAAACTCCACGCTATGAAAACAAACAGAGTTAAAAATAGGTAAACTATCTGAATAGACACCTTACCAAAGAACATGTAAAGATGGTAAGTAAGCATATGAAAAGCTGCTCAATATCATAAGTCATTAGGGAATTTCAAATTAAAACAGCAATAAGATACCACTACTTACCCAAACAATGAGATACCACTACAGTGACCCAAGTCCAAAACAGTAATGGCAACAAATGGCAACAAATGACAACAGAGACTCTCATTTATTGCTGGTGTGAATACCAAATGGTACAGCCACTTTGGAACACAGTTTGGCAGTTTCTTACATAATAAATGTACTCTTACCATACAATCCAATAATTGTGCTCCTCAGTGTGTACTCAAATGAGTTGAAAATTTATTTCACATATAATCCTGTGCCACACATGAGTATTTAAAGGAGTTAACTCATAATTGCCAAAACGTGTAAGTAACCAAGATGTCCTCTAGTGGATTAATGTATAAAATGTGCTACATGCAGATAATGGGATATTAATCAGCTCTAAAATATCAGTTAACAAACCATGAAGAGACATGGAAGAAATGTTATATAGTTAGAATCATACATTGTGTGATCTAGCTTAGTGAGTCATATAGTACATGATTCTAACTTTGTAACATTGAGGAAAAGGCACAATTATGGAAAGAGTAGAGGCAATACTCATTGCCAGTGGTTGCCCTAGGGAGGATGGAGAGAAGAAGAGGCAGTGCCCAGAAGACTTCCAGGGCAGTGAAACTACTCTGCAGGGTATCATGATGCTGGATACATGTCGTTATACATGTGTCAAAGCCCACAGAATGTACACTACCAATGGCAAACCTAATGCAACTTTGGACTGTGGGTGATGATGCTGTGGCAATGTAGAACCACTCATCACAATAAATGTGTCCCTCCATGCAGGATATTGACAGTAAAGGAGGCTGTGCTTGGGTGAGGGAAGAGAATATGTAGGAAATCTCTGTACCTTCCACTCCTTTTTTTGTGAACCTAGAACTGCTTTTAAAATTGATCTAAAAGTAAAGTTTGATTTTTAAGAAGAAAATATGACAAAAATTATATTTACCTAATAATGTGCTGCACTTTATCTAGATATTTATGTCTGTGAAAACTACTTGATAGGATTATCTTCTTTATATTTTAGTGTCAAAAGAAGTCTTACTTGAATCTGTTTTTGTTTTTTTTAATGAACTATACCCATGACTTAAAGAATTCCACCAAGCATAATAAAATCACAATGACAAAGAAAAAATATTACTATCAGTCAGTTATATAAATAAAATAATAAACAAACGTGCAGAGACACAAATAAAACAATGATAGGAGATATTTTACTGGAAAAAATGCAAGCTCAAAGACAGTAGAAGAGTATGTTTAAAACACTAAAAGAAAAGAAAATGTTACTTAAAATTTTATACTCAAAGTATCTTTAAAAGACACAGGTTAAAAGAGACATGGAGATAAAAAAACAAACTGACAGTGACCAGAAGGAAGGGGGGAAGGGTTAATGGGGAACAGAAGGGGAATAGTTGAGGAACACGTATAAAAGACCCATGGACAAAAACAATGAGGGGGAAGGGAGGATTAAGTGTGGGAGGTGGGGAGTGTGTAGGGCAGGGGAACATAATGGGGAGGGGGAGAATGGGGACAACTGTAATTGTGCAACAATAAAAAATATAATAATAATAAAAACATAGGTTAAAAGCATGATTTTTCATACTTACAAAAGCTCAAAGATTTATAACTAGCAGACCCATACTAAAAAGCTAAAAGAAGTTCTTCAGACTTCTAAGTAAAATGATTCTATCTTTATATGCAAATACAAAAACAAACAAACATGTAAATGATAAATATATAAAAGAATTTCTTATGATTTAAATCTCTTTAAAAGATAATTGAGTAAGCAAAAGTAATATATATATATATACACACATATATATATAGTGTGTGTGAATTATAACATACACAGAAGTAAAACATACAATAATAATAAAACAAAAAAAGAAAGAGAGAAATGCAAGTATGTTCTTATAAGGTTCTTATCTATATAGTAAGTGGTATAATATTATTTGAACATTGACTGGGACAAACTGTCTGGGATAATCGGGCTATGTAAGTTGATAGCAATACCATCAACCCACTTTAACTAACTAGCACTTATAAAGTACTTTGCTGAACAACAGCAGTGTGTAATTGTTTTCTATTGCATACAGAACATATACAATGATCAAACATTCTGGGCCATGAGAAAAAAATTTCAATAAGTAAAAAAACATTCAAAATCTAAAAATATGTTAAATGACAGCAAAGAAATTAAATTAGAACTCAATAATGAAGGGTTACTTGGAAAATCCTAAAATCTGTTTAAAATAAGTAAAACATTTCTAAAAGATTTATGCAAATAGTAAATCAAAAGGCAACTAGAATGTTATTTCCAGTTAATGAAAAAAACCCACTATCTAAGTTTGCACAATACAAATAAAGGAGTAATGAGAGGGAGATTTATGGCACTGAATGCCTGTAACAGAACAGAAGCAATGACTTTAGCTTATATCTTAAAAAATCTAGAACAATATAGCAAATTAAACCCAATGTATGCAAAAGAAGAGACCTAAAGGATAAGCAAATTTAATGAAATAGAAAACAAAAGAACAGTAAAAATATCAATTAAATCAGAAGCTGATTATTTGAGATCAATAAAATTGATATGCTTGTAGCCAGACTTTTCAGAATAAAGAGAGAAGACACAAATGAGAAATACTAGTAATTAAAGATAGGAAATCAATACATTCTATAGATAGTTTAAAAATATATACAATACAATAAATAATTTTATGACAATAAATTCAATAGCTGTGAAGAAATGGACAAATTCCTTTGGAAAGAAACAAATTACCAAAGCCAACATAAAAATAAATTAATGACCTATATAGTCTTATATGACATAGGTTACTAAGTTTGAAAACTTCCCCACAAAGAACATTCTGGGTCCATAAGATATCCCTGATGAATTTTACTGAATACTTGTGAAGAAATAATGCCAATTTTAAACAAAGATCATAAAAGTAAGTAAAGAAAAAAGTAAGATAAATGCTATAAGAAAATAAATCAGGAGAAAATTATGAGGGAGTGATGTGATCTTAAAGAAAATCCTTTATAAAATGGACAAGAAGGGAATATTTCCCAGCTCATTCTGTGAGACTGGCATTACTCTGATACTAAAATCAGACACGGATATTACCATGAAAAAAAAACACCGACCAGAATTTCTCACGCACATGGATCGAAAAATTCTTAACAAAATTTTAGCAAATCAAATCCAAAATTGTGTCTTTAAGAAAGGATAATATATCATAACCAAGGAGAGTTTATTCCTGGATTGCACCATTGGCTTATCATTTCAGAAGCCAGTGTGATTCACTATGCTAGATTAAGAAAGAAAAACCACATTAACATCTCAACAGATGCAGAAAAGGCATTGGAGATGATCCAACATCTATGTACAATAAAAGTTCTCAGCAAACAAGAAATAGAAGGGGTCTTCGTCAATATGATTTTCACCTGAAGTGAGCCCTCTACCTACAGGTGAAAATCGGAATGCCTTTCACTTGAGATGAAAAGCAAGGCAGATGTCTGCTCTTACACCTACTCAATGTTGTTACAGAGGCTTTAGCTGAAGCGTTAAGACAAGAAAGTCAATAAAAGACATACAGATTTGTCACCCCACATGACTGGAAATGTATAGGAGCCGGGGCACCAGAAAGAGTAATAGCTCAGTAGCCAAGCTGAATCTACCTCAAACTGGACCTATTTGGGGAGGAAATGTTTTGGAAAATAAATGATAAAAATGAATGACAGCACGGGAATTAATATTTGAAAAAGTAAGCTAACAAATGAATTATTCAAAATGAAAAAAGATAAATATAACTTTGCTACCCTGCAAGAAAGTTTACAAAGATAGTAATTTTGTCTCTCATCTTTGCATTAGGTTCCTGCAAAGGCACACTCTGTTGGCTGAAGCCTCTGCAACACTGCAACAAAATGCGACGGCCTGGGAGCAGTGGACTTGTGAAGCATGATTTACCAGAGTGACTTATTTCATATTTATTTGTAAAACCACAGAAAATATAACACTGACTAGATGGAAAGACACTATTGTGGTTACATGCTGACTCTCACTAACAGAATTCACCATTAATGCCAGAGACTTTCAAAGGATAGAAACTTCTAGCAAAAATAAGATGCCCCATGGTTATCCTGTTCCAGAAAACAGACAAATGGTACCAAGCATGTTAGACTGGTTAAGAAATTTGAATTAATTTCTTCTAAGTGGAAGAAGAGTTAAGAAAATGTGACTAAAGAAAATCATGGGAGGCACTTGTGCTCGGAATCAAGCAGGGCTTTCAGATGTATCGTTACAAACAGAATCAGAAGTAGCCCAGAGTGAAAGAACAGCTTTTGAAATGGCAGCAAAAGAGCTCCAGTAAAACATCCATAACTGGTTAAAATTATAAAAAAAACATAGGCAAATATTAAATATCTCTAGAAATTGTCCAAGCTTCATATGGCAAATAAAAAAATGCTGTTCAATATCTACTAAATCTCAGTAAAAACTTCAAGTCTGGCATTTAGGACTCAGTTTGAGACTTCTATCCCCCCCATGGCCATTCAGCATGACAGAAGCCACTTTCCATGTGAGTGCAGCTAGCTCCTGGTCAAGCACTGTGATATCCCTCCAAAAGGGGCAGCTACTCCCAACACTCACTGTTCTCAGTTTCATGCTGTGTTCCAGAGAAGAGCAGCTGACCACACTCAATCCTTACTGCTAGGGCAAAAGTTCTTCCCTAGGTGCAGCAGGCCATGACACTAGTGCCCCAACCTGCTTCACCCCAGCTAGTTTATAGTGGGGAGACACTGTGCTGCAGGAGGCAACCAGTGAGACCAGAGATTAGCATCCCTGCCCAGTGCCCAGCTAATAAATCAGCAAAGTCACTCAGAGAAAAAAGTCACAGTCCCTGACCCCACAGAGAATTCCAAAGCTCTTCCTAAGGGAAATGACTTTATTGGAAATAGAGTATGGGTAAATTCAAGTTGAAGGGCGCTCCTCAAAACAATGGAGATTACAGCGACATAAAACTTAGAGGAGGCTGGTAGCTCTGTGAGAGCAAGAAAATAAAATGTAGCACAGGTACAAGTTTATAAGTGGAGAAAGATAGCTAAGAAGAATCCCTTTGAGGTTGGAGCAAACATAAAAGACAGGTCTTAAAGAGTACTCTTGCCCCACAGTTTTTTGATTCACTCATTTACTTGTTGTCTCCAGCACTTGGCTATTATAAATTGTGCTGCTATGAACATTGGGGTGCATAGGTTCTTTTGAATTGGTGTTTCAGGATTTTTAGGGTATAATACCAGCAGTGGAATTACCAGGTCAAAAGGCAGTTCCACTTTGAGTTTTCTGAGGAAATTCCATACTGTTTTCCACAGTGGCTGCACCAGTCTACATTTCCACCAACAATAAACAAGGGTTTCCTTTTTTCCACAACCTCTCCAACACTTGTTGCTTTGTTTATGATGGCCATTTACACAATGGAATACTATGCAGCAGAAAGAAAGAAGGAGCTCCTACCCTCCACAACAGCTTGGATGGAACTGGAGAGCATTATGCTAAGTGAAATAAGCCAGGTGATGAAAGACAAATACCATATGATCTCACCTGTAAGTGGAACCTAATCAACAGAACAAATGTGCAAAATATAACCAGAGACATGGAAATAAACAACAAACTGACAGTAACCAGAGGGGATGGGGGAGAGGGATACTGGGGGATAATAGGAGAAGGGCCATCAAGGAACATGTGTAAAGGACACATGGACAAAGCCAAAAGGGATAGGTTCGAAGGTGGGAGGTGGGAATGGGTGGGTGGGGTCAAGGTGAGGTAAAAATGGAGACAATTGTACTTGAACAAAAACAAAAAAAAGAAGCCCTGGCTGGCATAGCTCAGTGGATTTAGCGCGGGCTGCGAACCATAGTATTGCAGGTTCGATTCCCAGTCAGGGCACATGCCTGGGTTGCAGGCCATAGCCCCCAGCAACCACACATTGATGTTTCTCTCTCTCTCTTTCTCCCTCCCTTTCCTCTCTAAAAATAAATAATTAAAATCTTTAAAAAAATAAATAAATAAATAAAAGAAAAAAAAAAGAGTACTCTTGCAGAGGCCTGGATTTAGTTTAACTATGGAGGGATTTATGACCTCAAGAAATTATAACAAACAATACAGCAATAAACCAACAACTAGTGGTGCTTAACAATTCAGTGTTGTACTTACAGAGGCAGTAAGCTTAATAAAAAGCATCAGGAAAAGGAAAAATCAAAGAGCACACTGCTAAAACAACTTCACCCTAGGGTGACTGTATAGATACCCAACGCTGCATCTGCTCAGCAGTGACATCAGAGGCTGCACAATGCAGGGAAATCAGGCAACAGTGAAATAGCCCAACCTGATCACTCAACAAATAAACAAGCAAACAGCAACAAGTGGGGGGAAGGGTCAGTATACAAAGTTACTGCAATATATTACCTCAAATGTCCAATTTGCAACACAATTAAGAGAAATGCAAAAAAAAATCAGGAAAGTGTGACTTGCACAAGAAAAAAATCAGACAATAAAATCTACCCTTCAAGAGGACCCAGAGGTCAGATGTAGCAAAGACGTCAAAGCAACTGCATAAATTATGTTTAAAGAACACTGTAGTTAAATAAGTGAAGGAAGATATGATGATAATGTCTCATTCAAATGAAAAATATCAATAGAAAAATAAAAATGCTTTTAAAAGAATGAGATGGAAAATCTGGAGTTGAAAAGTACTATAATTAGAATAATATTCACTAGGGAGTTCAAAAATAGATTTCAACTGGCAGAAGAGTCACTTAAACTGAAGGAAGATAAACTAGTAGAGATTATGCAATCTAATGTACAAAGAGTGGAAAAAAGGAACAGACTCAGAATCATAGGACATCAGTAAACATCCTAGAATATATGTAATAGGAGTACCAGAATTAGAAGACAGAATATGGAGCATAAAAATATTTTTAAAATTACTCTGGCTAGTGTGGCTCAGTGGATAGAATGTCAGGCTACAAACCAAAAGGTCACAGGTTCAATTCCCAGTCAGAATACATGCCTGGGTTGTGGGCCAGGTTCCTAAGTAGGGGTGTGTGAGAAGAAACAGATCGATGTTTCTCTCACACACTGATGTTTCTCTCCCTCTCTTTCTCCCTCCCTTCTCCTCTCTCTAAAAATAAATTAATAAAATATTTTTAAAATATATTAAAAAATAATTGTGAAAACCTTCCCAAATTTGATGAAAACCATTAATTATAAATGCACACATCAAATAGCTCAACACAGCCCAAATAAACACAACCCAGACATATCAAAGTAAGATATTCAGAAAAAGATAAAATCTTAAAAGCACCAAAAGAAAAAAAACTGTCAACCAAGCATATTACATCCAGTAAAACTCATCTTTAAAAATAAAGACAAAAAACATCACCAAAAAAAACAAAAACTGAGAGAATTTTTGTTAACAGACCCACCTTATAAGAAATAATAAAGCATGTTCTTCAGGCAGAAAGCCAGTGGCTTTGACAGTAGTTCAAATACACATGAAAAGCAAGTGGGTAAATGTATTTTAAAAAGACAATATATGTGTATTTTTCCTATTCTTCTCTTTAATTACTTTAAAAAGGAATTGTATAAAACAATATTCATATAATTGTGTTGTTGGGTCCATAATATGTAGGAATGTAATAATAATTGATGATAAATATACAACATTAGTAGATGGGAGCAGAGCTATTACAGGAGTAAGGAAAATACATGGGATGAATCCATGAGTATAAACGAAGAGAACCCACAAGAACCAGTAATGTCAAATAGAAAATTTAATACAACAAACTGTAATTAAGTACTTGTTCTCTTTTCTCTTCCCAGTTTGTTATACGAAGTAAAAATTATAGCAAAGGGTTACTATGTTTGTAACATACATAGAAGTAATATGTCTAATAATATCAGCACAGAGAAAAAAGAGAATGAAGCTACATAAGAGTAATGATTTTACATCTCACTCCCATGAGGTTAGTAAAAATCTAAAGTAGATTCTGATAAGCTAACGTATACATGGCAAGGCCTAGAGCAACCGTTAAGAAAATATCACAAAACATATGGTAAAAAATTATTAAAAAGTAAAGCGTTAAACTGGAAAATATATACTTAACACAAAAGAAGGTAATAAAAGAGAATCAAAAGAATAAAAAAGGATCTGAGACATACAAGAATGTCTAATAAAACCTGACTGTATCAATAACAATGTAAAATGTGAATGGATTAAACTATCTAATTAAAAAATAGAACTTTTAAAACAAAAAGATCATTAGAAATAATGAAAGACATTTTATAATGATAAAAGGGTAAATCCATTAAGACTATTTAACAAACTGAACTATTAAGCAAAAGAGACACAAACTCAGACAGAGAGAAGGATGACAGCTATGGAGGGGAAAGTTAGGGGGTTCAGGGATCAAGCAAAAAAGGAAAAGGACTGGTGGACATGGACAGCAGAGTGGGGATTGTGGAAGGGAGGAGAGTATAAGGGGGCTAAATGGTAATGGAAAACAATACAGCAAAAATTTAAAAAATGCAATTACAGACGCGTTTGCATTTAATAACCAAGTACCAAAATACACAAAGAAAATTTGGACAAAACTTAATGGAGAAATTGACAATTCCACAAGAATAATTAGAGACTTTAATTCCTCACTTTTGATAATGTCCAGATCACTAAACAAAAGAGCAACAAGAAACCATCACATTATAAACTAATCAGACCTAACAGACAGCTACAGAACGATTCACTCAGCAACTGCAAAATACATATTCTTCTCAAGTACACAGGAAACATTCTCCAGGAGAGAGAATGTTAGGCTAGAACATAAAATAAACTTTAATACATTTTAATTTCATTGAAATCACATACAAAGTATGTTTCTGACCACAATGAAATAAAATTCACAAGCAATAAAAAAGAAATTTGGGGACTTTACAAATATGTGGAAATTAAACATACTCCTTAATAACTAATGTGTCAAAGGAGAAATTACAAGAGAAATTAGATAGTATTTTGAGATGAAAATAAGGTACAGCATAAAAAAATCTTATAGCTATGCTTAGAGAGAAATGTATAGCTCTAAACACTTATATTTAAAAAGAAGAATAATGTAAATTCCATAATCTAGCCTACTACCTAAAGCAATAAAAATAGAAGAAAAACCAAAAATTATGCAATCAAGCAGATGAAAGGGATTAATAAAGGTTAGAGCAGCAATTATAAAATAAAAAAACAAACAGCAAAAAATAATAAAATTGAAACTTTGTTTTTTAAAGGAATCAGTAAACTGATAAAACATTAGCTACACTGACCAGGAGAAAAAGAAGGAAGACCCCAATGATTAAAGTCAGGTGTGAGAGAGAAGCATCACTTCTGTGCTTTCCAGAATGCTCTCCAGGCAATCCGCAGAATGGAGTTTATAAACTGTCTTAAAAGGGACTTCTATCTAAACTACACATAAAAGACTCTACAACTCAATAATAAAAAGATAAGTGACTCAATTCAAAACTTCACAGAGTCTGAATAGACCCAAAGAGAATATATAGATCCAAAGAGATCTCCAAAGAAAGTGTACGTGACCAATCAGCTCATGATATGATGCTCAACATTTCCATCAGGAAAATGCAAATCAAGACCATTTCACACCCACTAATATAACTATAATAAAAAAACAGACAAAAAATATGTGTTAGTAAGGATGTGGAGGTTTTCAAACCCTTGTACTTTGCTGGTAAAATTTTTTTTTAAATGTTTAGCCACTGTAGAAAACAATCTGGCTGTTCTTCAAAAGATTACATTAAAAAGTACCATATTCCCCAGCAAATCTACTCCTAAGGATAAATCCAAGAGAACTAAAAACTTGTGTTACACAAACCTATATACAAATGATGGTAGCTTTATTTAGAATTATCAAAAAGTAGAAACAACTTTAATGTTCATTAACTAATGAATGGATAAATAAAATATATCTGCACAATAGAATATTATTTGAAATTAAAAATAAATAATGTACTGGTACATGACATAATACAGAGGGAACTTGAAAATATTATGCTAAGAATACAATCACGAAGGCCAGCGATTGTATGACTACATTTATATGAAATGTAATGCATGAAATTTGTACAAAACATCTAGAATTAGCAAATCTATAGAGACAGAAAGAACTTCAGTGGTCATCTAGGACTGGGGAGTTGGGGGGAAATGAAAAGAAATGGGGAGGTCTGGCTGGTGTAGCTCAGTGGATTGAGTGCTGGCTTGCAAACATAAAGGTCACTGGTTCAGTCCCCGCCAGTGCACATGCTTAAGTTGTCGGCCAGGATCCCAGGTTCCCAGTTGGGAGCCTGCTACAGGCAAGCAATCCATATTTCAATGTTTCTTTCCTCCCCCTCTTCCCCTCTCTCTGAAAATAAATAAATAAATAAATAAATAAATAAATAGCACACCTAATAAATGACAACACTGTGATTAACAATGAAATCCTTTGAAAGAAAAGAAATCGGGAAAATGCTAATGAGCATGGGTTTTGCTTTGTGGGTGATGAAATATTCTTAAATTAATTGACATGATGGTTATGCAATTGTGAATATGCTACAAACCACTTAATTGTATACTTTACGTGGGTTAATGGTATGGTGTGTGAATTATGTGTCAATACAGGTGTTAAGAGAAAGAAGAGAAAGAGGAGGAAGAGTAGCGTCATTAGCTTATATTTACTGCTTCATCCATTTGTAGAGAATTCATGAACCCCTTAAATTATGGAAGTTTCGGAACAGGGAATGTAACCCTCCTCACTCTCCTTGTTAGCTTGGTTCCATGAATAAATGCAAGCAAGTCAGACCCAATTGTGGACCATGTGGGGACAGAAACTGCAGTAAATTTTTCTCAGACAATCCCACTGAGAACTCACTGTTTTAGAAGATGCCTCCCATTGGGAAACCATTTCCACTCAGCCCTATAAAATGATAAAAGAGTGGTGGCTCTGCCCATGAATAGTGGTACCACGACTCACTGAGGAGTGGCTTCTGGCCCACCCACTACACACAACAAGATCTGGTACCAGAGACGAGGTCACTTCTGTTGGGAAGAGGCAATAAATGCAACAGTCAAATTTCTGATATTTGATAAAAATCAAAAGAATAATAATTTTCTTAACAAGAAAAAGTTGCTTTGATTACATAATCATGCAATCTCTATGAGTTTTCCAATTGCTACTTATAAAAAATTTTACTTGCCCTTTGTTTAAGTAGCAGTCTCTTAACCATAGTCATTTAAGAGGAAATGTCTTTGAAAGAGGTTTATCCATTCATTGGTTTCAATTAGGATTCACAAAAATGTAAAAAAAATTACTTTATATAAATTAGAACATAGAATTGGAATGGCATGAGGTTTTAGGGAAAAAAAGTTAAACATTAAAAAACTTAGGATGCCAGAAATATCAGTGATAATCTAATCCGTGTAGGAATGTGACTTCAGAGAACAGGCACTAGCATGTTCTTGGAAAATTCCACTGAACTCCCATTTAAAATGCAGCTCTTTCGCTCCCAGTGGGAATATCATTCAAAGAACTTGCTCACACACTACCAAGGTGACACCTAACACAAAAGCAAATGTCATTTGTGTTGTTAGATTGACAAAGTGAGTACATACTTCAGTCCTTCCTAGTTAAATAGTATTTTCCTATTCAGAAAGTTCCTTGTATTTGCCACAATACATCCGGTTTTCATTCTGAATGTTCAGTATAGCTAAAAATCAAAAGAAATTTTCCAACTTGAAACCCTTGACCTAAAATAATCTGCTAGGTCTCCTTCACAGATAAATAGGAGCATAAATTCTTGTGAGTTAGTAGTTCCTAAGAATATCCTTTGAATTCCATATTTGTGTTTCACAGAATCACCACAATGTGATCGGTTATTTTGCTCTCTTGCAGCATGTAACTGGAAGGCAGTTCTTACAGGTAAACAACTAGGCTTAGTTTTCAGTGGAAAAAGGTGTTTTAATGTTTTTCAAATATTCTGAAATAAACAAGACTAAATATTATCTTCAAATGCAGTACAAAGTAGAAATTGAATGAATCTGTAAAGTAATTTGATGTGGCATCAGCACTCCTCATGTGGAAGACAGTAGGATCAGCCTGTCTTTACCCCTAACATCCTTATTACTACACTATAGTAGTAAATCTTTGACAATAGGTGACAAGTCAGTGTTTTATGTCTCATTAGCGCCACCTACTGAGTGCTGGTCACATTTCATGAGTCTCAGTTACAAGTCAATTTGGTATAACCAGAAAAGGAAGGAGCTAAATGAAAGTAAAAAAAGGACGACAGTAGAAGAGTTATATCTCCAGCATTTCCTTTTCATCCAAGCTGAGTATAAGTGCAACACCAAGAGCAATGAAATTCATAAACAAGAATTAGCTTTTAATTTCATTTAAGTATAATACTTAATTTGAGGCTTTACCTTGATGAAAACGAATATTAAGCCATACCTGCCATAGCTATATCACAGATTTATAATAATTATGTAGAATAATGCATGTGAAAAATATTTGGAAGCCATAAAATTTTAAAATGTCACATATTCTATACAGTTTAACCTGCCATAAAATGACCTTTTCAGTTTGTTTAATATTTTTCCAAACATTTCTAAAATGGTACAACTGAACTTTTGAAGCAAGATAGGCTGATAATTTAGGTTTAATTGATCTAAGCATTTGGAAAAGCTGAACTATTTTATTTTATTAAAAAGAGACTTCCTGCACTTGATGGTTTAGAAATTCTTTCTTAATATCTTTTTATTTCTAATAAAAATAAAGGGACAAAAATCATATTACTTTTCAGTCCTCAAAATGCAGTGACTCACACCACTGAATATGAACTATGAAAAGCTGGTGATTGAATTTTCTGATTTTGCTGAAACTATTTAAGAGTCATGAAGAACTTAGTGGTTAAGCATCAGGTTCATTGATACTCAACTGTATTGATTCCACATAAGAAAAGTTCTCACAAGCTTTAGTTCTTTCATTACTTTTATGGAGATCTTGTCTAAAGTGATAAAACAATAAGAAATAATAAAACAACACACATCAGAGTTAATAATAAAATAATTTCATGTATCTGATTAAATACATTCATAGCACCCACTTTTCTCGACCACACCCCTAGTGCAGGCCAAACACCAGGACTGGGGAATCAAACAATGCTCACACTGAATATTTTCTAATCTGTAGTCTCCAACTGTGTAACAAGCAGCTTACTGATTTGGAAACATCCAAATGTCTGTAAACATGTAAACACTTGTCATTTTTGCCTGAATTGCTGATTTTGCCCAAGTGTTTCCTTCCTTTTCACCTAAAGACTTTAATGTATTGCAAAGAAGCCTACCCAAAACATCCAAGTCAATCACAGTCTGCACATGCAAATGTGTTAATGTTTAAGAGAAATTTTCCTTTGGCCCCATTCGCTCCTACATTCACATTTTCCTGGCTGTCCCTCCTGATCCCCCAGAGGTTTCTCAGCATGAAGACGCCAATTACAAAACAGGAAAAGCTCCACTCGAAGCTGATATGTGCAGTTACAAAGTGCTCTGGAGAGGTTAAAAGACTGATATGAATTTGGTCAACTGAATATAACCTGCAGCGATATTGCCAGAGAAAACAAGAATTTGAATGAGTCTGGGCTGAAAAAATAAATTACCTTATCGCTTTGAAGGTACTCTCCATCGGTCAAGGCCAAGGCCTTTTACTTTGGCGTTGTATGAGAATCATCTCTATTCCCCCCTCTTTTCCCCCAGATAACTACGGGGGTTTTAAATGTTTGTGGTCAGTGTTGTGATATTTTTTCATAAATTGCCTTTCAGAAAATGGAAAGTGCTCTTATTATTTGAATGAGGATGATTGATCATGCTAACAAATGTCTTCCTCAAATTCCATCATAATTTTAAGTCAAGGTCAGGGTATTACTAGGACTATTACCTTTCTCATATTTATTTTTTCTCTCTGGGTTAGTATGGCAGTATGTGTTGAGCTAATGTCAACAGCAGATGAAAATGCAACACAGTTCAAGAAATGTAGTCTTGCTAATATTTATTTAAGAGGTACTGGCTTGATAATGATGATCAGTAAAAATTTCAGTCAAAAAAGTGCATTTGCGTCTATAAATATACTGAATTTTCATATCAGAAACTTCAATTCAATGACAGAAACACACTAGCCCTGAAACTAAAGGCATTAGCATGAAACATAATAATTGTAAAAGTCAGTACTATTTACTGATTAGGGTTTATATGTCTAGCTAAACAATTTACATTCATTATCTCATGTCATTATTACCAACACTATGAACTCCATGTTATTATCTCTATTTCACAAGGGATAAAACTAAATCTGGAGAGATAAAGTAATATGTCCAAGATCGCCCCGCTAGACAGGGACACAAAAGAGAACTGAAGTCGAATGAATCTCCATTTGCTAAGCCATACAGTCTGTCAAGGAGTTATAACCGCAAGGATTGAGTTTGTTTTTCCACAAGTAAGTGAAATCACATGGTACTTGTCTTTCTCTGACTGGCTTATTTCACTTAGCACAGTAATCTCCAAGTCCACCCTTGCTGTTGCAAAAGGTAAGATTTCCTTCTGTTTTATGAGTAGTATTCCATTGTGTGAAAGTATTTCGTGGTGTAGAAGTAACACAGATTTTTTTATCCACTCATCTCAAAAACTAGTTCCTTTTCTCTAATTCACTTAGAGTCTGTCTGTACTCTGAGTTGTGTGTCTGTGAGATAGAGTGAGTTTTTCCAATTATACGAGGATGTCAGGTGGCCTAGTATTAGGTCCTGCATATTGCCAAATGTCCTAAAAATTCAGAGAGAAAAGTTTGCTAGTAGCTCATTTGACCAGGGATGGGAACATTGACATAAGAAATTTAAATTTAGTCTGAACAACAAATAGGATGTTAATGGGGAAGATGAAGAGCATAGTGTTTGTGGTAGTGGGGAGGAGTAAAGCAAGGCCCTTTGGAAATGTGAAGGATCCATGAGTGGAAAAAATAAAAAAATAAAATAAAATAAAATGCACATCTGATGTATAGGAGATATTCCCAAGTGTTCGAAGCATAGATTTTTTCTAGATGGACTGGAGACCAAATGGAAAAAAGCCAACTTGTGGAATACTCAAAATGCTCAATTAGCCCTGGCTGGTGTAGCTCAGTTGATTGAGTGCCGGACTGTGAACCAAAGCGTCGCCGGTTGGATTCCTAGTTAGAGCACATGCCTGGGTTGTAGGCCAGGTCCCCAGTAGGGGGCATGTAAGAGGCAACCACAAACTGATGTTTATCTCCCTCTCTTTCTCCCTTCCCCTCAGTCTAAAAATAAATAAATAAAAGCTTTAATAAAAAAAGGTTAAATTAAGGTGTGTGGCTTATGGTTATTAAGATTTGGAGAGTAACAGAGGGTTTTAGAGGGAAACAATAAAGCCATATATAAAATGATTATTCTAGCATTTGGTGTAAAATTTTTGAGCAGGTAGTACGGCAAAAAGAAGACAATTGAGAGACTAGTATACCAGACCTGAACTTATGCTAGTGGTAAAGTAGTGGAAATGAAGAGGAAGGAACATTTATACTAGAAATGAAGTTTTGCTCTGTCTTCCTGTAAACATTAGCTCTTTTAAAGTTCTCAGCTCTAATATGTATCCATGTGGACATCAAGTTGAAGCACTAAGATCTTTTGGTATTTGACATAAAGATAATGGCTGTGAAAATTATTTAAAGACCTTGAATTGTAATTTAATGGAATTATTCAAAGAAAGAACTTTAATAACCATTGTTCTCTGCATTGTCTTAATCCCACAAAAAAGATATACCAACACAAACACATACACCCACACCCACAAAAGAATATATCTTCAGCCCACATTTACTATAAGAAGCTGTACAAAGAATAATTGTCTATAAAGAGATGTTTAGAGTTAAAATCTTGTGTGAACACAGATAAAGGTCTTCAAGGAGTTCCATTTTAGAGTCATTTATGAAGGACTCATCCTCAAGCCATACTTTCACTAGCAGTCATGAGACCCCGGTAGGTTTTTAATAAACATTGAAACCCCAATGCTGTTGAATTCTGACCTATTAGGAATCAGTGGAAGGTCTCTATATTGTATCTGTGATACCAGCCAATTCCCAATCATTCTGTCTACCAACGCAAGGAAACACATTCCACAGGGTGATGCTGTTTCATGAGATCAGTGTCATCTGACATTGATAAGCAATTCTCAGCCATGCATTATTTAGACATTCTTTTATTTTCTTATCCATTCAAGTTTCCATTCATAATTCCGTGTTACATGGTTTTAACAGATCTATTGGCATATCATCTTTCAGATTACTATTACTGTAAATTTTACCCACTGTTCACCAAATAACCCCATAATTGCTTTTAACAAATTAACTTCTAACACCATGATCAATAGTATCAGAGACCTGCCACCTCACCCAAAATAAGTTAGGAAGTCTTATATATATTTTATAGATAAAAAGTGTTGCTAGAAACTTACAGCACATGGATTCATCTTAAATTGTCTGTATCGAAATAATATAACTAGTGGGACAGTTTTCCATTCGTCACAAGAATGCCTGTGATGATGAGGTCACTAAAGGTCACGAGACATTCACAAGACCTTTCACAACTCCTTGAAAACTATACACCTCTAACATTTAAAGCCAGAAAAATCATTCCTTCTGACACAATCAGAGACTATGTGACAGTTTTAGTTCATCTGACTCATAAAACTCAAATTATAGTCAGTAGCATATTAATACAATCATTTCACATATGGTTTCCTATTTCACCAGCTCCAGTACATTTGCATACCAAGATCTGTATTAACATTTTAAAGATAAATTAGCACATCTAAGTACTTAATAAGTAGAAATTCATAGAAAAATGGACATTAAGGTTTCCATGTAAAAGAGAGCAAAGGTGGTTTTATATTAGGTGTTCATAACAGGAGAATACATTAATCAGCTTTCTAGGGCTAAATTTGTCTCAAGCTCATTATTATTCAAAGCAATGAATTTTCCCTGTTAACTTGTCACAGAGGGAATAAGGAACGGAAGTTCTAATGATAGCCCAGAAATTGAGAACAGTTTTAATTCAGTAATCTGGAGTTTATGCATATAAGACTAATTATATACACTAAAGTTCAATTCTATGTGCATTTCATAAATTAAAGGAATGCTACGTGTACTGATAATACAAAATATGATTCAATGTACACTGAAGTTAAGAAGCAGTTCGAGTATTCCGCTTTGCCAAACATAAAATGGTCATTAATTTTCCCCACACTGAGACAGGCAACAAAAGCATTTACACTTTCTCATTATGTCCCACATTGAAAAATTACGACAAATTGGTGACTTATAGAACGTACATTGCAGAAATTGGGGTGAAGTAGGGAATAAGCACAGACAAAGGAATAGTATTAAGCCTGAGCTTCTGAGTTTAACTCTCTATGAAATATTTTCACAGAAACCATTTGCTGTCCAATGTTTATCTCCCTATAGATACTTGTTTCACAGCAAACAAAAAATAAAGCTAGGCAACTGCAAATTTAAAAATTCAGGATTTTTCAGAAAGACGAGTATAACTGTCCAACCAATAAATCTACAGGATCCAGTTACAGTGCATAATGCTCACTAACTCCTTGTAATAAGTTGAAATAACCAGAAAAATTGAGCACATTGAAAGGTATAGTCAGTGTTCAAAAGGACAAAGATGGATAGAATTTGCAAGGCAGAGTGCTACAGAGGTGGGAGCCAGAAGGAACTCGAAAGATCTTCAGGGGGCCCACTGAACTTTGGACTGTATACTGATCAGTTCATGCATGAGGAAAACATCCCCAAGCCAGAGAAAGAAACACCCATAAAGATCTGAAATATAAACGAGGCTGAGAGTAGTCTGTGCCCACACACCAGAGCGGAAAGACCTTGTGATACCATGTACACCCTGAAGAATACTCAGAAGCGTATTACTTTAGTTGTGACCCTAAATCTTCCCTTTAGATTACAAATTAATCTAAACCTACCTGAACAACGCTCAAATCAAGCCTCAAAGGTATCTTACTGATTCCAGTAACCTGTCTGTATGCTAGAGCAAATTTTAACAAGATTAAAAGATAGACAATAAAATACAACAAGGAAAAAATGTCAGGCATTCAGTTAAAAATTATCAGGTAAAAAAAATAGGAATAAATAACCTATAATGAGAAGAAAATTGATCATTAGAAGTGGACACACACACAAAAAGACAAATGATGAAACTAGGGTAAAGGAAAATATTTACATGATGATTGCAGAAGTGGAAAATTAAAAAAGACCCAAAATCAACTTCTAGAGATGGCTTGGCTCTAGAAAGTTTGGCAAAATTTTTCTTAAAGGGACGGATAGTAAATATTTTAGAGTCATGGGCCACATGGTCTCTGTTGCAGCCATTCAGCTCTGACATCATAGCACGAAAGCCACCCTAGACAGCAAGTAGATAAACAGGCACGACTCTTTGCAATAAACAGTGTTTTCCAGGAGGTGTGTGGTCCATGGACAATGGTGCACGAAGCCCTGACCCGGAGATTAAAATACCAGAAATAAAAAGTGCCATGAATAGGATCAATTTCCAATGAAATCTTGTACAGGAAAAGATCAGTGGAATTAACATAATAACTACTTACAGTGAAACACAATGAAAAAAAATGTAGATAGGATCAGGTACCTGCAGGGCAGTAACAGGCAGTCTAGCGCACATGTAATTGGAGTCCCAGAACAAAAGGAGAAGAGGACAGAAAAAAAATATTTGAAGAAATAATGGCTGATTTCCCCCCACCCTTAAAATTTGTTGAAAACAAACTCACAGATTCAGAAAGTTCAACAAATTCCAAGCAGGGGAGAAAAACTAAGGCTTAGCATTGTTAGGTTATTTTCTGGAGGCATTTTCATAACAAGCACTGGTTCAAACACGTTTGCTAATTTGCAGCCTGAGTGTTTAACCTACGTGGTATACTTCCTCTCAGACTTGATGGAAGGAACTTAGTCTTTCAAACAAGAAGGGAAATCATATTTATTGGAAACCAGCTATATATCAGGTACTCTGCTAGATGTTATTTCATATATTCTTTTATTTAATTACAATATCTCTTTTAGGCAAGAATAATTTCCTCCATTTTACAGAAGAAAAAGGTTAAAGTCACAGAGTTAACACAGAACGCTTACATAGCAGAAAAAGACACCAACTCGGGTGTTCTGGATTTCAGATTGTGTTCTCCTGTAGAATGTGGCTATGTGGATAAACTATCTGAAAAAGAAATAAGGCAAATGAATTCTATAAGTAGAAATCATGTAGTTTAGAAATATTTGAAATACAAACTTCCTCATAAAGGAAAATGAGGCCTTTGATTTTACCATTAGTTCAAGCAATTACTGTCACAATACAAATTACTGACAATAAATTTCAGAGCTAGTACAATAGCTCCCGATATGGCTATAATACTTAGAATCATGAAACCATAGAATTGTGAAATTATTTACAGATTGTAGAATCCAGGCTATTTCTTTTGGAGAAGTGGAAATGCAACCCAGACGGTTATATTCTTTGGCTAAAATAACATCATTGGTTATTGACCCTTTTTCTAAGCAGTACCCAATTTCATTCCAGAAAATATAAATTATTCATGCAGAAAGACAAACACAATTTTGGCAGGTCAGAGATTTCAATGAGATGCGAATTGGCTAAGGATTTTGATTTATGACTTGAGGCAGCTCTCCAGATTGCCTTATCTTTGCTGCCCTTCTGTGAAACACACTATTTTGAGTACTTAACCTGATATCTATTCCATCCCACTCAACACTCATCAGCTGTCTCAGGGAGGAGAGGGTGAATTCCTGAAACAACACAAAGTTCTGAGAAATCAAAGAATGTTAAAGAAGAGGTTGATATAGAGATCATTTCCCTGTTTTGCCAAATGTGAAATCAGCCAAAATAGTCCATGACTGTATTCTGAAAGATTAAATATAAATGCTCATTTTAAGCAAATTCTCAACAGTATGTGTCAAGCATATACATACTTATATACATTCATACATACATACGTAATGCAGGTACATAGGCTTTTCTGTAAGCTCCATGCAGACAGGGGCTACACTATTCTCTCACATTCCCAGCACCTGCAGAGCAGCTGAGCAGCTGGTTCTGCGGGTGGTGAATATTTATTGCTTGGATGAAAAAAAAGAATGAATAAGCACAAACACATAAAGAATTATAGCCCTAAAAGCAATACATGAAACTATATTTTAAAGTACTAATTAGAACAGATTATAGACAACAAGAATAAATAACATTTATGGATTGATTTTCATGTATTAATCATTATGTGTAGTGTTTCCATACTTTTATTGCATTCAGTTCTGTCTTGGGTTCTGAACAAAATTATAAGTTTATCCCCTTTCTGAGTTGGACCACTAGTCTTAACTGTTTTTAATTTCAGAAATTTTAGGACACCAAGAATAGCTATTCAAAGACTACTTGTGACTTTCAGGGTTGAAAGTAATACTGGAAGATAGTAGGGATTGATAAAGTCAGTAGGTCATGTGTGTCTCTGTGTGTGTGTGTGTGCGCGCGCGCGCGCTCACAGTAGTGGTGGTGGACCTGAGCTTACCTTCTTTCCCCTATCTGAAGTTAAAAGCTTTCTGCAAGTTTAAGCAAGCAAGCTGATGTGGTTGCCTCCACTTCTAGGCCATTTACTCAGGAAATTGATGGAGATATTCTGGTCATTTTTTAAATCTTTGGGACTGAGGGAACAGAAGTTGTTTTTTTCTCTTTTTTTCATTTTAGCTGTTTGTATTTCTTTTCTTTTTTTTATTGTTATTCTATTAAGTTGTCCTAATTTTCCCCCTTTACCCTCCTCTGCTCAACCCGCTGCCCACTCCCACAGCATATCCCCACACTGTTGTCCATGTCCATGGGTCATTCATACATGTTCTTTGACTAGCCCCTTCTCCTTCTTTCCACCATTATCCCCCTCCCCCTGCCCCTCTGGCCACTGTCAGTCTTTTCCATGTTTCCATGCCTCTGGTTCTATTTTTCTTGTTATTTTATTCTGTTCATTAGATTTCTCTTATAGGTGGGATCATGTGGTATTTGTCTTTAACTGGCTGGCTTATTTCACTTAGCATCACATTCTCCAGTTCCAGCTATGCTGTCACAAAAGGTAGGAGTTCTTTCTTTCTGCTGCATACTATTCCATTGTGTAAATGGACCACAATTTTTTGAGCCACTCATTTACTGATGGGCAAATAGGCTGTTTTCAGCACTTGGCTATTGTAAATAACACTGCTATGAGCATTGGGGTGCATAGGATCTTTTGGATTGGTATTTCAGGATTCTTAGGGTATATTCCTCCCATCAGTGGAATCACTGGGTCAAAAGGCAGTTCCATTTTTAGTTTTTTTAGTAAATTCCATGCTGTTTTACATGGTGGCCACACTGGTCTGCATTCCACAGACAGTGCACCAGGGTTCCCTTTTCTCCACAATCTCGCCATTACTTGTTTGTTGATTTATTATTGATGGCCATTCTGACAGGTGTGAGGTGAAATCTCGTTGTGACTTTAATTTGAATCTTTCTGATGTTATGATGTAGGGAGAAGTAGTTTTAATGGTTAAATTTCCTTGAAGCATCCCTGGGGTTCAGACCCACTAGTCCTCGCTGAACAAAAGTTCTTATCTTGGCATCTTAGTAGACTCTGTAGGAAGGGACACCTCTTCCCCCCCAAAAAATGAAACAGAGATGGAAATAAGAGAGGCTATCAAAAGGCATAAACTGTTCATATTCTAGCCAACACAAAAGTTCTTTACATTTAAGAAGTGGTGACTCACCCTTGCTTAAGAAGAAATATTAATATTTAAATCATCTTTAGTCTACCTAAAAATGGAAAATTAAAATAAAATAATAGATGGTTCAGGCTCTCATTAACAACAGGAGGAATGTTCCCTCAAATGCTTTAGTAATCTACATACAGCAATCCTATGAGGCAAATACTATTATCATCCCCCACTGGAGAGACAGATCAGAGATGGTAAATAATTTCCTTGAGATCTCACATCAAGCCAAGAGGTAAAACCACGGTTTAGACACAGTTTCTCTGATTCCAGAACCTGTGGTCTTAAATATCATATGCTCCTTCCTCCTCACACTGATGCCAAATGGTGGAGAACCATTAGCTGAATTCACTTCTGTGAAGTTTTTCATGTTTCTCAAGCACTGCCCTGGCATGTATTCTATTCAGTTAGCCCTCTGCTTGGACTTTCCTCTTCACATGAGACGTGGCCAGGAATATGGGGTTAGGACCAAGTTCTGCAGCACTGGCCAGCTGCTGTGTACCCTGATAACCCCCGAGCTCTTCACAGAAGAAAAGAAAGTCTGAGCTTATTTCCCCTTAACTTCCCATGCTCTAGGGCCCCAGCAATCAACCAAACAAAATTGTCACGTGCCCTATAGCCTACCAGTTAACAACAAGCAACCCACTCACTATCTGTCACTGCCTGGTGTTGCCACTTACTAACTGTGACTTTGGATAAATTACTTAACCCCCCAAAACCTCATCTGCATAATAGAGCCACAAGAGTGCATACTTCCAGAGTTGTAAGAATTCAGGGAGATAATTTGTTTAAAACATTTATTAGCATATAAAATCACTCAATAAGCATAATACCTTATTAGATTTTTATTAAGGAAAGTTTTTTTTTATTTCTTTCCATATCTGCTCTAGTATAGTATAGTAGACTAGAGAAAGCTCTTAGGAAACAGAACTGTGGCTTATTCATGGATCACTCCCTGCCCTCCAGAGTGGGAAGAACTGGCAAGATCTTTCCTGCAAGATTTCAGAATTATTATGAACTAATGACACAAGCGTGCTTCCTGCTCTTCCATTTTTGGAGGGAAAGTATCTATCGAAGTCATCCCACCCCTTTATCACCATCATACATTGATCTTGTGTGGAAGATAAATTTTCCTTCTGTTTCATTAGAGTCTAAATTACAGGGAGCCTCATCTGACTCACATTCAGATTGGCACGTGACACAAATAACAATGTCCGGAACTTTAACCATAATATTATAATTAGATGAGAGTTTTGACATCCTGGGATGAGGGTGAAGACATATGGGGGAGATATGAATGTATGTGATCAGAGAACACACTGTGTGTGGTAAGATATGAAATTAGCTGCAACTTTTTGTCCTGCACTCATATCCCTGCAATGTGCCTGCAAGTCCATTAAAAGGTAGAAGCTACTTCTTAAATCTGAGTTGGCACTAACTTGCTTTGCCTAATGAAACATTAGCAAACATGAAACAAGCAGAGGACTTAAAAATGCTTGCACATTAGCAACAACCCTCTTTTTCTGCTTTTGGAATTTGCAACTGTTAGCATTTAAAGAAGCTCAGGTTGTTACCGTGAATAACAGCCCTACCAATTGTCATACATGTCAGGCCAGCCTCACTATTAATTGCTAGCTTCTGTGGTGAGTTTACCTTACATTTTGGAAGGTAAAACTGGGCATACATCATTTATTTCTTAGCACTTTACTGCATCTAAGAATAACACTTTCCCAAAGAGATAAGCCAAGTCTGTCCTCCAACATAATCTTCGAGGTAACAAGACCATAATTGGATGATATTTTGGCCTCTCTCTGCCATATTCTTATGTCTTACAACTCAGCCGAGTCACAACCTGTAAGGGGAAGACTGGTATGATTTACTTGGTCTGTCATAGATACCAACAATGAAAACGATACTACCTTTTTCTCTTCTACACCTGCAATTATAATTCAAGTTTATTTTGCCTCTGAAAGAACACAGGAAGACTGATGATTTTTAATATGCCTGTCACTAGTATATATTTGTCTACACAAAAATATTTATTGCAGTACAACAGCAGAAGTCAAAGCAGCATCCTCCCCACAAGATGGTGTTTGTTTTGGCTTTTAGACACCCCTTCGAAGAACTCAGCAAACAGCAAACCTGTAATTCTGTTTCTGAGGAGAGGAAAAACACTCAAACTCTCTTATCCGAGAGTTCTGAAGGATTATTACCTTGCTCACTGTTTATTTCTTCCCATCCAGAACAACACTGATTCAACAAGGCCACTGTCCCTTGGCCATTGGTTACAGTGACATATGTTGTGAGTCATTTCTCCTGAGGAGAACAATGACGTTGACTGTGTCACAGCTTACACAGATCACAAACAAAACAAAGACGAGAAAGGCAGGTGAAGAAAGCAGATTTGATCCACCATTGGCTGTGTAACATCCTGGGTGGATGGAAGATATTAAGCAGATGTATCCACCTGAAGGCAACTCACTCATCCTTCTTGATCCCTGCCCACCATCAGCACCCATAATGGTGTCTAGTGAATGGTGTGTATCTAATGCAGGACAAAGGAAAGGGAGGAGGGATCGTTCACATGATTTGTGCTAGATCCTGGTCTTATCTTGAGTAGCAGAACCCTATCTTTTTTTTTACAACAGAGCTCTAACTGCAGATTTTTTCATGTCTGTGGTAAGTAAGCATTTAGCTGAAAGACAAATATAGCAACACATCAATAATATCCAATAACATAATAACTATCATAGCCTATGTTACAATTTTTTAAACTTCTCAGAAATTAGTTCCATTCCATGGACATAAACAAGAAAGAATCAGGAATATTTCCCATGTACATTTTCATTCACACACATGTAAATTGAAGTAAAAAAAAAATAAGCCATGACATGTTTGAGAAAACTCTAAGCTGGAGTTCACTGATTTCCATGTAGGCAACTCTCAGAAAACTGAGAGCCATCCAGGGCTCAGAGCCCTTGCCCAGCTGGCCTCCTGCTTTGCTGGCACTCCTGCCTGGCTGGCTGTGCTGACTGTAGTTGATTGACCATGTCCCCCAGGCTTTTGTTTCCTTGTTTTTGTTTTGTTTTGGGACAGATAACAGAGTTGCCTAGGCCCCAGAGATCTATGGGGTAAAGAAAAAAGACAGAAAAGAAGGAGGAGGGGAGAGAAATAAATGTACAGGGGGTAAGTGATTCCTGCTGTAAAAGTCAGGACACAACATGAGTTTCATCCCAGCAGAAGCAAACTGGCAAGGTGGGTCAAGAATTAACCTCCAGGGATGCCAGGGTACCCCTCTCCTGAGGCATGTCTCTAAATGACATTAAAAATTTCTATGAAGGATGTGTAAGTATTATAAACTGTATGAGTCCTGTCTGTGTATTTTCACCTGATTTTTGTGAATGTTGATGAATAAATTCCTCTGCATATGGAGAACACTATAGGGTCTGGTGGAAGCAACACCTGCTTGAGTGTGGTTGTTAGGATAATAATATGGGTGTAATAATCTATCGTTTTAACTTGAACATTTCACTAAAATGTTATGTGGTGTGCTTCAGTGTGATCTTGCTATGATACCGAAATGCATGCTTATGATTTTGTAATAAAAGATTTGGTAATAAAAAAGGGGCATAATTTGTGCCACACCTTGTATAAATATCAACCACATACCTTACTTTTCGAACCATAGATGCACCTAGGTTTTAGGGGAGGAAAATAGGGAAAAATTTTTGAAGTAAAAAATGTAGTAAAATATTTAATAACACAAATAACATAATATTTCTCCAATGTAAATGTAAACAGAACTCAACAGCAGCATTAACAACCATTATTCCTCTCAAATTGGGGGGTGGGGACTGAGTCTTATAGTCTGAAAAATCTTCTGAATTTAAAACTATAACTAGAATATTTCAGGAAGTACTTTTAGCTGCTGGTGTTTTAAAATAACTCACTCACGATTCAATAAAAAAAGTAGAAAATAGACTGTAAAGACAATTAAATAAGCATTATTTGGTTATTAAGATAGTATGAATAAGTTTAATATTGGATTTGTTTTTTACTTTTCCAAAAGAGACCCTAAGTATTCTCAGATTTTCTTAATTTTATTACAAAAGGATTAGGGATATCCAATGAATTTCAAGCTTTTTAAGTATTTCCAAAATTATACATTTGATTAGCATCATGACACTATTTGACTGTTGTATTTGTATTTTCAGAGTAGAAAGGGGTGAAAGATCTCATAATGCAGGATTCGTAGTGGGCTTGGTGATCTCTAAGGTTCTTTCTTGCCTCAAAACTTTATGAATCTTAAAGTGACAATGCAAAACTTCTATAAAATATCCTCCTTTAACGTTTGTTTTCAAAAGATTTTTTCCTCCTGAAACTGTAACAGGGGGAGCCTCCAACTGTGATCGGTCAATTCCATACCCTTTTCTTGGGATCCATCCAAAGGTCCCTTCTTCGGGTGCTAGGCTCCGCGGTCTACCTAGACGAGGCGCTGCACTTTAGCTGTGATCCAGCCGGGAGGCAGACGAACCGCTTCCGCTAACGCAGTTCAGGCCAATCACTCCACAAGCAGGTTTTCCTGTGTGCCCATAAACCTTCCTCTGCACCAGACAAAATTTCCTTTTAAATGTAAGTTAATATCATAATAAGATAAAGAATACCTTAACATATATTGTTTCTAGCATTATTACTATTTTTTAACTAGCTGTTTATTTCAGGTAAGTTCATTTAAGCTGGTTGAGAGTTTCTTCCAACCCCAACATTCTATTATCTGTTCATGTTACCAATATAATTATACTGCAGGCCTGTGATTAGAAAATGGAAATCGGGTAGCTACTAAAATAAAGTACTTCATCATTATTAGTAATTGGTAGGTGATAATAGTAAAAAATGACTACATTTTCACAATTACTAAGATGTTTAAAGTTTTAAACATATTAATTAAAAGAGATATGCTAAGCATTACTATCTTCATTATATCATTTTTATTGTTTCTAAGACTTATAAAACTTGGAATTTTTAAGTTGGCTTCTGTTGAAAATCAGTGATTTTTTAGAGTATTTTTGGTTATATGTTGATATATAGATGTCAGATGTATTAGATATTTCTGACATACTTTGGGTGTTCAGGGCTTTACCGCTAGTGGTTGTCCTGTCCCTGGTGCTACTTTCCTTCTTCACGCTGCATGTAACAGCATCAAGAACACCTCCTTCAAAAGCCCATCTACACTGATTTATATCCCATCTGTTTTAGCAAGAATTAGTCTCGAGGTGATATCATTTTGGCTTCAGATTCACCTCTTTGGTTTCCAAGTCAAACCTCTCTACCTGTGTGATACTGGATCTTCTGGGGAAGAAAACTTACTATTATAAAAGGCATAGGGCCAGAACACTTTGAGAAGACCAGTTTTCTCACTGCAATGTATACATTGACTATAATTACAATGATATTATGTGTTACTGAGGTTTTTGAGGTCGTATTTAGATTATGCTTTCTAATTAAGCAGTAACCAAAGGTTGATTCCCTACTGTCTACTGTCATGCCACAGTTATTTAGCCATCATTTTAATTTATTTTTACCTTATTCAGTGTGCATCTCAATCTCAAATATAAATATTTATTCTTTAAACTCAGTGTGTCTAACATTTAGGTCTAATATAAAATAAAATGCTAAGTTCTAAGTCAGGGATTCTTGAACAAACATTTTATTATATTTTAATTTTGTCATGCATTAGAAAATATACATAGAACTAATGTTAATTCATGTTTAAACAGAACTTTTACAGAATTCTCTCATATACAGTATCTTAATAGATCATAGTATTGTGTGGCTAGAGAAACTTTTATTGTCCCTTTTATACAGAGTGGAAAATTGAGACTCAGGGAGGTTAATACATGGGCCCAAATTCATACAACCATACTAGAATCCAGATCTCCTAATTCTAAAGTCATTTCCCTTTCCATTGAACCATGCAGCTTTAACTCTGAGGATGTTAGTATACTTGCAGTCAGGTAAAGTGTAACCTATTTAAGGACAAATGTTGTAAGTTAATTATTAAATAAGTCATTGTATATTCGATCACTAACTTGAAGAAATGGAGCAATCACATTTTTAATATTATACTCTACTGTTTTCTTAAAATATAAATATTAAATGACATGGTACTATAGTCTCCAAATAAATAAAAAAAGTTATGAAAAATATTGTGGGAGATTTTCTTGTTTCTTGTTGAAAAAATAAAACCTCTGTGCTCATAGGTATAACTATCACTCCTATATTCAAGATTATTGAAATGGAAAAATTACATTTACAGTAAGTTAGACTTTCTAAATAGCCATGAAATTATTTCAAAGACAATTTTATATCAATTTAATACACTTTTTATCTGCCTGCATTACTAATAATCATCCTCATTTGATGCCATTTAAGAACTTTATGAATGCAGACTTATACTGGTGCCTTAGTAGAGAAATGAGTAGAGTCAGTCAAATACTGAGGTTTTCAGTCTTTTCCTCAGAATTATTCAGCCTCTGTTTGATGTCATGAAATTTGAGATCTAAGATTTTTAAATTAGTGAGGGTTTCTCCACATGAGCACACAGGAGAAAAATCCAACCTACTTTCTTTGAAACAGTGTGGATTGGTATAGGGCAGGCATATTGACTACAGGAACACAAGAAAGACCAGAAATAGTTCTACAAATATATAGTTGTGTTTTTTTTTTAATTTACCAATATAACTCAATAGTACTGGAAAAACATAAAAAATAAAGAGCAATTTTCATCTCCAGACCTGCCCCAGCCATGGATGTGTAGATAGGCCTGGCCAGGTCGTCAAGGTCTTCTCTTTCAGTCTTCTGCAGAAATTTTTAAACTGTGTTTATTTTCAGGCTTGCTAAACTGATAGACATGAGCCTCATGATACTGGAACCCAAGTTTCTACCCTACACGGTGTACCCAAAAGACACAGCAGTAGATATGTATGCCCTGTGTTACACTGTTTGAGCCCCGCCATTTGCCACCGAAATAGCTGTGACCACATAAAGAACAGGAAGCTCCACTGAGAAATGATCACACGTCCACTGGAGCCCAGGGAGTGGTGCAGAACAGTTAGCTTTTCCATCAAAACAGCTGTCAGTCGGGTCTCTCTCCCTTTCATTCTTTCCCTGGCTGCCCCCAACCCCTATCTCTGCCTTCCCCTCACGGGCCAAGATTCCAGCCCTATCCTGAAGGGTCATGTTAGATTCGTCAACAATGAATCGGAGCTGGATGGAGGAGAGTTTAGGTCTTCCTTCATAGTAAAGTATCATAGTAAATTCTTCATTGTAAAACATCAACAAGATAAACTAACCTAATGTTGATTCATAGCACAATCTCGATGTACTGTTATGCTCACACCTCTGTTACTTTCCCCCATTATATCTATCAGTCATCCTCTACTGATGAGAGTACTGTGCTTAGGAAAAAAAAGAGCTGTGTTAGCAGATGGAGAACAATCCAATCTAATGATTGTAATTAATTGGATATTTTGCCCCTCTACTCCTAGAATGTATGCAACTGAGAAAAGGACCTTGAATAACTTGTATTCCTGAAAGGAGAGACTAGGAAAATAACAAAAAAGTGTAGGTCCTCCAGAAAGAAAGAACAGTTATTGTTGTTGTTTTTTTCCAGAAAAGGATGATGCAATGGAACAAAGATGAAACATAAGAAGAATATATTGATCTACAGAGCCATTAAAGTCAAGTAGTAGTGGTTAGGTTGAAAGGCTCTGAAATAAAAGTACCTGGATTTTAATGTTGAACACTCATAGTTACTGTCTGTGACTTGGTACAAGTCACATAAATTCTATTTCTCATTTTTCTCATCCGTAAAATAATGAAAATGATCATACTAACTTCCTGTAATAAAGATTAAACAAGTTGATATAAAACACGTAGAAAAATGCACGATACATAATAGATGCTCAGTAAATGCTGAATAGTTATTATTACCTTTTTTGTTGCAGAGGTAAGGTGAAACAATTCCTATTTGGTGACCTTAATCTCCAGGGCAGTGAGTACAGCCTTTGACCAAGGCAATCAGGGCAGGGGGTCTGGCTTGAAAAGAGTTGAGAAGGCTTTAAGAATCAGGTGCATACCGGTGATTCACTAGGGCACGTTTCCTTAACCCTAGATATGCCACTAAAATTTTTTGAAGACATTTTCAAAATATTGATATTTAGGATCCAAACCAAATCACTGAATTTGAATGTCTGGTGGTGGGACCTAAATACAAATCTTTTTAAAAAGCTTCTGAGATGATCTTTAAGGACAACCACAGTTGAGAATCAGGAAATAATACAAGAGAATAAATAAGAAATCATAAGAACAGAGAAAAGAGATTTATGGTTATTCCACTCTGCTTCACTTCATTAACTCCTCTATCAACTCAGCGACTTCTGACCAGAAAGTCAGGGCAGTGGCCATCAGAGGAAGAAATCATAATGTCTTTGTTTGTTCAGGCTGTTGTAACAGAATACCACAGACTGGACAGCTTATAAACAACAGAAATGTATCACCTCCCAAAAGTCCTACCTCCTGATATGATCACATAGGGCATTAGGTTTCCACATATGAATTTGTTGGTGGGGAGCACAGATATTCACTTTGTAGCTAATACATCTTCAAGTGATAGTAAACATGTTGCTGAGATTGGGGAGAATACAGTGCTCAGTTTCTTGCTGGGTGGGGGAAAAAAGGTCCCAGAGTAAGGTGGTGGACTCTGCAAACAAAAATAGACAAAGGACATGGAGTGCGGATAAAATAAGGACATAAAGCAGCTCCTTAGGGGATGGAACACTTTAGTGTTGATTAGAGAACTGTAAACAGGAAAATTTCAGAGCATGAGATCTTGTTTCTTGGAAATGATGTGATTTCAATGTAAATCATTTTAAGACGAGCTCTCAAAAATGTGTACTAAAACAAACTAAAGAAATAATGAAGGCTATTCAAGGAGGTAAATAAAGTGAAAGATGATAGTATGGGATAGAGAAGAAAGAAAAAGAATTGAAGTCATTGATGCTAGAAGAAAAAATTGATGCCTACAATGTTATGAGTCAGTAGCATTGAGCAAGAAGTATACCCGGCCACCTTCTCTGTACAATGACAAGGTAATGGATGTCCAAACACTTTGCAAAACTGTTCATCATTTTCCAAAAGTGCATGATTTACAGATTATTTATTCACTAAAGTATACACTGTCCAATTCAGAACGAAATTTCAATTTTCAAGTTGAAAAAAAATTGCTAGTTACTTTATTCAATGTGTCAATATAAAAGAAGTAACTTAAAAATTTAAACGCATTATCTCTCATGCAAGAACTGAATGTACAGTTTCTAAGATTAGAAATGCTTCTGATAGACGCTGTTAATATATCTGAGGAATTGGAAGCAACAGTTCCTGAACGATGCGGAGGGCAATTCATGCCTTTATCCTTTTTTCCCAATCAACAAACATTATTTTATTTTTGTTTTTCCCTTTCTATCCTTCCTTTAGCCACAAAACTGGTGAGGGCCATGGTGACAAAACAAAACAAAACAAAACAAAACAAAACAAAACAAAACAAAACAAAACAAAACAACTTTCCTTCTTCCCACCAGCAGAGAGCGCTAGTATTTCTCAGACTTTAACCGCCCGGAGCCAAGAACTGTGAGATTGTTCCTGCTTGGAATCCGTAGTTGACCTGCTGTTGCTGTGCAACGGGAGAATGGGCGGGATTTGCTCTGCGCGCACAAGCGCGTGATCTGCCCACGGAAGCGGAAGTGCGGGTGGAGCACGAGTAGGAAGTGGTGAGTCGTAGTGGAGATGGCTGCGCTTGCCCCGCTGCCTCCGCTCCCCCCGCAGTTTAAAAGCATACAGCATCATCTGAGGACGGCTCAGGAGCATGACAAGCGGGACCCCGTTGTGGCCTATTACTGTGAGTCTCTCCGAGTCGCCGCGGCCTCCCTAACCTGCCGGGGCCCACCCACCACGCGGGTTCTCGCAGCAGGCCCCGCCCCCTGGCTTTAGACCTGAGCTCTAACCTCTGCCCCTCCCTTCTTAGAGGTCCTGTCTAGCTCTCTGTTCAATCGCGGGTCCCAGAACAGCAGAACTCCGAAAGCACCATGGTGTCCACCGCCTCTTCTGTCTTGGGCTTGAATATTTCTAAACTAACTACATAGTCCTATGAACATTGAAACACAATGACCTGAGGTGTTTTTATTTTTATTTTTCTGTGTATACACGAAAGAGCTTCTCGTCTTCACCAGGGAAACCTGAAAGTAACATGGGTAGTTAGTTGAGTAATTGAGTTGGATCATCGAAGGTGAATGTCCCAAAGACAGTAGTGATGTGGACAAAAGGACTGCAGACTGATTTTGTGAGCATAGTAATATGGGCAGGTTAATTATGACAAATGCAAGCCAATTTAAAAGCTCAGAAATGGTAAAATGGAGAGTATCTGCTACAAAACAAACATTTGAATTTGACCATTCCTACCTCAGCATCCAAACAGCTCTCCTACCAGTGAGAATTTTTAGTCTTAATACCTGGGCTGAGACATTTGGTGTCAATAGTCTCACCTTGATTGACTTTGATAGTTATAATCTACAGTTGATGGAAAACACGTATTAAATTTGTTCAGACTTTTTTCCTTTGTAGTGAAGAGAGTAGTTCCAGTACTGTTGTGTCAACTTTATTCTGTATTCTGTACTTGAACTTTACCGCAAATAAGTAACCCCGCAACTATAAATCTTTTGAAAGGATTTTTAGAGTTAAGCTTAATATGTCCTCGGTTATTACAAGATTAGCCAAAATCTAATCCACTGTCATCCCTGCAGTGTTCCAGGTGTACCATCTTCCTTTCTCACGCGTGCAAGGCCCTTTCAAACTTCCAAGTTATTTACTTTTTTGGAATGTCTACCTTTTTTTCTCTGCTTGTCAAATTCCTTATGATCAAAGTTGTAACTCCAATGTCACCCCTTCTGTAGTCAGTAAATTGAACACTCTGTAGGCTTTACCTCATTTTGTTCAAATTTTGTTGTCATTTCTATTGTACTTGTTATTCAGGTTCCTCAAGCAGGGGGCATTAGTCATCCAGCGAGTATTTATTGAGCTTCTGCCTGCAGTTCCTGCGGTCATGGCATGTATGGACAATGAGATAGGGAGATTAAATCGTAAAATGAGTATATTATGTAGGATATAAGAAAGTGATGGAGAAAAATAAAGCAGGGAAAGCAACTAGGGACTACCAGTAGCAGAGTGGTAGGGAATGAGGAGGGAATTTCACTTTCAGAGTGGTCTGGTAACTGCTTCACTGAGTTCGTATCTGAGCAAAGACTTGAAGGAAAGGAAAAGTAGGCTTTGCTTCATCTGGAAAAGAGTATTAGCTTTTCTCCATAGAGGGAATAATAAGTTCAAAAGTCCTGAGGCACGGGCTGCTTGAAGGAGGATCAAGGATGTCGTTGTAACTGCAGTGGTTAGAGCAAGGAGAAAAAAGAAATGATGTGGACAAAGAGGTAGTCTCTTGTAACAATGCAGTAGGAACTGTTGTTCCTGCCTGAAACTAATCTCTATTCACGGGCTCGGTGTTGTATACTTCTGTGACTACCCAGGGACCGTTTATTTCCTGTGTTATTATCCTCTCCCTCTTGCCATTTCTTTCTAAACTTGTCCCAGTTTCCTTTATTTAAAAAGTAGAAAGAATAAATAAAAGCTCTCACTATGACATTCCCCTGAAATTGCTGTGCTGTCTGCCCAGCCTCAGAGATTAACTTGAAATAGCTGTCTGAGGTGGTTTTTGTATCCTTATCTCATAGAGTCCTTTCAGCCCATTGAAGCTTGGCTTCCATGCCCATTATTTCAGTGAAACAGCTCTCAGCAGGGTCATGAATGAACATTTTTATTGCTAAATCCAGGTGGCACTTAAAAAATATTTTGTTATGAAACGTATGCATGTTAAAGAACCTGTATAATGTGTGTATACAGTCTAAGGAATAATAAAATGAACATTAGTGTACCCACCATGTTTGATGTTATTGGACTTTAATTTTTGCCAATCTGGTGGGCATGAAACGGTGTCTCATTGGACCAAAATTTGCAATTCATTGAGTCTTAATGAGACCGAGCATCTTTTCATATGTTAATTAACCATTTGTGATTCCCTGCTGAAATACTGTTTATTGCTTTCGACCATTCTTCTACTTCATTTTTCTTAATAATCTGAAGACTACTCCTTTGTTGTATACATTGCAAATGTCTTCTCTATGTTCCTAGGTCAGCTTTTCACTCTATGAAGTCCTTTTACGTTCAAAATTCTTAACTTTAAAATTTAGCCAGTTTATCAAGCTCTTCCCTTTGTGATTTGTGTTTTCATTTTCTAGTCCTTGATTTCCTTCTCTGTAGGTAATACCTTGTTTGGGACTCAGACATATTGCGCTTCCTCCGTCCGTTATCTCTGTTCGCCACTGAAATTTTCATTGCACATGTGTTGGGCTTTTTTCCTTTATTTCTTTGTCTCTTAATAGTTTCCATCCCTTTGTCTCTCTGAACTACATTTTGTGTAATTTCTTTAGGTCTGCGTTATCTCCATGTAGGTGTCCTATTGTATAACCCATTTATCGAGTTTCTACCTTAATATTTTACTTCTAGATAGTTATTTTTCTTTTGAAATTGGCCTAGCCATTTCTGATAATCTTTTGTTACTATATTTTTAAATACTCTTCTTTAAATGCTTTATATGTGTTTATATTCATATGTGCGGTGTGATAATTCCTATGTTTGCTGTATTTGTAGCTATGAACCTGCTGTTGAACAGAAGTCTGTTCATGGCGCCTTCTTTCTTTGTAACTTGTGTTCTTAGGCGTACTAAACCAGTGCGCTTCGAACTCCTGTATGCAAGTGACTCTACAGGAATCATTTTCCCAACTCTCAACTTCTGTGTTTGTTTCCTGACATGGCTCCTTAGGTCACAGTAGCAAAGTAGTATGCTGCTTGTCTTCCCACGTCCTGTCCGCAGTTGCCTTTCCCCTAGTTTAGAGAAGAAGGGCATACTCCTGTGCATCATGAGTATTTTCGCAGCTGTGTTGCCCTGGAGAAGAAGGTGGAAAACCTCCTGGGTTCAGACAAACAGGACGATTCAAATTACTAGTATTAGTGAAGCCTCCATGCATTAAGGTACTAGGTAGAGCTTCCTGTCTTTCCCTGTGTTGTATGGAAGAAAATCAGAGCAAAGAATAATAAGCCTTTGTTCAAAATGCTGGGCCTGAGAAAGGATGTCAAAGGAGCATTCTAATTTGGGAGAAGAAGGTGGTGTGTTTTTCTAAGCGGGGTGGAGAAGTCACCTGGAGTTTGTCTCCTTTCAGGAATAATTATTCAGGAATGAATCCCAGAAGACAGAGGAATTGTTCTTTGAAATTAGAAGCTATTATTTGATCATTCTGGATTTTATCGAGAGGGATGATGGAGGACAGTTTGGGACCAGGGTCATGTGAAGAGTGGGTGGAGGAGGGTTAGCTTTGGGACAAAGACAAAGAAGGACACAAAGGAAAATTCTCTGTTCACATCTCATATTCATACACATATATGTTCAGTGTTGAGAGAGAGAGAGAGATAAAGAGACAGAGAGAAAGAAAGAGAGGGAGAGAAAGAGGGGGGAGAGAGAGACAGAAAGAGAGAGAAAGAAGGAGAGAGAAAGAGAGAGAGAAAGAAAGGGAGGGAGGGGAGGGAGGGAGGGAAAAGATAGAAAGATAGATCACCAGCATTGTAGTGTGCTGAATTCTCAAAATGCTAGGAGTTTGTATGAAATGACCTTACCTTTTAATTCTCTCTTCATTATTAAAGAATGTCATTTTTGAGATAAGAAAAAATGGCAAAAGAGAAATGCTTAAGGGGCCAGTGCCTTTTCCCACCCAAGTGACCAGCTCATGTAAGGCTCTGGCTTACGGAAATTTTAGAATTAGAATTCAGATGACAAGAAGCATGTGGGGACATGGGTTAAGGTATTTATTCAAGTTTGAAAATTAAGTCATATTTTTCTGGCTGATTGGTTTGGCACAAACAACAATTTTTGCCATTTATGTAATAAGGTAGACATTCTTAAACTAAATGAGCTGTACTCTTGGCGTGTCTTTTTTTCCCCCACAAATACATTTAAAACAAGTGATAAGATGAGCTATTTATTTATTTATTTGCCAGAGGATGTTGAAATGAACGGTATTTCAGTTTTCCCAACCCTGACTCAGTTTCTAGGATAAACAAGAAGCCTCTGACTGGGGAGAAAAGAAAAAAAAGGACTCTTTGTAGGATTTTTATATATGCATCACTGGAACTGATGGGGTGACAGATTCTATTCTAGTTTTAGAACAAATTTTGAGGGAGACCTAACTGATTTGTCAGCCTAGATATTAAATGATTGGTGATTACATGGTTTTTAGCCTATAGCCCAGAAAGAATTTAAAGAACTCCGTGGTTTTTGCTTTGACAGAACTTTCATGCTCATCCACTACTTTATGAGAATAAATTTTCTTAATGTTACTGTCATAAAGTGGAAATAGAACCAAACTGTTATGGTTCATTATGACAAATCGTATCGATTCATAGATACGCAATTTAGCTCATTATAAGATGCTTTACTTTATAATTAATGACTATTGAAATGATGATTGAAAAGTGATATCTCAAGGCTTGCATCCTACTGGGCGGTCTTTATTCATTTTTTGTGCCAGGTCGGGCCATACCCCTGGAGAGATTTACTCAAATAAAGAACAGGAACTTAAGAAATGTTTGTTACAGTGACATGAATTTTAAGACAACAGTGGTCCCTAGAGGGAACTCATGGCCATGTAGTTGTTAGTAATAAAGAACCCCCCCCCACACACACACACACATGCATCGTTTATGTAGCTCTTAGCAGTGCCGGCGATGCTCTCCTTTAGTATGTCTGATTTGAACCTCAAGGTCCTCCTGGCTGTTCTCTCAGTAATGAAGGACCAGGACCTGAATGACAGGTGCAGGATGAGAAATGGTTATATGGGAAATTGTCAATATCAGGTAGTACTTAGAATTCCGGTTACAGAGTGAGTGAGGGTAAAGGGACTATCAAACTGGTGAAAAATGAATGGGGGACAAAAAGCCAAGGCCATGATCTGGGAGATTCCTCGTAAGTGGAGGATAGAAATGAAAGCCAGGCTTGAACTCTGTGTGTCTCTCTTTTCTTCTTTTTTTTAATGAAACCAGAAAATTTTGCAGTTTCTTCTGAACATGGACACTGTATGATAAATGTTTTGATTCTATCAGGTTTGATGTTGTAGATAAAACCAATCCTAGAAACATTCCTTTCTTTTAAATTTGTTTAACTAATTAAACATGAAGTTTCAAGTTTAGTTTGTTGAAGTTTCCTCTAGGGGGTGACATTGTACAATTTTAATAGGTTTTCAGTGACCTCATATAAATGTTCTTTAAAGAGCCATTTGTTTATATGCTTAGAAAAGGTAAAATACAGATTTTAGGAAGTTGTAAATATGTGTGCTTATTTCAGTTCTGGACAATTGTAAAATTATGGTTGAGTTTAAATAATGGCTAAATAATACTGGATTTCTTTATTGATGATGGTGAGCCACATGGATATTAGGATTAATAATTAGTTGTCTATTTATTGTTGTTGTTAATCACACAGAAATTAGATTTTCTAAAGCCAGTCAGACAACCCTAACTAAGCCCAAAACAAAAAAAGCAGTTTTTCTTTTTTGCTGATTTCTAAATCTGTAAGATTAATCGAAACCCATATCCTGTTACCTAATCATCTTTATTGACTGGTTAAGGATAATTCACTGTAGTGGTGACAGCTTAATAATTAAAAAACACAGAAAGTTGAACTCCTGACTTATCCGTTAGGATTACATTCATTTATCTTATATTTGTTTTTGTAAACATATGTGTACACTTGAATTTTACTCTATAAAATTATTTATTTTAGTAGTTACTCCTTTTTTGAGTAAATAGATCATTCCATTATTAAGAGTCTATTAGCCTGTCCTTAATACTGAAGGGATAGGGGCAGTGGAATGTGGTAACTTGTCCATAACTGTCACTGTCTTGGTGCTCATGCGAGTTTAAACATTTTCGGTAAGGTTCATGTTTTACGGAAGCTGTGCTTGATTGTTCCGAGTGAAAGCTTAGCACTCGTGAGCAGCACAGGAGTGTATAGAATAAGCTTCAGTGCCTGGTAGTTTCCTGCTTTCATGCAGTTTGTCATTTTTCCCTGGCTTGGCAAGGTTTTCTGGTTTTTAAATGTGTTTTTAACCTCAGCTAATCATTATTACTGTTTGGAAGCACTTGGATTCCATGGTACTTCCACTGTGGGATTGTTAAATATTCTTTATTTTATTTTTGTAATGGTTGCTGTAGTGTTTACAACTAACTTATCACACTCCATTGTCATAATAGACCACCTCACATATAAAGTTAAGAACTTTCTTTTCACCTCTTTTGTTCTTTGGTTATAATTGTCATAGTGCTTACTTATACATATGCCAAAAACCCTAAAAAATTTTTTTTATCTTACGTTTTAAAGAAATGTGTAAAATTAGAGAATACAATTTTTTAATATTTTCACATAATTACCATTTTCAGCACTCTTCATTGCTTTACATAGTTCCACATTTTAAACGGTTACCATTTTCTTCTATTTTGAAGAACTTTATCATTATGAGTCTTGCTGACAGTGAATTCTTCTCATCTTCTGTCGTGTGAAATAAACTTTTATTTCACTTTTATTTTTGAAAGATAATTTTGCTGGGCAAAGATTCTGTCAATTTATTTTGGGGGCACTTTTCTTTTTTTCCACATATTCTCACCCTTTTAGCTGGGGATCCAGTTGCACGTGTGTAAAAACACTTGACATTTTCCCACACCTCCAACCTTTTGTTTTCAGTCCTTTTTCTGACTGCTTTGAGTGGCTTCTGTTGCTGTGTTCTGAAATTCACTAATCTTTTCTTCTATGGTGTTTAAACTACTATGAATCTTATCCAGTAATTTTTTAATTTCAGATATTTTTCATCTCTAGAAATTTTACTAATATTCTTTTGTGTATGTTCTGTTTATCTCCTCATTTTATTCATGGTTTCCCTAAAATACTTTATAATGGCCCTAATCAGGTAGCCCAGTCGGTTAGAGTGACATCCGTGTCCACCAAGGTTACGGCAGCTCCATTGTAGCCAGAATGAAAATCTTTGGTCTCATTTTAATAATCAAATTGTTACTTAGCATTTGCTCTGAACCAGCACAATTTTTTCTTAGGAATTCAGTAGTAATATTTTCTTAAAGCTTCTAATTTGTATACATTAAGACTTATGAGCTCACAAAATGTGTTAGTAAAGGAATGATTGAAGTAAATAAATACTCTTTATTAGTAGACATTCATTAATGTCTTTTTGATTTTGATTCAAAAGTCCCTACACAACAGGCAATACTAACCAGGCAGCAGATATCTACAATATAATTCTAAATAGAGTAGGATGTTCAGTTCTATTCCTTGGGATAAAATTTACTTTTAGACATTAATCTATACCATAATGATTCCTATTTGAGTGCCACATTTATTAACCTATTATCACTCTTTACAGTTGCTTTTAATATATTTTTTGTGTATTTAGATCATGCATTTGACATTTTTTATTTCTTATGTGCAAATAAGGATATTTTAGAATGTTAATGTTTAGATTTTATGGAACTTTGAATTGCACATACCTTCGGGATTAGTAAATGTTTGTCTCCAAATGCCTCACATTAAATTAAAATCAAGTCAGAAAGTATTTAATCCTTTTGAAAATATGCCTTATTACTCATCTTCAAATAATATTTATTCATAAAAGTAAACACATTTCCTTGGTGAATGAATCAAATATATTTTCTTATAGTTGATTTTAGCACACATTTATGCTGTTTTAGTGGGTAATTTTCATGTTAGACATTAATTTTTCATCATACTGCTGCTACTACAGTGAATTACTTGTCTTGAACAGAGTTCTATATGAATGTGATCCTTTTTTCCATCCTTTATGGCAAAAAGATCTTTATTAATTTTCATAAGTAGACTTGAGTTTTTTTTCCCTTTTACTAGTATTACAGAATGCATCTTGTGATACATTTTCTGTACTCAAGAATTATAAACCACATAAGATATTTAAAAATGTAAAAGCAGGCCAATTTTATCATAAATCTCTGATTCTGAAATGATCCAGTTCTTTAATTAAAAGTATTACTGCATAGGCCTGCCAGTGTGGCTCAATTGGTTGGAATGTTGTCCTGTACACCAAAAGGTTGGGGGTTCAATTCCAGTCAGGACACCTACCCAGGCTGCCAGTTCGATCTCTGATTGGGGTGCATGTTGGAGGCAATCTATTGATGTTTTTCTCTCTTTTTCCCTCTCTCTCTCTCTCTCAAATCAATAAACATATTTTTAAAAAAAGTTTATGTGTATGCAATAATGTCCCTGTAATTGCAAAGAATAAATGTGTACATAAACCAAGGGAAAAAGTCATTTGGAAAAACCAGTAAGCTATATTGTCATTACACTCTGTTTTGGGAGTCAGCCACCTTTATTGAGGTTAACTTTTAAAGAACACGAAGCTTATATTTGTTTATGTTTGCATTGTGAGGGAGGATGATAATGGTTTTGATTATAACAAAGTTGGAATAATTCAATTTTGCTTCAAAGGAGGTAGACTCCATTTTTATTGTAAGCAATAGAAGTAAAGTGACAAATTTGAAACTGAAAATTATACTTTTTACATAGGATAAATTGCTTTCAAATAGTAATGAGAAAATGCAGATTAATTTTCTGCATGTGTGCTTAATGGTTAAGTTCTGAGATGGCTGCCACTAAAGTCAAGGTAAATCTAGGAATCCACCTCATTTCATATTATCTGGGCTATTACTATGATTGATAGCCTTTTATCCCCAAAGTCGGTCTACACTTTGGCTGGTAGGATTAGCATAGTGTTCACTGCTATGGTTAGAGAATAAGGAAAAGGGCCTGTGAAGTGAAAATGTCAGTACCGTATTTCATGTGAGTATAGTACTTAATATTACCATGTTTTATCATGTTGGCCATTATACATAGATAGCAAATAAGTAATGTCTTAAGTTTTCTGTGTCTTTTTGGGTGATGTTTTAATGAGACTCAAGTTGTTTGAAATAGTCTTTTGGGAGATTGGGAAGGCAGGTATCAAGTTTATTTGTTAATTATGATCTTTTTAACGATGTCGCTATGCCAGTGGTGTCTGCCGCTGCATGTTGGTGTAGAGGAAGAGCATAGACAGCTTCATGGATGAACATGCTTAACCACAGGGATGTGAAAAAAGATCCAGGGGTAGAAGGAGATAGGGCAGTCATGTCTCAGGAAAATAGATTGTGAAATCAAGCTGGTTGCATAGGGACATTAAAGGAGATACAGCCGTCACAAAGAACTGGGGAGATAGTGAACTGGGAGCCTGGTGTAATAGGTATAGTTGAATGTTGGGAAAAAGGGATATTCTTTTTTAGAGTGATTGCTTGATATACTGATTTTGGAAGTTTGTGGTGGCAAATTGATTATGGAATGATGACATGTAAGGGAGACTGCTTACAGTTATTGGGGATCAGGGTCAATAAGAAGAGAGAACATGTTAGTGTATATGTATAAGAATTCGATTTGCTTTCTAATCACAGATTATCCAAAATAAAAATAACTAAGTAAAATATAATTTACTTCCTCATTTAAAAGAAGGTTTTATATTGGCAGTACCCAGTGTCAGTATGCAAAGTCCATTAAATTATTAGGGATTCACATTCTTTCCCATTTCAAATCCAGAAACAAGCCTGTGATTACCATTTCCAAGGTTGCTTGTGTCCAAGATGTCCACTAGAGTTTCAGTCATCCCATTTTTATTCGAGGCAACAGGGAAGAAAAAGGGGAAAGGATAAGTGAAATCTTGCCCCTGCTATCATTTCCCATTTTAAGTTGACTTTTCAGAAGTCTCTCCCAACGGTGTCTGATTGAACAATATTCATCTTATTCACATGGCCATAGTTTTCTTTGTGGAATATTGGGAAATCTACTATTTTGGCTGGGCTCATTACAACCCGCTAAGAATGTCTTGTTAGTAAGGGAGATGGGAAGAATGGATGTGGGAAGGCAGCTCTCGGGCCTGCCAAAAGTATTGGTTATCTGTGTGAACAGAGATTTTGTTGGAAGAACACGAAGGTCCATGGGCATAACAAGATCAAGTGGAAGAGGGTAGCATGAGCTCTAGACCAGCATGTTAGAAGACATTGAGAAAATGCTGGAATGTAAGTAGCTGTGGAGTACAAAGAGAAAACCTGTCGTACTTGCCAATCCTGAGAATGTAAGAGAATTAAAAATTGCTACTCAAAAGGGCTGCAGATGATTTCTATAAGTGACATCCAGGTTTTCATCAAGACAAAGAGAGAAGAGGAATCTGAGGAGATGCTTGAATACAGTACAAGGAATGGGGGCATGGGGAAGAGCATGGGCTAGGTTGGGGCAAGAAAATACCATTTATACTTAAAAGGAGTGAGAATGCAGTGCACACTAATTCTTAAGCTTTTGGTCACATGAATTAATCACAAATCTCCAATATATTATATAAACCATCTATAAATTACATGTATGTATTAGTGTGCTAATACTGTATGTATTATAAAAGATATAAAAAATAGAAAGTTGAGCTCTGGCTGGTGTGGCTCAGTGGATTGAGTGCCAGCCTGCAAACCAGTGGGTCACTGGTTTGATTCCCAGTCAGGGCATATACCTGGGTTGCAGGCCAGGTCCCCAGTAGGGGGCATGTGAGAGGCAACCACACAATGATGTTTTTCTCCCTGTCTTTCTCTCTCCCTTCCCCTCTGTCTAAAAATAAATAAATAAATCTGTTTTAAAAACTAAAGATGAACAAGCGTAAGTTGGTACATTGGGTCTGTGTCAACTCTTGTCAAAATAGTAGCTAATTCCTAGATGGGTCAAACCCTTAAATTAGATTTGGGGGAATAAATACAGTAATAAATTAAACCTGAAACTCTAAAACATGAGATAGCCCTAAAAACTTAAGAATTGAAAAGTAGTTCCTTCAGATAAAATTATTAAAATTAAAAGCACACAATATACACAGTATTATATGTATATTAATACATTTTAAAAGAAGATGTGGTTGGGTAGACATCATTGAATTGGAAAGTATCAAGCTGTGTTATAAACTAAAAAATAAAACAGTAATAGACCCAGCAGACCAGGTAGGCTGAGAAAGCAGAGTGAACAATTACAGAATTAGGCCCTTTTATTCCATGGAAACTTAATACATGATAATGAATTATAAAAGTGGCATTTAAATCAGTGGGGCAGAATGAGCTATTCTCTAGTCTATTCAGAAAATGTTTAGAGAAGGCCAAGTACTAGTCTGTATGCAAACCAAATATTAAAATTGCAGTCATGATGGAGTTTAAATTCTAGTTGAAGTAGAGACAGGATAAATAAATAGAAGATAATTACATGGTTCTGGGAAAAGTAAAACAGGGAATGAGGATAGCGCTCACAAGATTCCTTTTTGGAGGGAAAAACATGTTCCTACTTCGTACTGTATAAAGTGCAACCACAAGCCAATTTGTTAAAAGGTGAATAACCCAATAGAAAATTTGGTGGAAGTTTTTTCTTTTATTTTGATAGATATTCCTAATTCATAAAGGAGAATATAGGGCTATTCAGTAAATACCTATTTAGTAGTCAGGAAAATGGAAAACCAAATAATGAGATACCATTTTCAACCCTGAAATTGGCAGGAAATTTAGTAATACATTTTTAATGAGTTGGGGAGAAATGGGTTCTGTTATATGTACGATAGAATGGTATGTTAGTACAGTAACCTATTTGGGGGGACAGTTTAAGAGTAGCTCTCAAAATGGAAAAGGTACGCATACTATGACCCAAGAAATCCACTTCCCAATATCTGCCCCAGGGAACTCTCACATGTGTGCACGAGAAACTCTGGTAGGGCATCCTGACTTGTAATGATTAAAATCTGAGAGCTGCGTAGATACGCTTCAGTCAGAATGATGTGTCCATACTGTGGAGCGCTGTAGCCCAAACACAGACCTCCAACACATAGTGCGCGTGTGAGAGGGAGTTACAGATGACATGTACACACCAGTGACAGCAACAGTTATCACCTAACTGTTCACAGCTCTTGCCGTTGAAAAAGCTGTTAATCAAAGAAGTCTTTAGCTTTAGCCCTATCTCTAATGTTTCCATGAGTTGTTTTAAAGAGAGTATATTTTTATTGGCGTATATAAAAATGATTCAAACAATTCTTTTTATCAGCCTCAGCTCAAATCACAGTTCCCATTATTCCGGCCCATGTTGTATTTTTATCAGCATCACCTATCTGACACTTGGCAGGTGTTCTTGCACATGCGGGTTGTTTTTCTGAGTGACCCAGCAATCAAATCACAGGTCCCCCCAACAGCTTAGGACCTAGTCATCTTTTAACATGCCAAAAGAAAATGCCTTACGTGGTAAAAAATTGTTACTACACCATGGATTTTTTGCATTCTTAGAATAATATTTATTGTTCTTTATGTTTGTAAATAAGATTCATTTCTCTTTTTTTGTAGGTCGTTTATATGCGATGCAAACTGGAATGAAGATTGATAGTAAAACTCCTGAATGTCGTAAATTTTTATCAAAGCTAATGGATCAGTTAGAAGCTGTGAGTTATCTGTGATCATTTATTCTCAGATCAGTGTTTGAAATGATATTTTATTTCATTTGTGTATTTATGTGTTGTCATTTTAGTCCTTTCCCTTGGCAGCAATCAGCTGTGTTATCATAGCTGAGGAAAAAATAGACACAGTTTGTTTTTCTTTAACTTTTTTTTTTATCATTGAGAGTTATAAGCAAAATTCAAAATAGGACCCATTATCTTTGCATATACCATTATATCTTGTTCCATATTGTTATAGGTGGCCTTTGAGTCATCCTTTCATAAGTGATGAATCTTTTCTGACCTTCAATCTTAGAATAATATTTATTGTTCTTTATATTTGTAAATAAGATTCAGATGTGGATGATTGAAATGGGTTATGTGTTTAATGAAAGAACAATGAAGTGGATATCAGTTGTCTCTCTCTTTGTCCGGCTCTTGGTCACCTTGAATTTCATAGGTTATGGGGAGATACCACTGTATAATTTTTCAGGTTATTTATAAATGTTGAAATTTACTTTGATCAAAGCCTCGTTGTATTAAGCAACATTAAATCCCTTTTGAACATTAATTTATTCTATTGTAATTGTGAGAATATTTATTTTGTTGAAATTTGAAAAATCCTGCCCTGGCCAGTGTGGCTCGGGTGGAATGTCATCTCATGGACTAAAGGGCCATGGGTTCAATTCCTGGTCGGGACACCTGTCTGGGTTGTGGGTTCAGTCTTGGTCCGAGCATGTACCAGAGGCAACCAGCTGATGTTTTTCTCTTACATCCATTTCTCTCTCTCTCTCTCTCTCTCTCTCTCTCTCTCTCTCTCTCTCTCTCTCTCTCATGAGCGCGCACCTTCCCTCCCCTCCTCTCCCTCCCCTGTTCTCTCTAAATTCAGTGAGTATGTCCTTGGGTGAGGGTAAAAAAATAATCATTAAAAAAATACCAAAATTAAAAAAAGAAAAATCCTAAAGCTTTTTTAAAATATAATTGTTTATTTTATAATGTCTTTGAGAAAAGCTATTTTAAAGCAGTAGTATGGTGCTAAGATTTAATATTTCAGAAAGTCATTTATTTCAGTGTGACAGTCTTAGTAAAATGTAGGAATGTAATGTATTGTTTTTTAAATACTTTATAGTATGTATGGGAAAGGCATATACTGACTGGAAATTTACACAGTTGTAAATTGTGTTGATTTGAGGTTTATGTTTGTCTAAGTTTAAAAACTTTCATAATCCAGTTCTCTAACTTTGTCATCTGTGAGGTCTGTCTGGAAAAAGCCCAGCCATTATTAATATAAAGAGAATAGACCATGCAGCATAGATGTAACCTGACAGCCAAGGAGAGTGGACTGGAATGCGCACGTGTAAACAATGACGACTTCACTGTACTAGTCAGTGGGGGTGCTAGATGCCATTGAGTGAGCATGTGCACTGTGTGACCATCACGTTCTAAATGATTAAGCAAGTAGAGCAACAAATCTGCATCAAATTTTGCATGAAATTTGAACATTCCCGCTCAGAAACTATTCAGATGATTCAGAAGGCCACAGCTAACTGGTGATTGGCAGTTTCATCATGACAGTATGCCTGCTCATGCATCATGTCTCATACAAAGTTTTTTGGTGTAACTTCAAATCACCCAGGTGATCAGCCCCGCTGCATTCCAGAACTGGAGCCCTGTGACTTCTGGCTTTTCCCAGAACTATAATCACCTTGGAAAGGAAAGAGATTTCAGACTTTTGATGAGGTTCAGCAAAATACAACAAGGCAGCTGGTGGTGATTGGGAGAACTGTGTGGGGTCCCAAAGTGCCTACTTTGAAGGGGACTAAGACATTATTGCCCTGTGTATAGTGTGTCTTGTATCTTGTTTCTTCTTCAGTAAATGCCTCTTTTTCATTTTATGTGGCTGGATACCTTCTGGACATATACCTTACTTAGAAATCTCTCTTTACACAAGTGCTCTGGGAGATACTATTTTAGGATATAGTGCTCCTTTTAATCTTTTTTTTTTAATTTAATAAGAAATGAAAATGGGAAAAAATGAAAATTTTAAGTCATATATGGTTAGGAAAAAATTTTCTAATTTCAATTTTAGGGTACTGGTAGTACATTGGAATATATTATTTTGAAATATGTGTGATACTTTAAAGTAAATACTTGGACCTGGTATCTTTGTATTCTTGGTTATTTTGACTTTTAGAGCTAAATTATACTTTCAGGTTATCATACGCATGTTCCTTTAAAATCTTGTGAACATAGGTTTTGTTTTAAATATTTTAGGCTGAGGCAGAGCAATTTTTTCCTTTGCAAGAATTCATTGATAAGCCTTTTGTTGAAATAAGTATAAAATAATTTACTTAAAATGATTATTAGGGTAATTTGTACTTAAGTATATATTTCTGTAAGTCCAAAATTATAAGCTTTGTATTTGATTTTCTTTTAGCTTAAGAAACAGTTGGGTGATAATGAAGCTGTTAGTCAAGAAATAGTTGGCTGTGCCCATTTGGAGAATTATGCTTTGAAAATGTTTTTGTATGCGGATAATGAAGATCGGGCTGCACGATTTCACAAGTAAGTAAAGCCAAAGAAAACTCAAAGTGGTAAGTTTACTTACTCTAGACCAGAATTATCCAGTTTTGATTGAACACTTTCTGTCTTCCTAATTAAACGATTCAGATTTTTAAAAATTACTTTTAGAATCTCAGGATGATTTTGACCCAGGACAGACTTATGTTTTCAGTAAATATACTCTAACTGGCCATTCTTTCACATTTCTCAAAATCTTAAGAGCTGATTTTAGCCAAAAACAGCCTGATTCTGTGATGCTGATTTTAAGAACTCCCACTCCACTAATTCAAACGATTTGTCATTATTATAATGATACTTAAATGAAAGAAATTCTTGCGGCTTTATATGCATTTAGCTAATACTAGAATTACATTACCTAAGATCAAGTGTTCACTATGAAGCCTTACTGTACCATGTGTGCCTTTATAAGAGTGTTGCTTTCTCCTAATCAGTTACAGGAGGAGCTTCCTTATATTCTTAAAATCTGATTTCATTTACAATATTGCACTTCAGAATGCTTTGATAAACATTGGAATTTTTTTCTTGTGGCTACATGACTCATTCTACATCTTCATGTTTTTGCTTTAAGCCAGACTAGTTCTCTTTTCTCTTCCAGAAACATGATCAAGTCCTTCTATACTGCAAGTCTTTTAATAGATGTCTTAACAGTGTTCGGAGAGCTCACTGATGAAGTGAGTGCATATTCTTTATTGTCTTAATAACTAAAGATTAGTATTGTTGCCATTATTCAGTTTCATTATGACCATGTTTATTTGGAGCAGTATATCTGTGTGAAATGTAATGTAAGCAAAAAGTTGAATTTTAAATTTGCTATACATTTTAGAAAGTAGAAACAAAAGATGACATTTTTAATAATACATAGACTTATTGTAGTAAGTTCTTTAAATTCAGATATGTATTTTACCCTTTAGCAAGTGCATGACTACTGTATTGAGCAGCACAGATTTTGAATTTTGTGTTATTAAGTGTTTAAATGTTACTAAACCTGTATGCTGTCAGGTTTCTTCACTGATAATTTGGTAAACATCGTGCAGGCAGAGACTTTTTTAGGACTTTTTTCTATTTTGTTTCTACTGAGAAATATTGTTTATGATTTGTTTCTCTTGTAAAATACATATAGAACATGATATTACACAAACTATTTATTGATGTGTTTCTCATAATCATTTGAAGGTAAGTAGAGCGCACACTCGCTTTAGACGAGCAAACCGAGGCTAAGTGACAGACATTGCTGGGAGTTCTATGTTGTTTTCACAGTTGCAAGAAAATTTGTCCTCTGTGAAGGGAGATACTAATCTACAAAGAGGTAGGGAGAAAGAAAACCATATTGAGACTGATAAAGGCATGCTATATTGGTCATTTGAAATCTATGAAGAACATTGTTCTCTGTAATACGATTTTTTTTTCCAAAATGATGAACAGCTCATAGTAAAGTTCCAAACAGAACAATATAATCTATGAGATATTTGCATTTTTGTAAAACAGTTTATCAAAACTCTGCAAAAAATTTTCTATGTTTGTAAAATGAAGGCTTGGTGGTTAAAAGCTGGATTTTTGCATTGGCAGAATTGTGCTGGACATTTCAAAATTGTGTTGAATGAGGGACAACTTTTTGTGTTATTGTTTCTTTGTTTCAAAACACCAAGCATCCCTGGTTCTTGCCTACATGGCATTCCCCGGCATTCAGACAACCAGAAAGCACCCCAGATATTTCCAAAACTCCTTCTAGTGTGGGGGACAGTGCCCACCAAGAGCCACTGCTGTGTAGTTTGAGACAGAGTAGTATGAGAGGAAACCCAGACCTGGAGTGGAAACCTGAAATGTTTCTCAACGGTTGGCCTGTTCTGTATCCTGGCAGATCCACACTGTGTAATTCCCTTTCTGCTCCCATCTCCTACTACCGACCTGGATTTCCTTTTCACTCTGTTATAGTAGTATGGGGCATTATACTAGATACTTGAGGATGTTGTGGTGATTTAAACATGGCATTATAGAAAACTTTAGATAGTTCAGTATAGTTTGGAGAGTATCAGGCACACAAAATAAAATAACGGAGCTCATATCAGAAAAGCAAGTCAGGTCAGAATAAATCCTACCGGGAAGAAGGGAGAAGAAAGTCAGTGTTGGAGTGAGCATGCTGACACAACACCTGAGGCCTTGTCTATGACATTTGTACATAAAGACTTCTGGTCTTCTAATGAAATTCTTTTTAAAAAATAGAGGGTTTTTTTTGTGCTTTTTGTTTGTTTGTTTGTGTTTGCTTGTTTTTTGTAAAAGCCACTGGTTCACCAGCTAGATTACTGCAATTTACGTAATTGCTTTCCACTTCTCTTACTGTGCAACCTGTTCTTTGCTGTCATCATTTTCTGAAGAACCTAGGGGCTTTTCATTTGTATTGCAAGTTCATCCTATTTCATATTTGTCGGGCAAGTCTGCTTGCCATCCCCCTAGCTTTCACCACCAAGAACTTTGTACTTTTAGTTTGCTTTAAGTTTTACCTCCTCTTTGAGTCTTAGCTACATTGGTCTAGACCTTACACAAATTTCCCCATTCTCTCAACTCTTCTACTGTTAGAGACTCAACTCTGTGAATAGGATGCGATAAATATATTGACTTGGGTTTAAGTGCAGTTTGCACATTGAGTAAATACAGTGGCTAATTAGAATTTAAAATGTTGTTAATAGTTTAACTTTTTATTTTTCTATCTGTAGATGGAAATAATGTTCAGACCTGTTTACACAGAACATTCATAACTCTTCTGAACTGTAATAGATCTCAACTACTCACAGTATTTTGGTCTATTTCCTGAAATTTTTTTCCCTTTTAATTTCATGTCATTACTCACAGTTGCACAAAACTAAATAAAGTCTGTATTATCTTTACTCTTTAACTGTTTATATATGTGTATTTTATCTGCCACTGTTCTGTTGCTCAACTTTCCAATTCTGTTTGAGGTATACATATTGAACTCTTTTTTTTTTTTTTTAAGATTTTATTTATTTATTTTTAGAGAGGGAAGGGAGGGAGAGAGAGAGAGAAAGAAACATCAGTGTGTGGTTGCTGGGGGACATGGCCTGCAACCTAGGCATGTGCCCTGACTGGGAATCGAACCTGCGATGCCTGGTTCGCAGCCCGCGCTCAATCCACTGAGCTACACCAGCCAGGGCCATATTGAACTGTTTTAACTGTGCGTTACATAATTCCATCTCAGTATTTAATTAAATTTGTTGTTACACAAACTTCTAGCATTCCTGTAGCTTCTTGGATTCAGTGTCCCACTTTTAGCTAAAGAGTCACCAGAATAAACTTTAACTTTGTATTAAAAAAAAGAAATGTTCAAAACATATTTCATTTTCTTACATCTTCATTACATTATTGTCAATTATTGATAGGCTATCTTTTGTATTTTAGATTTATATTATTTCTAGCAATGTCTTAAGGAACACATGTCATTTTTACTTTTTTTCCTTGATAGTTTTTGGCTTAGGCTTAATATTGCTAATGTAGGAAGAATATAAAAGTCACTTATTTAAGATAATGCTACTCTTATCTCTTGAGTTTCTGCTAATTTGCAGGAGTCAAATGACTATGGTATGTGTTCCCGCCCACACAGACCTTGTGTTCTAACTTGGAAAAAGAAGCAAAATAACTAACTATAACGATAGGTGCTCTGGTAATGATAAAATACAGGGAAGGGGTGCACTTCTACCACCTGTCTGGCAGTATACTTAGGTGCTTTAAATACATTTTGTTCCATCTTTTCAACTTTGAGTTACAGTGAGAGAACTGAGGGCCAGAAAAATATAAGTACCTTGTCTCCAGATGCTGTAGCCAAAACAGTTCTCAGACCCTGAGGTAAAGATCCAGCTTTTTTCCCCTTAATTTGCAGTCTGTTGCAGACCAATTGTTTTATAAAATACAAGTAATAATTGAATTACTAGAAAGATGAAACTTAAAAAAGACATGCAAAATACAAGCCTGGTTTGCACTAAGTTTCCTAAATACTCTCAATTTCTCTATTATGTTGTCACAAACTGGTGAGCAGTTTGCACACTAGCACTTGTTCTGGGGCCGTATTTTGTTTAGCACTGACCTACATCCCTCTGTGGAAGACCCCGGTGAATCCTGTTTGTATCCCAATCTGGACGTTTGCTTCCGGAGAAACAGGGCTGCAGCACAGCTGGAGCAGTTGCGTGCACATGTAGCCATCTGGAAGGAGGTAGTCTGTTTAAGGTACCCTTCACACTGTACATTTCTGAATTACGCACTATCTTAGAAAACCGTGAAAAAGTGGGAGAGGTTTATCTAATTACAAAGGCATATGTTCATCTGTACTCAACATTTAATTAATTGTAAGTGGAGTGTTTTTGCGTGCAGTGTTAGTGCAAAGTGGTTCAGAATACTACAGGCATTGGCTTCAAATTCCACATGTCACTTCATAACTGGGTAAGTTATTTGACTTGTGTAAGCCTGTTCCCACATCTATAAAATGAAGAAAATTGTGATACCTACTTCATCAAGTTGTCCTGCGTACAAAATGAGAAAATACATATAAAGTCTTCAGCAAAGTACCTAGCAATAGCACATGCTTAGTTCTTGCTTTTATTAGTTAATGGATAATGTTCTAGTGCAGTACATTTAGAGAGGACATCAGCAAATACATGAAAATTTTAATGGAAACTATTCTAAACTGCTCAATCTTATATATTAGATGAATTTATTTAGAAATAGATTTGCACTATATATTGCTATTAACTATATAGAGATCCAGCATGTGTGATTGGAGTTCCAAAAAAAGAGAACAGAAATAAAATGTAAAAAAAAAGATTTTGAAGAAATAGTAACCATAGATTTTTCTAAGTTGGGTAAAAAAGTTATGGATCTAAGAAGCTCAGTGAACCCCAAGTAAAATAAATACGAAGAAAACTATATCTGAGAACATCATAGTCAGACCAGTGAAGTTCAGCGATAGAAGAGAAAACCTGGAAGGAGCGGTCTTGGGAAACAGCGCATTGTACACAGGGTGACAGTGCTTTGAAGGATGGCTGTTGGCTGCTCATTTTTTAAAAAAATTTGCAGGATGGTAATGACATTGACATATTAAAGTACTAAAAGAAAAAAATAAGCAAATAAACTCGGTCCACTTAGAATTCTATAAAGAGTAAAGGTATCCTTCAAAAAGCAAAGTAAATTGAAGCATTTTCAGGCAGATGAATTCATTGCTAGCAAACGTGCACTAAAGATCTAAAGAACTAAAGAGCAGAAAAGAAGTTTTTCAGTCTGAAGGAAAATAATGCCAGCTGGCAACTTGGATTTCTAGGGAGGAGTGAAGTACATTGGATATAGTATGTAGGTAAATATATATATTTTTAAAAACTATAAATATTTTTAAGAAATATAAACATTTAAATAAAAATTATTACACATATATGTATATATTTGTTTTTTATCTTTATAGTATTTTTTTTCCAATACCATTTAGTCCCATACACCCCTCTCCCCGCAGCAGTCACCACACTCTTGTCCATGTCCATGAGTCATTTTTCCTTTTTGCTCAATGCAAAAGAAGGCAAGGTAAGAGAGGGGAGAGAACCAAAAACAGATGGGACTAATACAAAACATAGAGCAAATTTTAGACCCAAGTACAGCTGTATCAGTAAGTACGCAAATGTAAATTTGGGCTAGCACTACCATATAAAAGAAGAGATTTTCAGATTAGATAAAAAAATAAGCTCTAACTTTATATTGTTTACAAGATACACCCTTTCTTTAAGTATTGAGGCACAGATGTTTTGTAAATGAAAGAATGGAAAAAATATTCAATGCAAATACTATGTAAGCAAAATCCTGAGTGACCGTATTAATATTAGACAAAGTAAACCTTAAGAAGATGTGTTATGAAAGGTAAAGTGGTACTTTTTGTAATGATAAAGAGTTCAGTTCATCAAGAGTGTATTATAGTTGAAAATGTCTATTCATCAAATAGCAGAGTTATAAACTATATAGACCAAACTTGATAGAAATAAAAGTATGCACACATTCATAATCATACTTAGAGATTTAATACTCCCCCTTAGTCATCAGTAGAATAAGTAGTTCAAAAACAGCAAAATTAACTAAAATAAATAGACCGGCCACATCAAATATTGGCTAGAATGTGGGAAAACAAGAGCTTTCATACATTGCTTGGCAAAAATGTTAGACGTTATAACCACTTTGGGAAAAGATTTGGCAGATTTTTGTAAAGTTAAACATACACCTACCCTTTTACCCAGTAATTCCTGCTTGGTGTTTATCCAAGAGAAATGAAAACATATGTCCAGAGAAAGACTTGTTCAAGAGTACTCATAGGAACGTTATTCATAATAGCCCAAAGCTGGAAACAGCCCCGATACCCACCAGCAGAGGAACTGATAAACAAATGGTGCTGTTACTAAAACGTAAAAAGGGAACTACTGGTATACCTTGCCACATGCAGGAGTCTTGTAGTTACTATACTGAGGAAGAAAAGACTCAAAAGAATGCCAATTGTATTATTTCTTTCATAAAAAGACAGATTTATTCTAGTGAAAAAAATTAGGTTGTTGAGGGTGGGGTCAAGGGAAAATCAATCTGGAAAGGGATATAAGGGAGCTTTCTTGGGAACTAGGAATATTATATTTTGATAGGAATATGTTTTACAGAGGCATATCTATTTGTCAAACTCATCAAATTATACATTTACAATTAATGTATATCAAAGTATGTCAGCTTTACCACAAAAAAAGTTAAGTATTGAACTGTTATTTATAGGTTTGCTTTTTCTTGATGGTATTAGGTTGTCAATTCTAGAACAGCCTACTGTGTATATTAGGATTGAGCAAATGAGTAAATATTGAGAACCAGGTTTCTCACTTCTGGGGAAAACTTAAAATATGGGATGGGAAAATACTGACGTGTGCTCACCAGCCGGCAGTGAGCACGGAACACTGTGGATGGCTCTTCAAAACACAAGAAATAATCATACACAGAAACAAGCAATTTTCTGTGGGGAAGCAGAGACAGAGTGGCCACTCTCCAAGTGGGGAGTGCCCGTGTCCATTCCCAGGCAGATTTTTATTGAGAAAGCTGACTTAGTTTGTGGATTCACAGTCTGGCAGAAAGGATCAAAGGGAACAGGTAACTTACAAAGGTGCTAACAGAATCCCTGCTATGATTCTGGGCAGAGATTGGAGTTTTATCATATGAAAGGACTACATGGCTCAAAGGGCTAGTTTTGGTTTCCTGTCTGTGCTTTAAATTCTAAGTTAATAACATCCTCCAGATCTCACAAGATCTGGAAACAGATCTCACAGGATCTTGCATATTCTATGTCCCAGGCCTGATTACCCCAGGGGTCCGCCGTCTCCAGTCTGATCTGCCCCTTTGGCTATTTGCTTAGCCCTGAGAAGGGCAGGAGACAGAGGCAGCCAGGAGACTTGGATTTCTCACATCTAAGTACAAAGACTCAGGCTTAGAGGGGGCAGAGGTTGATGTCAATCACCCCTTCCTTTCCACAGCCCCTTCATTTCCACAGGCCCGTGAGTCTCATCCCAGAGGCCTTTACATGGTCAGAACCTATCTTAGGTTGTTCCTTCCTTAAGGAATCTTACCCGTCATTGGTTAACTAATCAAGCATTAAAGGCCAAGCACCAAACAGGTAGCGTTCATGCCAGGGGAATAATTTTTTGTCTCCTTAGTGGCTCCTGGTTCAGAGGTCTCTCACTCAGCCTAAGTCACAGGGGGTCACAGTTTCCTGAGACCAGGCAGGGCGGTCCCCAACAAAATACTACATTTTATTGTATTGGATTGGAGATGTCCATAATTTCTGCTTTTAAATATATTAGGTAAATGGAGCAAAATTGATATATGTATATGGATGGTACGCATGTATACTACCAATGTGTGTATATACAATATGTGCATGCATTTGTGTGTGTACAGCATGTATCATAGCTGTGTGCGTACATGCCCATGAAACGCAGCTCCTGTACCTCTGCACTGAACGTGCCTGGAAGCGGGGATGCATCAGTAGCACTGAGCACCCGGAGTACCTGATTTGGGGTTCTAAATACCCTCAGCTAGTAAAGGAGCCAGGATTTCTGTAGAAAGGGCTGAAAAGGGCTGTGTCAGGACAAGTACTACATGAAGTTGGACCTTCTTGTACTGGAAAGTGAAGAAGTGTTCACATAATCACAGGAACCTGTCAGAAGTATCCAGAAGCCAATTTGAAAGAGTTTCCATTGTCCAGGTCACAGACAATTTGAGCATCAGAATAAGGATGGTGTTAATAGACAGTAACCATTGAATAAAATAAGGATCTATGGATCCGTACTGACACATCCAGTGAAAAGAAATGAAGGAATAACAGAAGGTTCTTGACAGTAGAATCTAACTGGTAAGCATAGAAATAAAGAAGTTAGAAATCATTAGTGGAGTTTAACACTAGTGAGTTGAAAGTTTGATGAAGAGGATATTTACAGTAGTCTCTAAATATCTTTCATCAAATTGCTTATTAATTTTAAAGGGGAGATAGAGGAGACTGGAGAAACCCCTCTGAGACTACTGTAACTGAGGCATCCCACCTAGCACAACCAGTGTCCGGACCAGCTGAGAAACACACATCACTTCAGTGCCAATCCTGCTAACAGTGGACGAGGAGACACCAGACAAATCCAGATTGATAGACATTTCACAACTAGGCTGGTATTTATTTTCTTAGGTCAGGGTCAAGAAACACTAACAAAGGCTGTTCCAGATTAAAGACTAAGAAGACATGTCACGTACATAATGCATGCTTCCTAAAGTAGACCCAGGGGAGGAGTAACTTCCAAGAACATTATTTGGACAATGGACAGAATTTATTGGGATGGTGGGTCAGATAGCATTCTTCCCTAAGTGTTACATTTCCTGATCTTAATAACCATTGTGTATGAGGTTGTCCTGGATCTTAGAAAATGGGTAATGAAAGCATTAGGGTCACCGTGACTTCCCACTTACTCTTAAAGGGTACGGAAAAAAAGGTGTGTAACTAAGTAGATTGCTCATTATTCTATCATAAATACTATGTTTATATGTACAGGTGGGGCAAAGTAGGTATACAGTTCATATGGAAAATAATTCAATAGTTAACAAGTATAAGAATAAACTTTGTGTATTTACAACTGTAAACCTACTTTTGCCCCGCCCTGTGTATGTAAATTGATAGATTGGTAAAGAAAAGTGTAAACATTTGGGGAATTCGAGTGAAAAGTATATGGGAGTAGTTTTTACTGTTTTTAAACTTTTCTCTGAATGTTATTTCATGAAACTCTGGGGACTTTTTGTTGGGTTTTTTTTTGTTTTTTGTTTGTTTGTTTCAAAAGATAACACTGGTTCCTTTTCTTATCCAGTAGATTTTTGTATTAACTGTTAATGTTTCTACCATCTTTGGTTCATTGAAATGTACATTCCAAGTATTATTATAAAAATAGAGTAGTTAAATTTATATAATTGTGTATTATGTTTAGGATATTTTGATACAGTGTTACTCTAATTTTTAAAACTTGGTTTATAAAATTTTAGTTGCTTTGAAAAATATAAAAGTCTAAAAATGCTGAATAAATCTCCATTAGGAAATACATGTAATTTGTGATTATACATACTTGAATATTTGAGTCATTATGATAATAAACTTGCTGAAGATGTGTTTTTCAAACATTTTTCAGTATATTATGTCCAGTGTTCCTGGGGGTTATATAGAGACCTTGTTATTTGCTTAATATACTTGGCAGTATTGGGGTACTGAGAGTATAAATGTGTTGTTACCACCAAGTTAAAGATTATTAATTTCTTTTGTGTTTGAAATGTTATGAAAGCTATGGATTCTGTCCCACATACATGTATATTGCATTTTTTGCATATAATTCAGGGAGTTCCACAGTCGCCCTCAACCCTGTCCACTGACCCTCCCCTGAAAGCCTAGGTCAGCTGTGCTCAAGACTACTCACATTTCTAGATGCAAAAAAAGAAAAAAAAGTTTTACTCCAGTTAAGTGTTTTTCATTGTATGGTTTCAGGACAGCCACCTTCACAGAGCACTGATTTTTTTTTTTTTTTTTTAAGAAAATCATAAAATCCATTTATTCACCAAATATTTGTTTACTATAAATCAGGCATGATTCCAGTACTAGTAATACCACAATGCATAAAACCCCTGCCTTCGTGGGAATCATATTGCTGTGGTAGAGATAGACCATGAACAAATTAATAAGTAAAATGTATAGTATGTCGAATAATAATTGTCATGGAGAAACTCAAGGTGGAGATAGAAGAGTCAGTTTAAATAAGGTGGTTGGGGAAGGCCTCGCTGAAAAGGGAACATTTTAGCAAATCCTTGGAGAAGATAGGGGAATGAATTATACAGAAGCCAGGAAGAGGCGAGAGAAAACAGAGGTTTGAGATGGCAAAGGTTACCTATTGAAGAAGGCTACTGCTGCAGGAGTCTGGTCAGCAGTAAGCAGCCCACTGGGAAGCAAAGAACAAAAATGGCAAATGGTAGGTGTTGTGAACTGGAAAGAGTGAGTGCGGGTGAACGGATGGCATCCGCTGAAGGAAACTGCTGCCTCTTCAGTTCAGGTGGCGATTACCCGATAAACGTGGGCTCCAGTTTCCACATCTCCCATTTTTTACAAGAAGTTAGGAACTTGGATTTTCTTTGACTTATCTAGTGTTTAATTCTGTGGAAACAGTTCCTATTTACAATTCTATGTGAGGCAGCACTGCTTGAGTCCAGCAGTTTAAAGTCTTTGTTAGGACAGGGTATGCAGGAATATTTGGGGTCAGAGGGTGAATAAATAAAGGACACGGGAGGGAAACCAGGAGACAAGAGTGCCGTAAACACCAGGAACGCACAGTGTTTCACAGATGTCAGATGGTTCTGGGTCTAGTGTGCTACTGACAGGTTTGGTGAGATGAAGCCCGAGGGATGTCTGTTGGTTTTACCGGTGTGAGTGGGTTGGTGGTGAAATTTGCAAGGGGAGTTTTCCAAGTGAACCGGTGACGTACATGAGGAGGAAGCTGGCACATGTGGGATCCCCGCACTGGAAGGCATGGGCACACTGAAATGCTCTGATGATTTTTTTTTAATAAAAATAGCCAAACAAAAAAGAATAAAGAGAAACTTCTCCCTAGAATGAACTGAATGAAGTAAAGACTTTAATTGTGGATACTTCTTTTGAAAAGCTTCTTTGTGAAGTAGAACAAATTATAATCATACCTGGAAACTGGAAATCAATGTGTAGAACCTTTTTAAAAACAGGATATATAAGGGTTGTTCAATAAGAAAAGGGAAGTTAAGTATGACTCAAATTCTGTAATTTGGGGGTTACTGTTTAGGTTTCTAAATAGTACTTAATCTGTAGTATCTAGAGAATCTAACAAAATAAGTAATTATCTGAACTGTATGCTGTATTTGTAGTCATAGGAGACTTAGTGGATCTTTGTAAAAGGCAAACTACAGTTATTTTCAACGTAATAAAGCTGTCCTCTCAAACTCTAATGTGCATACGGATCCTCTGGGGGTCCTTTTATAGTACAGAATCTGATGCAGACTTGAGGATTCTGCATTTCTGACAAGCTCCCATCTGATACCAGTACTGCTGGTTCAAGAGTATCACAAAGGTCCAGTAGTAATTATATGAACTAAAAATCACTATTCCATCCAAAATTCTAATGGTTTTACTCTTGTATGTTTTTAGAAAAAAAATTATTTTATGGCATATAGCATAAATTTTAAAAGCAGGAAAGAAGAAGCAACTAGCAGATTCTTCACTGATATTTTCAGTTCTTACAACAATCCCATGAGGTATTATTTCCCCCTTATTGGAACTGAAGTAATTGAGACTCAGAGCTGGTAAATAGTGTGCTGCAGTTAAAGGTGCAGATTGCCCAGCCATCTCTCTGGTGTTTGTTTGCTTGCCTTAACCACTGCATCATCTTAGTTTTCCTGGATTTGCACGGATGCGTTTTTTCCTCTCCAGGAAAAAGAAAATAGTTCAATTTGTTGTTGTCTTTCACATTTCATTTTAGAATTTCGTCCAGCCTAGTTTTCTCTCTCCCTGTGCGTAAAAGTCGAAAGTTTTACTCGAAGGATACTGCCGTGTTTCCATTGCAGACTTTTCCTGAAACTCAGAACTGTAAGAGAACTAGGCATGTGTTTTGAGAAAGACAGCTTTTCAGGAAGCCTGTCGAGCCCTAGACAGTTGGTAGAATCCGGCAGGGAGTGGGTGGGGGGGTGCCAGCCTCTTTTCAGAGCTGTTCAGTGCAGAAATGGGTTTTATTTTAAAACTGTGATACAGGTTATCATAAATGTGTGTATATTTTCTTGACTATTTTATTGTAGTCTAACTGATATAAAAATGTCTTTTAGAATGTGAAACACAGAAAGTATGCAAGGTGGAAGGCAACATACATCCATAATTGTTTGAAGAATGGAGAGACTCCTCAAGCAGGGCCCGTTGGAATTGAGGAAGACAATGGTATGTATTTATCTAAGTAAAATGATTTAGCAGAATCACAGTTGTGCATTGCAGTCTTATTTAAAGTTTTCTAAAGGAACTGTACAATTTTGTTTCCTCCATCAGTTCCAAAATTCATGTAAATTGGATATAAAATCATAAATTTCCAGACAAATTCCTCCAATGTCAAACTTTGTCAACAAAATGGCTAGCTATCTCCCACCTCTAATTAAAGATTTCATTTCTACATAGAACAGACAGTCCATTTGTAATTTAAAAAATTTTTCCAGCCCTGGCTGGTGTGGCTCAGTGGATTGAGCACTGGCCAGCAAATCAAAGGGTCGCCAGTTCGATTCCCAGTCAGGGCACATGCCTGGGTTGCCGGCCAGGTCCCTTGTAGGGTATGTGTGAGAGGCAACCACACATTGATGTTTCTCTCCCTCTCTTTCTCCCTCCCCTCCCCTTTCTAAAAATAAATAAATAAAATCTTTTTAAAAATAACAACAAAAACCAAAGGACACTATATTATATTTTCTGTATCTGTTTGAGCTTTTTCAGGGGATGGGGGTTGATAATGCATTCATATAGTTCAAAATTTTTACAGTGTATAAAAAATAAGTGAATTTCTCATTTCCACCATGTTCTTCATATTCCCAGATCCTACCGTAACCTCAATCACTAAATACTTCTTTTTTAGTTTTTTGTGTATCTTCACAGAGATGCTTTTTATGAATTTACAGGTAAGTAGAAATATGTATACTCCTTTTTCACACAATTAGTAATATTCACACTGTTCTGCACCTAGTTTTTTTGTTGTATTACTTTGTTACTTAATATATATGGGAAAATTTCACCATCTCATAATGAGTGGTTTTACAAAATTAGATTATGAAAATAAAGGTCCCATTATTCATTGGTCTTTCAGTTAATGAGTAATGAAAAAGAAAAACATTTTTCACTTGTCTTCACTGATTAAACATATAGGAAATTGATTCTTACAATGGAAACAACCACTGTTCTCTGAATTGAGAAAATTTCGTAATTTTTGCATTTGTTATATAACTTTTAGGCATCTGTGAAGATGATTATCCAGTGCATGGGTTAGTAAACTTTTTCTGAAAGGGTTAGACCGTAATTTTTTTTTAAGATTTTATTTATTTTTAGAGAGAAGGGAAGGGAGGAAGAGAGGGAGAAAAACATTGATGTGTGGGGGAAACATCAGTTGGTTGTGGTTTGCAGGTACCCCAACAGGGGACTGAACCCACCACCCTGCCCTGACCGAGGAACAAGTGAACCAGCAACCCTTCACTTTGCGGGAGGATGCTCCACCAACTGACCCATGCCAGTCAGGTGGACAGTAAATATTTTAGACGTGTAGGTGATATAGTCTTTGTTGCAGCTGCTTGACTGTACCCTTGTACTGGAGAAGTAGCCGCCACAGACAATATGTAATCAAATGAATGTGTCTGTGTTTTGACAAAACTTTATTCACAAAACAGGCAGTCAACCCACTAGCCATAAATGGCCAACTGCAGTCTAAACCATCTCCTTAGGTCTGTTACTATAGTGAATTCTATTAAATGATCGTCTTATATCAAACCAACTTTACATTGTGTAATAAACCCCACTTGGTCATGATGTAATTTTTTAAATTATACTGATGGATTTAATTTGCTACTACTATATATCATTTAGGATTTTTGTATTGACATAAGTAAAATTGGCTGCAGTTTTACTTTTGGGTATCAATTTTACACTTCATAAATCTGAAAGTTTCAGGTGTTTTTCTGTGCTTTGGAACATTTTAAATACCCTTGGAATTATCTTTTATTCAGATATTTCCTGGAATTTGTGTGTGTATGTGAGAAACCAGCTGGCCCTGATTCTGGGGATGGCTTGCTGGCACTGTTCTTCTGTGGAAATTCGCCCTGTTAGAGTTTTTAAAAGGTTTCTCAGTCAGTGCCCAGTGAGTGAATGCGTACTGATTTAGTCCTTTTAAGGCCTTTTATTTATTCTGCATAGGTGTGCTCTCCTCAGAATTTTTCAGATTACAGTTGTGTTGTAGTTCTGCGTGGAGATGTATGTTCATTGCAGTATAAGTATCCACTTTCAAAATACAACAGCTACATTGAATGTTTCCATATATTGTTTTAAAATGAGTAGATAGCAAATAAGAATATGAAAAAAGATGCTGAAATCTTTAGTATTTATGGAAAAATACATTAAGAATGTAGCAAGAGACTCTACACAGCTTCTGAAATCTAAAATTTAATAAGCTGTTAGTACCAGGTGCTGACAAGATTGCCAAGTGGCTGGAACATTGCTCTTGAGAAAAGAAAAGGAAAACCGGTTGACGGTTTTATATAAAATTAAAAGTACACATAGCGCATGATCTAGCAGTCCCACTCCTAGGCATTTGTTTACCCGGGAGAAACGCAAACATGTCCATGCAGAGACCTATACATAAATGCTTATCTATAGTAGCTTTATTTGTAATCGCCAGAAACCAGAAGTGATTCAGATGCCGTCAATTTGTGAATGAGTCTACAAATTGTGAAACATCTCTGTAGTGGAATACTACAGCAGTCAAAGGGAATGAACTGTTGATTTTTGCAACAATGTGGTCTGATTTTAAGAGCATCATGCTAAGTTAACAATGCCAACTACAAAAGGCCACCTATGTGTGATTGCATTTATGTAACATTCTGGAAAAGGCAATGTTCTAGGGACATTAATCCGATCAGTCGGTGTCTGGGGTGAGAAGAAGGGATTTCCTAGAAAGGAACATAGGAAACGGTTTGGGGATGACAGGAACATTCTGCTTGTGGCTGTGGGGTGGTTACACATGGCATCAGTTTGTTAGTACTGTGTTCCCTAGAAGTGTAGATTTTACTGTATGTCAGTTATACCACAGTAAACTTCCCTTTAAAAGACCAAGGGAAAAAGAAAAATTTGGAAAGATAGGAAAATTTTCCGGTTTTATTTATTCAGAGGACTATTGAGGATTTTACAATGCCACTCAGTGAAAAAGGCACCCTGCAGTTTTACATATGACTACTCTATGTCAATTATTTTGCATCCATCCTCTAGAGATCAGACTTTCATGCAACATTTCAAGTTAACTTTTTGCTGTCTGTTCCTGAGCATACTTCATCTAATCTTTAAACAGCCTTTTTCACATAAAATGCCTCGTATAGTTAATTTCTGTAATAAATGCCTTGCATTCATATAGTGCCTTAAAGTTTATAAATTACTTTCATATATCCCTGACCTTCAAAGGTCCCTAAGAGATTAAGTCATTCCTGTTTTACAAATGAGGAAATTGAGGTTCCCCATGGGTTTTGAAGCCAACCTGAGGTCATAGAACCACAATGAAGAAGAACTAGAACTTGCAACTTGATCTTCTTATGCCAAGTTTTGTTTTTTATGTTAACACTACATCATGAATAATACAATATATTATGTTGTTATAGTTGTTGATTAAGTTGTTTAAAATAGAATTATATAAAGCATGGTTACATTTCTGGGTTATAAGTAAATTATCACAACACAATTTCTCATTTTATTTAATTTTTGAGAATGTTTTACATACTTCTTTTCCTACTTTAATACCAACTACAATCAGGAATGTTTTATGTCAGTCCTACTATGGACACGTAAGTGTCCACAAGAAAAGATCCAAGATTCTTAACTTGCTGAGCAGGACCCTCCACAATCTGGCATCAACCTTCTTTACCAGCTTTGCTTCTTATTCCTGCCTGCTGTTGTCTTCGTTGGCTTAGCTTCCGTAACAGAATACCATCACCGGGGCGGTTTAAGGAACAGGCATGTATTTATTGCCTCACAGTTCTAGAGACTGGAAAGTCCAAGATCAAGGGTTGTCAGGGATTGGTTGGTTGGTGGTAAGAGTAAGCTTCCTGGCTTTCAGGCAGCCAGCTTCTCTCCCGGTTCTCACAAGCTGGAGAGACACAGAGAGGTCTTTTTTCCTACAAGGCCATAGTCCTATCAAATCAGGGCTCTACCCTTTTGAGGTCACTTAACCTTGGTTGCCTTTTAAAGATTCTGTCTCCAAATAGTCACATTGGGGATTAAGGATTCATCATACCAATTTTGGGGTAGAGGACACCGTGTAGTTCCATAACAGCTATTTAAACCCTTTATTACAACCACAGAAGAGCCAGAAAGTACCATATTCCCTTTCTTTAGTTAAAACTGTGCTGTTTTCCTCAAATGCTCTTCTTTCTTTACCTGATTCTTGCCTACCTGCTGATCTCTCTTCTGAATTTCTGCAGAGCTACTGTGTGTGTGTGTGTGTGTGTGTGTGTGTGTGTAAAGCCTTGTAAACATACACTAATATAGTGAGTATGTACTCGTTCTGTTTTTGTTTTATTTAAAACTTTATTAGGCACACACACCTTCGTAATTATTTATTTTTTGTTAATTACCTAACCTTATCATTATGAAGTATCTTATTGCATCTGTTAATATTTCTTCACATGATGTCCTGATGGGTGTGGCTCAGTCATGCTGCAGAGCAAAAGGTCACTGGTTCAGTGCCTGGTCAGGGCACGTGCCTAGGTTGTGGGTTTGGTCCCTGGTCAGGGCATGTATGAGAGGCAACCAATGGGTGTTTCCGTCCCTCCCTTTCTCCCCTCCTTCCCTTCTCTCTAAAAAATAAAAATTTTAAAAGAAAATATTTTGACATGAAATCTGTATTATCTGTTACTGAAATTAACCCTTCAGGTTTTGTCTGCTTGCTATTTCCAATGGTATACCTGTGATCATCCTTTTAAACATTCTTAAAGGAGTCTTAAAGGATATAGGTGTCTTTTTTTTTCAGTCTGTCAACATCAGTCTCCAGAAAACTGTGTAGTCCATTTACATTTAATGTAGTTATTGTTGTAGCTAGATTCAATCCTAGTACTTTTGTCATTTTTTTTGTTGTTGTTGGTTTCGTTTGTTTCTGTACCTTCTTAGAGTTTTCTTTGGTGGGTTTTTCCTTTTCCATTCATTATGGCCATATTTTTCTCTATGATATAGTACCTAGTTTTAAGTTATTTTCTGTTCATTTCAATATCTGGGTCATTTGAAGGGTCTTTTTCTATGGACTTTTTTTCTCATGACTCTGGTCACATTTTTTTCTCCCCTCCCCCCAGATTTCTATTCATTTTTATTGCTGATAAATAAACAATCTTGTAGTTCCTTTGCATTCTTTTATTTTTCTCTGTGAAGTCTTGATTCTTGTTACAGTAGGCAGTTAACTTGCCTGAACTCGACTGCTGCCCCTCTTCTTTCATCTTTGAGGCATTGCTTTTTCAAGCTCTCTGGAATCTTCCCTGAGTGTACATGTGTAGTTGAGGGCCATACAGGTATTTCGTTGGGGTTCATATACACATTTTAAGACTCACTTTTCTGTAACATTCCTTTGTACAGACCATTGAGTGCCCTCAAGTGAAAAGACACAAAAAAGGAGTTTTTACCTGGTGAGATTTCTTCTCCCAAGGGCCATCTTCCCTCTAGTTTCCACCAACTTTTTGTTGCTGTCAATGCCTTTAACAGTGGGTTTTTTCCCCTTCCCAGAATGTATAAATGTTGGAGTTCTCTAATATAGGAGAAAATTGCTGTATCGTATGTACGGTATGAATGTATCTGCAGGGTTACTTAGTAAAATGAGTATCTCAGAGTAGTAGGTAGATTACTTTTGTTTATTTAAAAGTGTCTATGTTGGTCCTAGCTGGTGTGGTTTAGTGGATTGATTGCCAGCCTCCAAACCAAAGGGTCGCTGGTTCAGTTCCCAGTCAGGGCACATGCCTGGGTTTTGGGTCAGGCCGCCTGTGGAGGGGTGCGTGAGTGACAACCACACATTGATGTTTCTCTCCTCTCTTTCTCCTTCTCTTCCCCTCTCCCTAAAGATAAATATAATCTTTAAAAAAATAAAATTTTAAGATTTTTATTTTTTAAAAAATAAAATTATCTATGTTGAACATGTAATGTTGATGATCAGACAAAAATTATTTAAAAATTCTATAGGAAACAAATCTGTTTCAGAAATCTGTAGTTCTAGCTTGCATTTACTTTATTTTAAAGTGCTAAGATTCCCAAAAGTGACTTATTGTCATTTTAAATAGACTATCAAAAGTTAATTTTCTCAAAGTAGTTTTCAAAATCAGCTAATGATACATAGTATATTTTAAAAGTCTGCATTTTAAAGCAAAGTTTCTTATTACTCCTTTTTATATAGATAGATTAATGTGAAATTTCATTTCTTTTTGTTGATTCACTTAATAATTTGGACAACAAACCACAGATATTAATAGCTAATTAAAAATAGGCAGCTGTCAAAAAAGGCAGCTTCTGAAGATAGACTTCTTACAGGGTAGCATAAAATGACATGTTTTGCCAAAAGTGTCAATTTTTTACAAGTTTAAGGAATGGATTTAAAAGAAATATATATTTTAGAAAAAATTTACTATGTGCAAAGATTTTATAGAATTGGAATTACAATTAACAAGTGATAATCATATTGTCGGTCATAACTGTTTCAAAAGTACTTAAAACTATTATTTTGAAAGATAGAGCCTGCTTATCAACAGCATTAAATAGTTTGTGTTTGAAGATCTATCATGCTTATATGGCAAAATAAGAATATTTAGCACTTTTATTTCAGAATACCTAGTTTAACATTGCATGTATGCTCTTAATAGACGTTGAAGACAGCGAAGACGTTGGAGCAGCCTCTCTGCCCACTCAGCCACCTCCACCGTCATCTGCAGCTTATGACCCCAGCAGCATGCCGCCGAGCGGCTACTCTGGCATCCAGATCCCTCCCGGGGCCCACGCCCCCGCGAACACACCGGCAGAAGTGCCCCACAGCGCAGGTAAGGGGCAGAGCCCGGCGAGTGTGGAGCCCTTCTTTCAGAAGGAGGAGCTGCACTGCTTATCTTGTCTGTGCCTCGTGATAAGGCGTTTAAGTTCCATTGGCACCCACAAAAAAGAACATTAAATTCTTTTTATTGAAATTTTAGTATCAGTTGTACAGTGGAACTTCGGTCCTCAAACTTAATTCGTTCCAGAGGACTGTTTGAGAAGCAGTTTGATCAAAAGCCAAATCATTTTTTCCCATTAGAAATACTGTGTTAGCATGAAAGGGTGGGTAGGTTGAGAACCAAAGTTTTGTTGAACAACTGAGACATTTTTTCAATGAACAGCTTGATTGAGAACCAAATTGTTTGAGATGGGAGACATTTGAGATCCAAGGTTTGACTGTGTTTTAGTTTCATGAGAAATGACAAACATTTATAAATATTGATTGCTATTAACCTCATGTTTTATTAATAAGAATAGCTTCTGTTCTTTTCACATGTGATGCTGGTTTCTTTTTCTTCCTCTCCTATTCTTTACCCTTCACTGTTGTACAGGAACAGCACTGAGGTGGGGGGATTGGTTATGGGATGGGTCAGGCAGCGCATCGTTTTGATAGCAAGATTCGACTTTTCCACCTCGTTAATGGAGGATGGTGCTCTGCCCTCCTGTTATTGATGAAGGGGGGAGGCACAGGCCAGTGAAAGAGGGTATGTTTTTGTCTTTCTTTTTTTAAGATTACAAATATGTGACTAAAAACAAGGACGTGATATCTACCATCTTGGAATAATTCAGGACTGTATGTCTGTGCTTTCATAGAAAAAACATCTGACAAAACTAGTCTCTGCTAGATTGATATCAATAAAGATGTTTTTATAAATTGCAAAGAGATGCTCTTCCATGTACTTGTTAATGTAGCATCACCCCTCTTTCCAAATAAAAAGGTATTTAAAACCGTAATTTAACTCTTTAACTTCTAACTTTTTAAAATTTTTTATTGTTAAAATTTTACCTTCTAGCATAAGGGTAATATGCAGTAATACACTATAGAAACATTTCAAAACATTTAATGTTAAAATGAGTTATCATCTGAGCCTTGATTTCTAGCATTTCTAGTCTGTAACACACTATCACTTCCTGGACTTTCAACTTCAGCTTACCCAAACCATTTAGGTTATTTTTACATGAGTTGAATGACATTTAAAAGTTTGAGTGAATAAAAAAGCTGTGGTACATTTATACAACTGAATACTACTGAGCCGTAAAAATGAGGGAAATTTTACCCTTTGCAGCAGCATGGATAGAACCGGAGAGCATTGTGCTAAGTGAAATAAGCCAGTCGTAGAAAGACAAGTACCATATGATTTCAGTGGTATGTGGAATCTAATGAACAAAATTAACAAGTGAAACAGAGACAGACTCATAGATGGAAAGCAGGCTGTCAGCTGTAGGGGAGGAGCTGGGCCGGGAGTAGAGGGCTTGAGCAAAAAAGAAAAAACCAAAAACCTCATGGACATGCACAAGAGTGTGGTAAAGGGCATGGGAGGGATAAAGGGTGATGGACAGAGGCTTGGGTGGTGGATGCACAGCACCATATACAGGTGATATGCTGTGGAACTGTGCGCCTGAAACCTGCGTGATTTTGTTAGCCAGTGTCACCCCAATAAATTCAATAATAGCAAACTATACAAACATTTACTCGATATAATGAGTCATCCTTTGAGTCCTGATTTCTGCAGTTTCTATTCTGTCACACCCCATCACTTCATTGACTTTCAGCCTCAGTTTACACAAACCATTTTGGTTATTTTTACACGAGTAATAGTTTTAACACTGACCTCTTGTGCCGTCCTGTATATGGGTGTCATTCTGTGTATTTTACTCTGCCATTTTATTATGTTATTGTCTGTGTGATGGCATTAATAAGCAAACCAATTTGAATTAGTTTGTAAGTAAAATTTTATAGAACACTGTTTTAAATATTTTATCTCTTAGAAATTTTGAAAATTTCTGTAGAATGATATAAGCAAAACCAGCTTCTTAGGGGTATTAGTCTTAAAGGACTGTTGTTGAGTTACACTACTGAATTCACACACTAATCCAGAGCTGCACATGCAAGTGTCCCTGTAGGACCAGTGAAGTGGGAACCAAATGCATTTGGGAGTCAAATAGTGTGGATATTAGTTTCTGCCCCTTGCCAAACCACAAGCTCAACGTGTTACTCACCTTCTTTTGACCTAGGTTTTTCCTCTTTCTAAAATGAAATCAATCATACTTAACTTCTCATGGTTGTTTTAATTATTAAAAGGGCAAAAGAATAAAAATTGACTGGTACTATGCCTGACACAAAATAGCAAATCAGCAAATTAGCTTCCGTTCCTTTTTTTTGTCTTTTCCTTCCTATTTCTGTGCCAAAGACAGGGTATTTATTGGCAAGTTAATGAACACTTAAAATCATTTTGTGAATCAAAGGAAGTGTCTCATCTCGGGATAGGATATGGCCTTAAAAGATTGCCTAGGGGTATTGCTTTAGACAGTATATCTTAGAGCACAGTAATGGTATAGACTATATTCATATTTCATATGTAGATATCCTCTATGTACATATGTGAGGGGATGTATACTTCCAGTGAAAGGGTTATGTCAGCTTGAACCATATGAAATTGCTCTTTTTGTCCAACAAAAGTGATAGAATATTGGTAGTTTTATACATTCAAATTAACAGACAATATCTCCTGCTTGGAAAATGCATCACATGCAAATAGGTATTAGGAGGTGGTCTTTAATTAGGAGATTTTCTGGCATGAACAGTTCATTTTCATCCAGTCATGTTCTGACCTTATTTTTTTCTTTCTCTTTTTTCCTCAGAGTGGAGCAATAAAACTAAAAACCTGTGACCTTTCTTAGGATAAGGTCCTATCTTGTTACTTTATACACTCTTACAGAATTAGCATTTAAATAATTATAGCTATTTTATAAATATCCTTACAGAATCTGTATTAGATATTTGTTGTCCTTAATTTACAAACTTAAAAAAGTAAAGCAATTGGGCAATTATCCCAAGAAAATTAAAATGCAAACTTACCTAGTAAATAACAGAACTAGAGTTTGAACCCAAGTCACTCTGATTTCATAGTTTTGGCATGCACCTTTTTCGTTCCCTCCTCTAAGGCACAGGTGGCAAACACAAGACCCTCGGGCCAAATGTGGCCCTCCACCTTGTTTTATCCAGCCCAGCACCTTGTTTCTACCCAGCGGAAGTGCCCAGCTCCTTGCCCCTAGTTAAGGAGTAGTTACATTTATACAGTCCTAAAATTACGTTTGGCCCTTTGAAGGCAACCATGAAGCTGGTGTGGCCCCTGGTGAAAATGAGGTTGACACCCCTGCTGTAAGGAGCTAATATTCTCAAATCAAAACCTACCTTGCTAATACGTATTCCACTCTAAGATTGATTTGAAATGTTGGAATCTTCTCTTAGCTGGCAGAATTCTTTTCTATTATATTTAAAACAGTTTTTAAAAAATCAGCTTATAGTTGCCTAGTAGAAAATGAAATGATTTCTAGTTTATAAATATAGCAGATGTTTCCCCTCTTACTCACTTTAAGAATGATTTACTCTCTCTCATATAAAGGTCCAGGATGCACTTTTATCAAAGGGAAATCCTTAAGATAGCTGAAAAGAATAGTACGTACTAATGTACAGTCCTTAGTTCTTCCACAAGAGAGTAACGGGGTGCAGCGAGAGCAGGGATGGCGATTGTTTAAAGAGGCCGTGAGTTTGCTCTTGTGCTTCGACCACGGTGGGAGCAGGTGTGGACGGTACGGTGTACTCACTTCTTTCTCTCCAGACACTCACTTTACAGTCGGTAAATAATCTAAGTAGATTAAATAATTAAATTTTATAACTAATGCTGGCCTTTTCATTGTAAATGCAGCTCACCGCATGTATATATTAAAAACGTGTACTGTTTCTGTGAATGTCAGCAGCACTACATTTGCACTCTGCACAGCTTTCAGACTCGTTTATATCCGGGCCTGGTCATTTACATCAGTGCCGTTTCCCATGATTACACTGAAGTTTTACTCAACCCCAATCCTCCTCCTTTCCCTCCTTTACTTAGAGTGTTCCTAAGAGGTAGCATGTCCTCCTGCCTGTTTCTCTGCTTCTCCAGATGCTACTACCGTTCACAGTTCTGTTCAGTTACACTTGCTTTGGGTGGTCTTCTCTAGTTCTCTAACCAGTACCTATTTTTCTCAACACCGTTCAGTCAATAGAACAATTTAGTACTTAATTAGAAACCTTGCTGTTGTTAATTCTTAAATGTGAATTATTAATCCCATCTAATAGGATATGTAACCATCTACTTTAAAATTAACCAAAATTACTTTTTAATACTTCTGTTTTGTTAAATAATAGAGAGAAAAACATTGCCAACTCCCCAGGAGTCTTCACTCTAACCTTTTGCAGTATAGGGGGCTGCAGCCCATTTGCAAATTGACAGGTGAGACCTTTCCAAATCAGAAGATATGGGAAAAAAACTAGATTTGGACATCTCAAAAAAATAATGAAAATACATTGAAAATGAGTTTTAGAAATCTGGCTGGTTTTCATGCACTTGTGGTGAGCCAGCACCGGTATGCTGGGCCCCGTGGCCACGTGTTACGATGGGAGCCAAGAGCACAGGCCTTGGCTCGTGTGTTGAGACAACGCGAAGTGGCATCTTCTGCCTGCTGTATGAGGCATGTTGAACAGCCTGTGTTGCTAGTTCAAGTCTTACTTGAATGACTGTGACCAGAATTTTTAATTAAGTGCAGACTACCTATTTTGTAAATATTGCTCAAATAAAATTTTACTACATAACTACATTTTTCCCTGTAAATTCTATTTGTTGTTGTTAATCGATATCACATGCCTGATCATGTGGAGATATATAAATATATATATTTAAAAATTAGTGCAGAGCCCTGGCATATGTGACTCAGTGGATGGAGTGCTAGCCTGCAAACCAGAAGAAGGTCGCCGGATTCCTAGTCAGGGCACATTCCTGGGTTGCTGGCCAGGTTCCCAGTAGAGGGCACTCGAGAGACAACCATACCTTGATGTTTCTCTCCCTCTCCTTCTCCCTCCCTTCCCCTCTCTAAAAATAAATAAATAAAATCTTTTTATAAAAATTAGCACAGAATGCTGACCATAAAAAGTACATGTGTCATCTCCATAAAGAAAGGCGTTTGTTTTGGAGGATTTTAATTTGGGCAGACACACAAGTTACCTAGCAAGGAATGGCATTGATATCTAGATGGATCTATAAAAGGGTTATAGAACATTCATTTTTACACACAAACATTGGTCTGGACACACACATGCTTATAGGTGCCTGGAAAGGGCCCTAGAAACTGGTGTTGCCCCTAAAGTGGTCTTGAGTAGGAATAAGAAGTAGGCTGTTCATGTACATTTTTTTTTACTATTTAAAAATTATACTTGACTCTTTATCTGTATCCCTTTGTACTTTTAATTTTTAAAAAGATTTTACTTATTTATTCATTTTTAGAGAGGGGAAGGGAGGGAGAAGGAGAGGGAGAGAAACATCAATGTGTGGTTGCCCCTACTGGGGACCTGGCCCGCAGCCCAGGCCTGTGCCCTGACTGGGAATTGAATCGCGACCCTTTGGTTCTCAGGTCAGTGCTCAATCTCCTGAGCCACTCCAGCCAGGGTTAAATTTTTCATTAGTTCAGTTTTTAGTTAGAAAGTAATATTTTTATGACTTAATAGTTCTAAAGGTATACAATGGAGCTAATTTTCCCTAAATCAAAATTAAATGAGATAAAATGGTATATACTTAAGCCATTTTGTCTTTTGGGTTGCTAATAAGAAAGTTTTTCAAAGTCCCGTCTTCGAACCGCAGACTGTAGTTTAGAATGTAAGTCCACCTGTTTGAAACCATCGTGCTGGAACACTCACTGGCCGTGTCTTTATTTTCCTAGAAACTTGCCCATCTGTTTTCTTCCTTCTACTTCCTTCTTTTTATTTCATTATTTTCCCACTTTACTCTTACTACGCATTGCTTATTTGAATTTAATCTGTTAGCTCAGAGCAAGTGAATCCTGTTTTCTACCTGAATGCATTGATTTAGAGTAATCAACTTTTTTGTTCATTTGCTTTCTTGCTAATGAAGAAATTATTTAAGTCTCTGGGAAGTTTTAACAGCATGTGTTAATTTTTAAATGGTCTGTAATCTTCAACTCATATCACTTAGCATTAGTCAAGAATGCTAGTAATTTACTCAATATTACAGTCATAACAAGTTCTAATAATAAGTCAAAACTAATTTCTTATTGGATATATAAAAATGCCATCTTAAAAACATGTTAACTGGAAATTTGGAATGTATAATTTTTAATTTAATGCAGAGGGTTGAAATGAGACTTACCCTGTAAGGTAAATTAAATCATAATTGTATCTTACCTTGACCCCAAATTATTTAATTGACCAAGAAATTAATAGGTAAGAGAGAAGTCTCATTACTTCTACAGATACTTGAGCTTTAATTGAGAAGCAAGTTGAAGCTTTAGACATAACAAACAAAATACAGAATAGGAAACATGTAGCCAATACATGTATTTAAACACTCAAAATGTATTTTCCTGCATATTTTCCATACCAGTCTCCAACATCAAATAACTGTATCAAATTAGAAACCATTAAGGGTTCAAGGAAGTGAAGTAATACAATTCCTCCGTGATTCTTTAAGTGCTTTCCTACTGTATAATTAAAGAGGTGTAAAATTTTAATACCCATTTGTGGTTTTCTGATTTGCAGGTGTAACAACGAATACCATCCAGCCTACTCCACCAACTATTCCGGCCATTGATCCTGCACTTTTCAGTACAGTTTCCCAGGGTAAGTCAGCTGTGTGTTTTACGAAAAAGAGTGTGTCTTGCGTGGGGTGTGGTTTTGTAATTTTACCTTTGCAGTGTCTAGGTAATTTGAAACATTTCTTTGAATGTTTATGTTCACTCTATTCTCCAGTAAACCAAGATCGTTTCATATTATTTTGATGAAAACAAATCTAAATCTAAAAACATTTTCTTTTTTTCCCCCGTTCCTTTTTGTATGCTGCTGTGCATATAGTGGCACAAACACGCAGTCACAGGTGTCGAGGAAGCCTAGATTACCTCAACATTACCGTGCGTTGTGATCATGACATTTCTCACCCGCACAGGGTGCTTAGATTATCCAAGAATAGAGGACCTGAGTCTAATTGCAAATAAACATCTCAGGATAATTATGCTGATTGGTTGGTTCATAGGCCGGATGACTGGTTTGTTGATGTTAATCTTCCCCACTTTTCCAACTTTTGTGTTATTTTTCACCCAGTCTGTTGTTGTGTTTGTTTTGGTATTACTCAGTTTGCTTCATGTGTCTGAGGGGATACAGTTCTTTTTATTTAGAATGAAACCTTGCTCCATTATTTTTAGTTGTGTCACTGGGTCTGTCCTGCTGCTGTGTCTGCAGGTCTCTTCCCACGTGACTTGTCAGTTCCCTGTGTGACGGGAACTGGACATTAAGCTACCTGCCTCTCAGTCATGGAAGGAAGAGAACTTTTTTGGAAGGGGAATGGGAAGAGGTATCACATCTACCTTGCTGATATTTTTATGAACATAACGTGAACTGCTTAAATTGTGCTTTTCTAATTTTGTACTAGTTGGCTTACTGGCATGACAGCCAAAAGATTTATCTTTAGTTGGTCCAGAATGCAATGAAAGTTAGGGAAGCGAAGAGGCTGGAAGTACGTGCTTGTCTGGAGTGGAGCACGGTGCACTCTCTGCCGAAGGGGGTGGTGTCTCTGTGCACCAAGGACTGTGTTGGTGACTATACATTTAAACGGATGCAGAAAGATTTTAAAGGATGTGTAAGCTGCATTGTTCCTGAAAACAGGGAGGGATTTCTGTATGCTGTTGGTGGGAGTGTTGATTGTAAAGCTTTTCTCAGGAATATTATGTCATTATCAGAATCGCAAATATAACTTTTTTTGGCCCAGCTATTATACTTTTTAGAATCTATCTTTAAAAATACTTAGACATGGGCATAAAATGTATTTATACTGATATTTATGTCAACATCATCCGTAGTGTACCATGCTCTGCATTTACCTCCCAGACTGACTGCAGGTCAGATGGTTCTCCCGTGCATCCTTTAAGTCACAGAACAATAGAACACATTAGGATCGGATTATCCAAGGTCCTCGACATGAATTTCCAGAGCTACCTAGTTGAGTAGGAAAACATCTCTAAAGACCCATTTTGGAAACGTTTACAATAAAGTGTTATTCCTTGGAAACTTGGTAACTCAACCTTGGAAAAGGATGCTTATGCCAACTGAGCATGCAGGGATTCCTCTTCACACCAAACAATGTTCCTTTGATCAGTGTTGACCAGGGATCTCCGACCAGTGTAGTGGAGAACTTGTTGGCAGCTCTGGCTGCCTTCTGTCCCTGCTCTTGTCCTGCCCTGAGAAGGGAGGAGTTAGGTCTGTGACACAGACAGTCTTGTCTGAAGCCATCTCGAACTTGAAAGCACAGATTTCATAAAAGACATATTGTGTTAAACAATCTCTCTAATCCTTTACACACCTTTTAGGGCCATAATATTATCTGTCTCTGGTTCTGATTATGGTTCTGGTAAATTTTAATGACAAAAAAAACAACTTTTATTTTTCTGCATTAATTAGTATTTACTATTCTGAATACAAAATCAGATAAAATGAAATTGAACTGATTTACCTTTCTATGTCTTTTCCACTTTCTTTATTTAGTTTTTAAATGCTAATTTAAAAGAAAAATAATTAGGAGACATTTTATTTTTATTTAAAAAATATAATTAAAATGCTTTATTTTAATGACTTATATATTATATTTTTTTAATGAAGGAAAGCCTGAACTGTTACAGAATACTAGAAGTAACTATTTGACATGGCATAAGTTCTTTATATTTCTGATTGCTGAAAACAAATTACATCTCTGTCTATATATCTACATTTTCTTATCGAAATTATAAGTTGTTTATTATCTAGTTATATTTTAAGTTACACAATTTCTCATACACATCTATTTGTTACATATCTGTAATTGTATTTGTGTTAAAATACTTTCATATTTTATAAATACTGAAATACTTATAAGAAAAGTCAATATTTCTGTTTTAAAATTGTTTTATCACTAGTGGATAAGTTTAGTTTATGAAACTAAAGTAACATGTAAGTGATAGGTCAGCAAATCAGCGCCAGAGCTGATGCTATGAAAATCAGATTGGCCCTGAGCGTGAGGGCTCTCTTCCAGCAGGTCCGGCGAGCTCTGGGGGTGCGGGTGCCGTATGTGCTTAAAGACTGTGTTGAGATAGGAAGGTGGAACATGAAAACACAAATGAGTGGTGTTACAGTAAACTGAAATTTTAAAGGTGTTTCAGTGTCTCATTTACCTAGGTAGTATATTTTCTTGATGGCTAGAGCCTCTTAATATATGTTGAGAAAAACATTAAGAATCTTGTAGGTATTTTGAAGCAAAAAATAAAAACTGAAGTAGGCCTGACTAAATTGTCCACAGAACTGCAGGATAATTTTTTTTAGATTTAATGGGTAACAAAATATACTATCAGTTCTTTATAGCCCATGCCCCTAGCTTTCCGATCAGTTCTGCTAGAATTCTCATAAAAATTTTAAGGAAAATGGTATTTCAGAAAACAGAATGCAAAGTAAGCATTTAATATCATCATTAGAATCATGTATTAAAGTATGTTCAAATCTTAGATTCTGTGAAACGGTTTTAGTGTAATTTGCTTAACCAGATGATTTATTGGGCTCTGCACTTATCAGTCACATGTGTAAGTGGAAAACTTGTGGAGAAAAAAAATTCTGGAGAAATAATGTATAAGGGTGATTTACTTGTCTAATTGTGTAGTTTACTGATATAAAAATTTTATTAAACCGTAGAGTTTTTTATATGGGTGGCACAAAAATGTAAAATCTTTTTATGTTTTAAAAAAGTTAAACAACTTATGTAATATTTTCACATAAAGTTTGTTTTTTTAATTGAGGGTTATATGTCCAGTTCAAATAAGAGTTGAGTGATTGAGTCTGTGTGTATTGTTCCATAAATAAATAGGCAGAGGGATGCTAGCGTAAATGCCAAAGCTGTTGTCCTTGTCCTCCAGAGTATAAGTTTTTGTAATTAATTTGCCAAAATATAAAGGCTTGTAGTTTATTACTTCTGAAAGAAAAATCTTGCTCATAGAAGTTACTATGTATTGAGATATGTATTTTCATATTAGTGGGGTTTTTTTTTAAGATTTATTTATTTTTAGAGAAAGAGCAAAAAAAACAGTATGTGGTTGCCTCTTACGTGCCCACTGGGGACCTGGCCCTCACCCAGGCTTGTGCCCAGACTGGGAATCAAACTGGTGACCCTTTGGTTCTCAGGCTGGCACTCAACCCACTGAGCTGCACCAGCCAGGTGTATGGTTTATATTAGTAAAAAAAAGTTGATAGCATGAGAAAATTTATTTAAATACAACTGGAATTGAAACAATTCTTTATGTTGTTACATAATCTCTAATATTTTCTGTAATCTTGAATTTAAGCATTTACCCAACCGAAACAGAACACTTTATATTCTTATTAGTGTCTCAGTTATTCTTTCTCTTCCAGGGGATATCCGTCTCACACCAGAGGACTTTGCTAGAGCTCAGAAATACTGCAAGTATGCTGGCAGCGCTTTGCAGTATGAAGATGTCAGCACCGCTGTGCAGAATCTGCAGAAAGCCCTCAAGTTACTGACTACAGGCAGAGAATAAAGCCTTTGTGCAGCAGATCCATGCGTTTGGCCTAAGGAACTAACGTCCATTACTCTGTACCTTCAGCCTTTCCAGAGCACAGGCACAGTCTTAAGGAGGACTTAGTTCCATGGACTGCAACAGTGAAATCTGCGTCTATGTCTCAGATTCCTGTGAAGCATTCATCAGCAGCCTCAGCCAGTCTCATCGCCCTCTCAGTGGATCCAGTAATCTCTGGGTGTACGGGGCTGATGTTAGCAAGACCCTGAAAATGCCCATTGAACCCTGCTTGAAAAAATGGAAATACAGTTCTATAGACTGTATTGGGAATGAACTTTGTGTCTTAATTTACATAAATTAAGGAATATTTTAATCTATAATTTGGACAGATTACTTTGCTATAAAATTCTAAATTTAACTTTTAATAAAGATTGTCAGAATATTCTAGATGAGACATGTTTTGTGTTTTCCTCACAAATTATAAAATAAGTATGAACATCTTAAATTGTTAGATGAATCTGAAAGAGATTATGTTCAAAATTCAATTTATATTCATGTTAAATATTACTACATTAAAAGTTTAAATTTTTATGGAAAGAAGTAAGGTAAAGAGGTAGAATCACTTTTAGACTTAAGAATAATATCGGTTTCCCTTCTGCTTTCCCTTACCCATTGAAGCTTAAGGTGGACTGGTGTTTGCTCCCTAGGCAGTTTGACTGCATGTGTTAGAGAATGAGAAAACACTTTAGTAATGCCTGGAAACTTGGTGCTTTAAATTAAGATTCTCCTCTGCTGCTACGGAACGGAATCTCTAGAGTGTATAGCTGTGAAGGATGCAGAAGACTGTAAGAAATTAGATTCTCAGTTGTTACATTTATAAGTTTTGTCACCTGCATTTGTGCTGTGTAAAAAAATAAATACACGGATTCTTTTTACTAGTTCAGCTTACTACAGAGCCAAATGTCTGTTTTGATTTGCATGCTAGAATTGTCATATTTTTTAAGTCATTACTTTTAGTTACAGGAATATGATATTTCTGTAGTAAGACACAATTATCATTACGAGAGAGATAAATTTGGCAAATTGACCTGTAATTTATCTGGTTCATTTCATTTATTCCACAAAGATCGAAGTACTTTAACCTGTGGGTCAGCAAACTATGGTCCGTGGATTGGCCATCTGTTGTGCAAATAAAGCTCTGTTGCCTCAAAACTGTTCTCATTCATTCATTTTATCTGTGGCTGCTTTCCACCACTGCCTACAAGCCTACAAGCCTAAAGTATTTACTATTTGGCCTTCTAAAGAAATTTGATGACCCCTGATCTAATAGCCTATCTGAAAGAAAATGAATTATTAATTCATAATCATTTGTCAGTTTTTCTTTGCATATGTGTAATGCTGTTGTATAGGTTTGACAGAGTGAGTATTCAGACAGAATAAGCTGTTGTAAATTATTGCAAAAACAAGCCCCAAATAACATGCCTCCTGAAAAATGTTCATGTCTGTCACAGCTGAACTCCGGCGGCATCTGTAGAAAGCCAGCACTCTGACCCACTTCTTTGTAACTTCGCTGCCATAGAAAAGTGGCTGGAATGACCATGAGTGCTGTAAGAGGGAAGAATTTCAATACAAATCTTAACATGCTGCACACCGGAAGGAAAACGGTCGCCTCTTATTTGACACTTGGTCTGTTGCTTGAATTGGGAGAGCACAGAGAAGGAAGAAGACCAGGCGGGGGCCCTGGTGTGCAGGCCCTGCTGCGCCAGCCCTCACCTGGAGACGAAGCAGTGCCCTGGCCGCCTCGGATGGTGGTAAGAGCTGAAGTGGTCAGCGCACAGCAGCATTCCATAGAGGTTTACTGTTGTTAACTTGGACGTTATATTAATACTATAAATTGTTAATAATCATTTATTTCCTGAACATCAGGAAATCCCAGTTATTACTGGGGCCTATTGCTTAAAAATCTTCTCTTGCTTTAGGGATTAACTGTAAGGGTTTTTTTAACTTCATATTTTTTCATATTAAATCAACAAGAGGAAGTTAGAACTTTACTGATGTAACACTAGGATAGCAATTTTCATTGAGCCGGTCAACCTGTATTTATTGAGCAGCTACTTTGTTCCTGATAGTGTCCTGTGCATGAAGAAACTAGAAAACAGAAAAAAAAACCCTCTTGATTCATAGACTTTGTATTCAATTGAGAAGAAACACACAAATTTAGTAGAAACTGCATCATGTTTTCAAAGGGTAATAGTTAGAAATGAAAATCTCGGGCCCTACCCCTCCCCAGTCCCACCCAATCAGAAACTCTTAAGGGTGGGGCCTAGCTTTCTAAGTTTTCAGAAACACTTTCGGTAGGTAGTCTAGTGGTCCCTAGAGTTGAGTTGTTTAACATTACCCAAATCAGAAGCATCGAGAGACAGGGATAAGACAGATAGATTCCCTTGAAGCAGTGGTTCTCAAAGTGTGGTGCATGAACCCCCAGCATCAGCATTACCTGGGAACTTGTTAGAAAGTTCTGGAGACCCCACTTTAGGAACTTCCCTATTAGTGACAAGTGCTATGGAGAAAATCAGAATGTAACATAGGAAATGCTTAGGTATGAGTAGGTAAGTGCGTATTTACATAGGATAAGCCTCACTAAAGGGCATTTGAGCAAAGAAGGACAGGGAGGTTGAGAAGAGGTCAGAGGAAATAAGGGAGGAAGCCTTATGAAGTTGCTAGCAGGCTTAGAACTGGCTGGGCTTTTTGTAAGAAACGATTTTTACTCTGAGATGGGGAGCTGCTAAAAGGTTTTGAATGAGAGTACCTGATGCAAACTAATTTTTAAGAGGATGATATTAGCTACTGTGGGAGACGGATTAAACGAGTATTGCAGCCCAGGCTGGTGTGGCTGTTGGATTGAGCGTGGGCCTGCAAAGCAAAGGGTCGCCAGTTTGATTCCCAGTCAGTGCACGTGCCTGGGTTGTGGGCCAGGTCCCCAGCAGGGGGTGCATGAGAGACAGCCACACCTTGGTGTTTCCCTGTTTCTCCCTTCCCCTCTGTCTAAAAATAAATAAAATCTTTTAAAAATACAAAAATAAAAAAGTATTGCAATAATCACAGTGAGATATTTTAATGGCTTAGATCAGGGGTAGCAGTGGAGGGAATAAGATGTCATTGGTTTCTGGCTACTTGTTAAAAGTACACTCACGGTATTTCTGTTCAACTGAATCCAGTTTGAGCATTGAAGGCATGAAGTTTAATGCTCACATTTTAACCTGAACACCAGGAAGGAAAGAGTAGCCATTAGGAAAATTTGCTGAATTCTGCTCACATTTAGGCTGAGGTACAATATTCCCAAGTTCTTGTGACCATCGCAAGTAAAACTATTTGATAGCATTGTTCTATGAATGCACACAGGGGGAAGAAAAAATAAGATAAGTTCTATTTGCAGTGTTCATCAGACATGTCACCAAACCACTGATGAACTGAGGCTCAGAAGTTCCCATGATTAGCATGGCCGGGGAAGTTTGCAGGCTTGAAGATCACACTGAAGCTCATAGAACTGATATACATGTGACATGTTTCTAGAAATTCGAGGTTACTATGTTATGTGTTAAGTTATATGCTGTTCTTTCTAAAGAAATTTACACGCAAAGAGCAGCATTGTCACAAATATCTTCAAGTCTGAACAATAACTGAGCAGGGGTTGAGGGTTTTGCTTATCTGAACAGCTTCCTCTGCCCATCCCCCCACCCCAGCCCCTTTTTAACTGGACTTATATTATGTACCAAAGCTACTGAATCAGATCATCTAGTTTGGACCATAAAACCACCAGTAGAAAAGTTCTGCTCTCAAAAGAGACCACAAAATATTAAGACACCCTCATGGAGGCATGCTCACCTGGTTGGTTGTAATCTTTGAGTCTACATGGAATTTTAAGACTGAAAGCTCATTCATTGGAGTACACGTAAGTAGGCATAATTCCAAGGAAGCAATACTTTAGTAATAGCAAACGTTAATAGCTAACATTTGAGTGCTTACTAAATACCAGTCACTCTTGTAAGTATTTTACATGTAATCATTTAATCCTGCCAATATTCCTGAGAGGTGGGCCCCTAGCATTCCTGTTTTACAGATGAGGAAACAGCAATAGGGTAATAAATTTGCCCGAGGCTGCCCAGATAATATTGAAAGTTTCTAAGCCCAGACTGCCTCTTTCAGATACGAAGTATCATCCATGTACGTAAATAATCAGTTAACAAGAAGTGTAACAGCTGCATTTTCCTATTTCCTGGGCACTGTGTTCCAGTAACTGGGTGCTAGGCAGTGAACACAGGACATGAACACACTGTGCTGGCGCCCACGGCCTGACAGCGAATGGACTACAGGTCCAGGGAGAAAACAGGATTTGAATGGTGGTACAAGGGGTTAATATGTCATCTTGGAGAAGGTGTACCACAGTGCTAGGCAGTCCTGAGTTTCCCAGACAAGCGTGTTTCTATCCTTTTTATTCTAAGTGACATTTCTATTTTTATTTTAATCATAGAATATTTATTTTAAACATTTTTATTTTAAAAATACACTAGTCTTTACTTTCAAGAAAGTCAATTAGGATGTAGACTTCAATATAAGTAAAACATAATGTTTATAATTAGTTATTTCCTCAATTAAAATGTGACTAATATACTGGACCCTTAACAATGGTCCTATGACACTGGAATAAAATCAATCTTTTTTTTCCTTTTTTTGCAGTGGGTCCATTTTTCCTTTCTCTCTCTCTCTCTCTCTCTCTCTCTCTCTCTCTCTCTCGTCCCCCCCTCTCTATCAGTCTGAGCTGAAACTAGAAAAGTCAGTGTTCATGCTGCCTTTCACCACCAGAACCAATAAATAGAGACAAGGACTCAATCTTTATGGGCACTTTACTCAGATGCCAGTGATCTGAGAAGACAGCAGGTTACGTACCCTTAAAAATCATGTTATCATCTCATCTCAAACTGACCTTTATTGCAGGAACAACAGGGTAGGTAAGATATTTGGAAAAAGGTTAATCAGATAAGGTTTGCAGTCCTGTGGCCATGTTCCTAGTATTTATCTGCTGATCAAATTCTTCATCACAGTCATGCCTTCCCTCCCTGGAATTCCACATCGGACACTATCTCATTGCCCGCAGACCCCCTGGGGCACAAAGGCTGACTTGCCCATCCATCTCCTGGAGTCAGGTGCACCATGCTTTCTGGTTCCTGGAGTAACAGCTTTCCACGTGCATTCATCACTGAAGCCTATCAACTGTGACTGAAGCTAAAGTCTTTCAGTTCTTGAGTTCCCCTATCAGAGTAACTTCTATATATGGGATGATTTGAAAATAATCTATGGACTCTGTTTTTTTCATGAATGGGGATTTTATTTCTACATGTGTGAAGATTGCAAACAATATGTCTGCCTTTTGTGGTGCTGAATTTAAAGGGAAACGTGCTTAGTTATTTACAAATGAGTAGATATATTTACTTAGTACATATACTTACTCTCTTTTCAGTACACTTGAGATACTGTTTATAAACATGTCATGATATTCTAAATAGTCCCAAAATTAATTAGCCTGACAGGTTTTGCTATAAGTAACTTAGAATAACTTTTTTTCCAAGCTGCTTGTTTGGCAGATTAATTCATTATTTATTGGTACCATTTATTTTTAAAATCCCAGTATTGCAGTAGAATAACATAGAGAATCATGTTAAATATGTGTGTGTGTATGCATACACACACACACACACACATATGTATTTATAACATAGTGGTGGGCCAAAGTAGGTTTACAGTTGTTCATATTGCAAATGACATGCAGGTTATGATTATTACAGTAGCTTTATCAACTCAAAAGAATGTCACGATGCAACTGTAAACCTGGCTGGTGAGGTTCACCCTGGCTGCTGAGGCTCGGTGGACTGAGTGCTGGCCTGCAAAGCAAAGGTCACTTGTTCAGTTCCCAGTCAGGATCCCCTGCCCACTCCTGTATTGTGATTCATATAAAAATAACCTTTTATTATTGCAGAAACAAGTATCTATGCATTGTGGAAAATGAGAAAATTTAGGCAGATAAAAAGTAAGTACAAAATTATAATTCAGCCATAGCAAAATCAGCAATAACATGATGATACGTATGCTTCCTGTGTGCTTATGTGCATTTTAACCTAAATGAGATTATACCTTTTATACTGCTTTATAACCTATTTTTTGAGGTAGTGACTCTCCAGTTTCCTTTTCAGTAAATCTTCATCTCGTCTCCTAGCCAGAACATAGTCAGATCTCCGGAATAGATGCCCAAAGCGCCATTACAACTAGTTCATCCTCTCATTTCATGTGGTTGTGTCTGTTAAGTCTCTTTTATAATCTAGCCTAGTCTTTTTTTTTTTTTTTTTGTAATGACACCAATTTGTTTAAGGGACTAGACCAGTTTTGCATATCTAAATATGCAAACTAGATATCTCTGGTTGTTTCTTTGCATTTGGGGCATTTTTTTTATCCCCAGTATTTTCGGCAACATTGAAGTTGCATTGCGAGACTGGACTGGTGTTTAACATTTGGTGTTCCCATACAGCACAGGTCATGTTAATTGCTTTCACTGGATGTATGTTGTGTCACAGCAGTAGATCAAAACTCTGGTTGACCCACCATTAATGATGCTAATGGTAACCACTGAAACAGGATAATAACTTTCTACTTCCTCCTTTGTTCACTTTTGTTTGTTTCTTTGTTGGCAAAACTTCACTTTGGTGAGATTAACAATCCAGCTTCCTGTCACCATTAAGCTAATGTTTGCTTTTGTAATGCATATTGACATGTACAGTTGTTACTGAGTAGGTCCTGCTGCCAGCAGCCCTCAAGGCAGAGACAAAGGTTTTGTGATAAAGGAAAGGAGTCTTTATTCAAAAGCTTCCCAATTTTGGAATAACAGGTTTCCACCTGCCTTAGTCACAAAAACTTATCGATTAAGGTTAACATCTTTATCTCCTGAGTTCCCCTATCATTCCCCTGATTAGTTTTTTTCTTTTTTATTTTATTTCTATAGGATTGGTTTACAAACTAAAACAACGTAAGGTACAAAAGTTAGACAATTTTGGAAGACTGGCAGGCTTCTGTGTCAGAGCCCATCCCTTCTAGAACACCCAAAGAACAATAACCCTGCCACCCTCGGCCAGGCCAGCCTGATCCTGGGCTGTGCCTGGAGTTTCTTCTCCCATCCAAAATACAATCTACTGGGACAAACAGGGAGCTACAGCACGATCCTCCAGGCATCCTCTGGGAAGAAGAGAGCCCAGAGCCAGTCTCTGCACTCCTTTTATTTTAAATCCTCTGCCCCATAATTCCATGTGCCCCATAATTCCATGCATTCCAGAGGTATGCAGCTTCTCAGCCCATTCTGTCCTAGGCTGTTAACCGTTTTCTCGGGCGACCTCCTCCTGTAGTGCCTTCCTGCTCCTCCCCAGTGATCCGATCCAATCTCTCCCTATCACTGGGATAATAATTAGGGTTTATGATATCATATTTTCAGTTCTGTCTTCTCTATCAGCTAGTGTTATTCTGTAAAGGAGAGTTTTTGTTTTCATGTTTTACTTAACTAGGGGTATTTGTTGACTATGTATGAAGTATGGTTCCTATTGGTAAGGCAGAATAAATGCTCAACTCTTTTTCTTTAGTTACAATTATCAGAGTAGAAGTTCTAACACCACCTCAAACAGTGACAACTTTTTTCTTCTCTTTTGAATATGATTATGTGGTTGTGTGTTTTTACCAATTCAGCCCATCACAGTTACTATCTTTTTTTTATTCTCAAATTTTCACACTGTGGCTGGTGGAACAATCGAAATTCTCCCAGCTGACTCCTCTGTTTCCCCCACCTTTATTTTTTCTTTTGGCTAAAACTTTTTCAATTTTAATGAACTATAATTGACATAAATTTCATGTATTTAGAGTGTACAATTTGATGACTTCTGACATATACAGGACTGGGCAAAAGTCATAGTAAAGATACAAAATAATAACATTATGAAGACAAATAATACAAATAAATAATACAATAATTAATAAATAAATAAATACAATAATAAATTCTGTTTCATGTACTAACAATTATAAACCTACTTTTTCCCACCTTGTATATGTATATGTAGTCTTCTTGAAAATAATTTTAGAATGATGTGGAACAAAAAGCAAAGAAAATCAGAAAATAATTTTTGTATTTGAGTAACCTAAGGGCACACAGTTTCATTAGAAGTCTCTGCTGCTCAGGAGCTGAAAACCTGCTTAGGGATCCTGAAATGCACAAGTCAACATGGCTGGAAGCAGAGTTTTAATTGCCAAAAGGAAGACATTCATGAATTGCTATTGGAACATAGTAACTGATTTGCTTCAAACTGGGGAAGCTGGAGCAGGATATTGCACTGAGATGGCAGCATTTGAGTTGCACTTTATACCAATAGAATGAGATCGATAATCAGGATAAAAAGGAAACATAAAAGGAAAATGTATAATATGTGTCGCTACAAATGAGTCTTTTGAGAGGAAGGCATGAGTCTTTGAGGAGTGGGTTTCAGGTGGTCACTATATATCTTCTCAGGAAAGTCTCAGTGTTTGAGCGTTTACATTTTTAAACTACTTGGTGAAGCTGAATAATACTGGAAATTTGATATCAGTCCTAATGAAGTGTTAAAATTTTTTATTAATGCTGATGAAGGTGACATAAACTCTTTGGTTCATGAGCTCTTAAAGATGGAAGGCCCCTTAGAGGTGGTTTAACCCAATACTTCCGTTCTACAAAGGGTAGAAGTGAGGCCCAGGACAGAGGCAGTGGTTTGCTTGTTCAGGATCTCAGAGGGGATTATCAGAAGAGAAAAACCAGAAAAATTGCAACTCTCAGACCAAGAATCTTTCTTAGAATATACCTTGTTGTGAGACCTAGTTCAAAAAGACTCAGCTAGCTGAGGCTGGTGTGGCTCAGTGGACTGAGTGTCAGCCTGCAAACCCAAAGGTCACCAGTTCAATTCCCAATCAGGCACATGGTTGGGTGGCAGACCAGGTCCCCAGCTGGGGGCATGCGAGAGGCAACTAAGGGATAACTCTCTTGCATGTCAATGTTTCTCTCCCTTTCCCCTTCCCTTCCCCTCTCTTTAAAAATAAAAATCTGTTTTTAAAAAAGACTCAGCTAAACAAGCACATTCTTGAAATTTACCATATTACAAAAAATTATGTATGTAAGTCCACTGGTCAATCACATCATAAATATTCACTCATTATTACCCTAAAAAACCCTTAAACTCCACTAGAAAATGAAGATATATATCATTTCCACTTACAGAAAATTGCAAGCTTTTCAGGGTGCTAAAAATTCACATGAAAAGACAGGTAGCATCCCAAGACAAGGTCTAATGAAATTTCAAGTAATTGAGAGAGAAAATAACAAGGATCTAGGCTGTTGCTGGTGTGGAAAGAAGGAAAACGTACTATGGAAAATCCGAGCTGGAAAGAGAGCAAGAGGAGCTAGAAATATCCAAGGAAGCTTCATGAGAAAAGCAGAGCTTGAAGACCATAGGATTTTTCTGGTATTGCTGAAACTCCCACTCGGCCTGCTGTCTTCTCCAGGCTTGCTGTCTGAGATGACTGGCCTCACTGGTGTGAAAGGGCCTGCTCTTGCCCCAGCTGGAGTTTCTCGTTTTGTGATATCTCCTCAAGCAGAGAGGCTCTTAAGACAGAAAAGGGTCTGTGATTTTGAATGAGAAAAAAACACATCTTTACTTTTTTAATCTCCTGCTGAAATTTAGCACATCCTGCAGTTGTGAATGTAAACAGCAAAGCACAGTAGTATCAGCAATGCCTGTGACCCTGTCACCAATAAAAATACCAGATATTTTCATTCCTCATGACAGTGTAGTAGTTACTGATGTACTGGGAAAATCAGCTGTGCTCAGCACTATTTTGAAAGTATGGACATTATTAAATCTGCTTTAGTTATTATTTATGTTAATAAATACAGACTTATTACATCAGAAATTTGCAATTTGTCATATTTTTATACTGATTTCCACATAACTTTTTTTTATCCATTATCCTAATTAGGTAGAATAATGGCCCCCAAAGATGCTCTAACCCCAGAACCTGTGCTTATGTTATCTTACCTGGCAAAAGGGGCTTTGCAGGCGTGACTAAAGTGAAGGATGACGAGGCAGAAAATGATTCTGGATTATCCAAGGGGGCTCCACCTAATCGCTGGCATTCTTCAAAGCAGAGACCCTTTCCCAGTGTCGTCAGAGAAGAGGCTGTGGAAAGGACTCGCTCGGCCTCTGCACACTGTGAGGTTGGGAAAAGGAAGCCACGAGCGAAGGGACGTATGGGAGACGTGTGTGTCTCCGAAAAGGAACGCGCCCCTGCTAACAGCTTCAGCTTAGTCCTGTAAGACCTCTGTCTCACTTTGGGCTTCAAAACTGTAAGGTAGCAATTTGTGGGGCTTAAGCCACTAAGTCTGTGGTCTCTATTATGCAGAAAAACTAGTATGCTATTTATTTTATGAATTTAAAAACATTATTTTGAGAAACTTCACCAAAGGTGTTCATGCACATCAGGATGAAAACTCCTGCTTAGTCATGTCTATTGCTGTCCTGAAAAAGGAAAACCTCAGGTAGTTTGACACTAACAGTAGTCGATGTCTATTGGTGCCCCAGAGGTTAATCCGACACACTGTTTTGACTAGTGGCCAAATGTTCCAGTAAAAATTTTTGTAGCAAAATCACAAATAGAGTTCTCATCCAAGTGTGGCTTTTCTTCTCACTTTATTTGTCTGTGGTTCTTATTTTTTCTGGCTTCCACCTTTTCAGAATCTGGATTGCATTCACACATACGATTCATTCTTACAGGAATGGGAGCCAAAAGGAAAGTGGTTTTAATCCTTTTAATTGACATTATTACTTTATTAGCTCTCAACTGAACCCAGCAGCTACTAAAATACCATGCTAGGGAATTGTAGGAAAACAAAAACCCAGTAAAGAGGACCTATGCCAGGGGAGACGTGTTTCCCATTACCAGCAGTGATAGTCTCTGGTGATTGCTTTACTGAAATTCTTGGGATCAATTCTTAATTTGTTAAAACATGTTAACACACAAAAGATTTTAAGAAGAGTTTCAATTTTCCTACTTGTGAAATGTTAAGTAGCACATTTTGAAGTATCTGGTTAACTAAAATTGGTAATATCTGTAAAGTTCTAAGGAAATGCCTCATAGGACTTACCAGTGCATTCTTATCATGTAGTTTGGAACCTAGCAGGAAAAAAAATTCTTCTTTGTAATCTGGAAGAGATGCTTCTTCTCTTGTGGAAACTACAGCCCCAAAGGAACCCAGGTGTGCTTGCTTTGTCCAGAGAAGTGCTACCTGTCTGCTGTCACGCATAACGTACAATGCCCTTGTCAACTTGTCCATGTCCCTTGCGACAAGCAGTCATGTTAAGTATGTGCAAATGAAAGAGTTAAAACTACCAAAGAAAACATCATAAAATTATAAATTATCAATCAACGTGAATTTAAAAACATAATAAAAACAGTCTAATAGCTCTTGCCCAGGACTAGCTCCTCTACGTAACGAAAGACCGGCAGGCTAATTCCGCGGAGGGCAAGAACATAGCGGGTGCCATGAAGGATGCTATCCAGGCATTGGACAAAAGCGAATGCCCAAACTAGGATGCTGCCAGGGTTCCACTGTGCAAGGTCTGGTTGTGTCACTGCATCTGCTTTCCACACTTTGTGAAACTCAATGCACTTTCAGAAATCTAAAGCTGACATTTCTTGTTACTAATGATGCATAAGTATGAGACGCTTTTTCAGGTGTGAGTATGCACTTAAATGTACTATGGAAACACATCTTAAATATTACGGATTTTTCAGCTGAATTTTTGCATCACTACGCTTTTCTTATATTTTAGAAAAACTCTCTGCAAGGCATTCCAAGGATACCCCATGTTAAAACAGGTGTCATTTAACACAACTTTATTTACCCAATGCCATATTTTTAAATATATTGTCTATCTGCTCCCCACGCACATACCACTATCTCGTCCCACCAAGGGCATGTGACAGACCCATTTCCCAATGCCCTCCACATTGTAGCCCTGGGTGTTATTTGTATGTTACATCTGCAATACGACAAGTGAAGTATGTCTCATTTTTCATTGACATTTCTTTTCCTTGTTAGTGAAACTACTTTCAGTTTTTGAGAGCCATTTGTCTTTCATGTCTTATGAATTCCACGTTTCTGTCCATCGCCAATTGTTTATGGAAATTCAGTTTTACTACGTTGTATTGCACTCATTTGCATGTGCCCTTTGCATGGGGATAGCAATTCTTTGTTTTCCACATATATTGCAAATTCAGTTTGTATTTCATCCTTATCTATGTTGTTGTATGTACACATTAGAAAGATTTTTTTAGATGAGTTGAACATCATGGATTTTTTCAATACCAGTTGTATTTAAATAACTTTCATGCCTCCCCTTCTCAGACCTAGATGAGGAGGGGAAGATGCTCACCTGACAGGCTGTCCAAGGCCAGCTGGCCAGTAGTTCTCAAAGAGACGGGAGGAGCACCTGGGGATGTAGCTCACAGCTCCGGGGAGGCCTGTGTGGTTTGAAAACAAGAAGGCCAGCTCCCAGGAAGTTTGGAGAGCTCTCCTCTCACCCCACTCTCGCACCTCATTTAGCATCCCTGTTTATAAGGAGACATGTTAGTGTCTGTTGCATTTTTAAAAGGTCTATCTAAGTAGAAACAAGGTGTCAAAAACTCCTGTACTGCCCTGCTTTTCTTTTTTTTTCTTTTTTAATTTTATTTATTTATTTTTAGACAGAGAGGGAGGGAGGAAAAAAGAGAGGGAGAGAAACATCAATGTGTGGTTGCTTCTCATGCACCCCCTACTGGGGACCTGGCCTGCAACCCAGGCTTGTACCCTGACTGGGAATTGAACCAGCGACCCTGTTGTTCACAGGCCAGCACTCAATCTACTGAGCCACACCAGCCAGGGCCTAACTTGCTTTTCTTAACAGAAGTCCTTTTCTCTGTGCTGGTCCCTCCACTCAGGTCCCCTGACACTGTAAATAGATGACAATCAGAATTCAAATATTCAATATGTATGGAGTATATTGTTTAGATTTTTCAGAAAGAAAATCGAGTACCCTTGACAGAGTCCTCCTCCACCACCATTAAAATGGGGTCCCTCACTACACTGCTCTGGGTTCTTCTAACTCTCTCCCTGCTCCGTTTTATCTGGCATCCAGTCTTCACTTAACCGTTTCCTTGCTGATGACTTCTAATTTCATTATTTAAGCTCAGTTCTTTCCTCTGTACCCCAGACTTTACTTGCTAATTCTAGTGGGATGACCCTAAAGGTATATAAATTAAACATGCCCAAAACTAAATGTTCTCTCACACCGTTCACCAACTGATCCTCCACCAATGTATCTGAAAATGCTTGCACCATCTACTCAGTTTATTCAACTGTGTAATCCAGAAGTCACATCTGACTTCTACTTCCCCTTAATGTCCGCATCTAATCCTTAAATTGTGTAGCTTTTAACTCCCAATATCTAACTTGTGTATGGTGTGTTCTTTGATACCCACTGCCATGACTCTAATCCAAACTAACAGTCTCTCTCGCCTGGACTATCCAACAGCATCTGCTGTTTCTCCCTGCATCCTCTCTTTGCCTCTCAGTGTACTTTGCACCACAATCAGATTCTTCTGTACCACTGTTGACATTTCCTCAATGTGATCCCATTGCCCCTCTGGATAAAGACCAAAATCCTTCATATTTCCTCTACAGTGATGCACATACCTCTCCAGATGCGCCGATATTACACTCTTCCTTGTTCTGTGTGTTTAAGCCACCCTCAGCTTCTTACAGATGCCTAAAGTCATTACTTACTTCTGCCTCAGGACTTTTGCACATATTGAAGCTCTGCCTAGAAACATTGTCTTTCTTATCCTCATTTTATACTTTACCTAGTTCAATCTTGATCACTTTTTTATTTCAGATCTACTGTATATTGAAACATGTTTTTTAAACACATTATGCAAGAAAAGATCCCCAAGTTTTAGATTTTATAGTGATTTGAAAAGTTTCTAGAGAGCATATGTATTTTATTAGTCTGTTTTTTTAATACTTTTGTATGTATACAAGAAAAGTTGACATTTCATTACGAGAATTAAAAACTTTAAGAGTGTATTCACCTAAGGAAAATACGTCCCTCCACTGGTACAAACTAGCACCAATTTATCAGGACCCTACACAGGGCTACCCTTAGAAAGAGGGCTCAGGATTGTACATCACAGAACAGAGGTCAGCAAGCTATGTGCCACAGTCCAAATCTGGCCTACCACCAGTTTTTACCAATGACGTTTTATTGGAACACAGCCATCTTCATTCATTTATGTATTATCTGGGGCTGCTTTCATGATGAAAGGTGAGTAGTTGAATAGTTGTGACCGAAACCATATAGTCAAAAAGCCTAAAATATTTTCTTTCTGACCTTTTACAAAAAAAGTTTCTTGACCTCGGCCATAAAATATAACGACAAGAATTTTAATTTAGAGAGTTCAGTGCCAGGTAATACCAGTAATCTGCAAAACATTCAGTATGAAGTCTTTAAAACATCTGGTTTAAATTGCATTCTATTCTGATGGACCTGCCTGGAAGAGTTATCTTCATATTGTTCTAAAGTAACAGAATCCATTGATTTGTCTGAAGAGTGACTTGGAATTGTACATTAATTGAACATTAGAAAATGTCTGCCAAATGTATCCGTGCATGTGTGTATCTGCAGAAACTAATGTTATGATGTTGAATTGTTCTATCAGGAAGCACTATGTCATCAGGCCCTGTTCTTAAGAACAACTTGGATTATGACAGGACAAAGGTATCATCATCAAAGAAGGGAATGGTTTTGATTGCATTGGGAAATCGCCAGTGTCTGACTTATCTAACGTCAAAATCATTTAGATTTTGACAAGAGGCAGGCTTGCGCCTCCTTCTTTCCCACCACTTAGCATTAAGTTCTGACCTGCCAAGGGACTATATATTTCTCTACTGCCAGCTACAGCTGCAGCGTTTCAGTACTTCCTGTGAAACATCGTTGATGTAAGAATGTCTTTTCCCAGTCTTTTCAAGCTAAATATAATCAGTAAGTGCACGCTTATGTGTATAAACTGACCTCTAATTCTGTGTTTTTGGATGTTTGATAAATGTTGATAATAATATCCCCTTGTTGATAATAAATAAAAATAATGAAATGCATAAAATAATACCCATAATAAAAATACATAAAAATAATAAAATACATAAAAAATACAACTACTAAAAATATAAGTCCTGAGGCCCAATCCCTGGAATAAAATCAGGCTCAGCAACTTACTGGCATGTTGCCATGAACAAAATCCTTAACATAACAGAACTTTCATTTCCTTATTCATAAGATGAGGTAAATAAGAGTACCAAATAGTACAAAAGTTTTGCTTAAATAAAAGCAGAATATTTGTGAAGCACTTACAGGATGCCTAGTGTAGGGTAAATGTAGGTGGAAGCGTTTCCGTCTGTGCTGACGCTAAATCATGCAGGTGGGCCTATAGACCTTCCCATCTCTGGATGTTTAAGTCGATGACAGGCTAACAAACGATACAGAAAGTTCTGGTCAACAAGCGGTGAGAAGAGTATTACATCTGCTGAAGCTGCTTCTTAGTGAGAAGAAAAACCACAGCGACGCTCAGTAGTGGAAGAGCTACGCCTAAATCTGCGCCCTCTTCAGTCAAGATATCGAACTGACATGCAGAACTGTCATCTTAGGATGAACTTTAAGAAGATGACATGCAGAACTCTCATCTTAAGAAGAACTTTAACATCTTAAGAAAGAGATGTTAAAATATGAAGGGATATCTAAATAAAGTAGGAGGTACAACTTGTAAAAGATAGAGGGTTGTGCTTTTGAAAATAGAGCAGATTGATACCTCCCGAATGCTCCCCTGCAGAAGGCAGAGGAGAGTGAGTGGGGCAGAAACACGGGACTCTTTCTGAAATCGTGCAACATGACTTACGGTTCATTGAAATGATATGTTTACCTCTCATTGGTTATGTTTGTTATCTAAAAATGTCCTTAAAGTCTTAATAAAGAAATGCACTTTGTAAATACATTGAGAGCTTCTTGCCACACTGGTACTTACCAGTTAAGAAGCACAAATATCAGGGGTCTGTTGATGGTCTGAATGCATGTTGAGGGAATTATCTCTGAGGAATAAATCAGTTTACGAGGGAACAGAACCTGTCATCTTGAACAGCATCCGAACAGTTATAATGATATTTTCCCCTCAAGCCTGCAAAGTTAAAGTGATATTGGAGAAACACTATTTCAATAACTCTTCGAGTAGTAATCATTTTGCAATACAATTGTGTAGCAAATGCATACTGGGTACACTTTAAACTTACTCACTGTTATATGTCAGTTATATCTCAGTAAGCCTGGGGAGAAAGAAAATAATAACCCTTTCAGAGCGTAGTTAGATTTCTATTTAAGTCATCCGGAAGCAGTCTTGATCTTAGGAAACTATTCGTATAACAGAAAAAATGAAGCCTTTGCGTCAGTGTATTTGACGCCTGAGTCTGCCTTCTGCTGTCTGCAGTGTGAGTCTTGACTTCATCATCTGCAAACGAGAATAACAATAAACCAGTGTTTAAATGATCAGAAAATACATGTTTAAAACACCTAGCTTGGTAACTACATAAAGTACATCTCAGTGTGACAGGAATGGTAGTACTTTATTAGGCTTCATTTTATATTTTATAAGGTTGTATTCATTCATTACATATTCACTTCTTCCTTCTGATGGCTGGTGTGTTGCAGTGACAAGGAGAAGAATAATAAACTGAATACTGCCTTTGACACATATTTTATGAATATCTACTGCAGAGGTTTCTCCATATAAAAGTATAGAAGTCAGTGTACACTGCCCATTAAATAGGCCAGAGCAGTTTGAAAAACTTGTTTATCTACAAAGCAATGAGGTTACAATTTCATCAGAGTGAGTGTGCACATGCGTTCATCTAAAAATAGTTAGTTATTGAGCTTTTGCTATGCAAAAAAAAAAAAAAAGCATTGAACTAGCCTTAAATCCAAAGGACTGGCATAAATAAATATGGAAGAATAAATTATAAAAAGAGCAAAAAATGCTGTTCTTAACTTCTAAGGAGCTCACCTTAACATAAATGGAATACTTGCTAGACTATTCTATATGAAACTTTAACATAAATGGAAACTCCCAAATAAAACTCAGCAATGTCACCTCCAAAATAACCATGTTGTCGGGGTTTGGAGACCATCTGGTGGGAAGGAGGGCCAGGCAGTCTTGCCTCGAAGCCCGGTTTATCAGTACTAATTTTATTTGGCAAACCTTTGGTGGTGGTGAAGAAGATTATGGAGCAGATTGAAGTATAACCCCTCCCCATCGCTCCCACCCAGAGATTCATTAATGCCGCCTCTGACATCTGGGTTTCAGAACTGGTTTTATCCTTATGTTTGGAATCTACACATAACTTCCGTTCTTTAAATTTACAGTGAGTGACGAATAAGTGCTATACCAAGTGCCAGGCAAAGACACAATATCTTCTTTTCAAGGGGCTTAGGGACTGGTTACGGGACAGATTCCTGGAAACATGTAAGTGGAGCAGTGGGGTGATCTCGCCCCTGGACTTCCTTCTTACTAAGGAGCTATAAATGGCGTGGAAATCCGGCCTCCGTCCAGGACAGGCAGGGTAATCATCACAGAACTGGGCTTGTTGGACACAAATTGTGAAGGGAATCTTTCTCCACAGCACTATTTTTGTTAAATAAAATGTTTATTTTCAAAACACATGTTTCTTATAAATATTATCTTCATTAGTACGTTTGTTTAAATGGCTCAAAACACAAAGATTTGCATGGAACTCTCTGGAGGAAACCACGAATTGGAAAAACAAATTCATTAGTGCCTTACCATGGCACTGGGAGAAAAGGAAAGTTACTTCAATTTTTGCTAATTGAGTTCTCTAGTGCCCAGTGAAAGCTGAGCCTTGTTTCATAAAAAGTTGAAAATATTAAGGGAGTGCCATGAACCACAGACATTGCTGGGTGATTTACACATATTATCTCCAACAGATCTCTTCAAAATAGTTCTTCTTTGTGCAAACTTATGTCTAAAAGCCTTGAATTTGCTCTTCCCAACAGTAACTTTGACTTCGAGGAATAGCCTTCCCAACCAAATATCACTTCAAGGACAGAGTTTGAAAAGCAAAACCCTAAAAAGCTTACCTTCCTTTGATTTTGGTCTATGTGGGATCACAGATATTTGGTTTAGAATTGATAGCTTCTGTGGCACCTTAAAGGAGCCAAATGCAGATGTGGGTCTGACTGAAATGTTTGCCAAAGGCTTGAGGCTGTCAGTATAATATTGACTTTAATAAAAAAACGAATACCACCGAAGTATAAATGTGCTCTTCTCCTTTGCCCAAAGAGTAGTTAGTTCAGGAGGAAAATGTTTAATAATATGCTGAACAGAACATTTCTTTGTATCTCAAGTTTATTCAACACCAAATCATGTACACTTCAGATCACGTAATGTAATGAATAGACATGTAGGGTCCAACTAGCCCAGTCTGCTCACTTTATAGAGGAAGAAGCTCCACTGACATCATGCAGCTTAAAAGAAATGCAAATAGGGTGAGGACACATTTCCCTGCCCTTCCCTGCCTTTCCCTCTGCACCTCTGCTTCTCTTCCTGGTACTTGTGGTATTTGTGTACAGAGTTCCCAAGAAGCTCTCCATCAATATATCGTGCTCGTTCCATGTCTGCAGTCTTGCCTCCTGTCATTTCTCTTAAGGACCTTTGAAACTTAAATGAAGGTCACTCGAGAAAATAGTCTTTCATAAGACAATACCCAATTGTAATATCGAAGTATGCTGACAGTTTTCTATGTTGAGAATTCTCCAATCCTATTGGAAGTGGTGAAATGCAAATTTTTAGCAACAGTAAGAAATAATTTATTGAAAAACCAAGGTAACACACAACCAGAGTTTAGTTTAAAGGTGACAGGTCTGTCAACTGTGGGAATGCGTGGGGTGATAACAGAAAAAGCTCAAAAGAGGATGCTGCAGTTTCTGTTAATTAATAAGGGCACAAAATTAATAAACAATACAAAATAATCAGTAGCTTTCTAGTTACCAAACATAAAAGCTTCTTAGCTTTCTTGGTTTTTTGGTATCCATTTACATTATCGGTTGTCCCCTTATTGAACCCATTTTCCATTGGCTTCTAGGACCCTGTTCTGCACCTGTTCTCTCTCTGCCCCACTGATTGCTCCTCTAACCCTTCCCTGTGGCCCTTCGCTTTCTAGATCCCTGCTGACGGTCACCTCTCCATCACAGTCCTGCATCTCTTTCCCCCCATATATATCTCTCTCTCACTTTTTTTTCTTTTGCCCTGATTGCCTATGGATCTAAAATCTTTCATGTGTTAGCACTCACAGAACTTCCACTATATTTTTCCGAGGCATCTCAAACTCCGTGTGTCAACAATAGATGCGTTTACGAACAAACTTCCCCCTCAGAGAAGTGGAGAATAATTTTCCCTTCATTTATGTATCAGCTTAGAAGTGACTTCTTTCCAAAGAACGCAGCATGAAAGGAGGGATAAGAGGAAGTTTATGGTGGATAAACCCGACAAACATTAGCTCAGCCAGATGAGCCAAATCAAGATCCATAATGAAAAGGTCATGTTGATGGTTTGTGCCCTTATTATGATGTGATGAAAAAGGTGCTTGTCCTCTGTGGCCTTCCTCCCAAAACTTATCATCTTACTCTAATCATGACAAGAACATCAGAAAAGTCTCCATTGTAGGAAATTGTACAAAATCTCCGACCAGTACTCTTCAAAACTATCACAGCCATCAAAAACAAGGAAAGTGTGGGGAAATGTGCAGCCCGGAAGAGGCTAAGGAGCTCTGCCAACTAAATGCAACGTGGTGTCCTGGAAGGACACTAGACCCCCCAAAATTAAATAAAAATTAAGGAAATATGAACAAAATATAGCCTTCAGTTAATAATAGTGCATAAATATTTGTTTATTAATTGTGGCAAATGTACTATACTAACATAAGAAGTTAGTAATGGGGAATTGGGTTTAGATATATGAGAATGCTCTGCACTATCTTCATAATCTTCTGTGAATTTTAAACTATTGTAAAACAAAAATTTTATTTAGAAAATGAATTTAACATTTTCTTTTTTAACCATTTATTATTAATATTCCAATGCAGTCATATTCACTTTCCCACACCACTTTCCTCTGCCCCACCCACTCCCTGAATGTAACATTTCCTTTCCCCAGACTGTTTTCTCCTGCGTTCCCTCCTGTTGTCAGTGTAATTATGGCAGGCAACCAACGCTTTGCCTTGGCTATCTGTATTTATTAGGCACATAGATTTTAGTTAATGATGTTTTATCACTTTTAATATTTAATATCTACACTAAGCATCTGTAGATTGAGGAAAAACTTAGTTATGATAAGAAGCTTCCAAATAGCCCTCATTTGTTAATGGCACCAATCTGGGCACCATACCATGAAATACAGTGTTGATTTGAGGCAATCTATAGTGAAGAAGCCAAAATGAACCCACTATGATACAGATTCAGAAAACTGTAAACTTATTTTTCTATAACTTACCTAAACTGTTTTATATAAAGACCACTCCACAGGACTTTCCTGCCTTTTCTGCTTGCCTATTTAAATGTATTAAAGTCAGTCCAGTTTAAATCCTAGACTTAACTCTCTTCTTGGCTAAGTCAGTACCTTTGGAGTACATACGTAGCCCTCAGGTTCTTCTTCCTTTTTCTATTTGTCTGACCACAGATGATGCAATGTCTCAAGTAGCCTATGTGCCTTTGCATGAGGAGAGAAGTAGCTCCTAGTCTGCCACCACCCCCTGTCCTAGTGGTCTCTTCTGGGGTTTACGGGGACACCGTTGGTTGGTCACTAACATCCCGAGCTGCTATCTACACCAGGAGCACAGCTAGGCCCACCTTCTCTCTCAGGATCCGCACTTCTCTCACGCTGACTTTTCTGCAGTGGCCTTAAGTGTTGCTGTTGTCCTTACTCTTCAGCCTCTGCTTCCTGACCTCTGATCTCTCCCAGTTCTCTTACCATTTCCACATTCCTTTCCAAGACTGAGAGAAAGGTCTTTTTCCCATGTACTCTACATACAGGACCTGAGACCCAGGAATGGTATCTAAAGGCCATATACCTAACCCCCTTCCCAATCGTTGGTAATAGCTGTTTGTTCCCTGCTGTATTCTTAGTGTGCCATGCTGCTCAGGTATTACACTGAATGCAGGCTTTCACGGCAGGCCATGCCATAGGCAAGAAGGAGCAAATCCTCTGGCCTGGGGATTATTCCAAAGTTATTGGGGTATTTATATCCCCAATATAAATTATGCCGAACACCAGAGGCTGGCATAAACCAGACACCCCAAATAGCTTATCTCTTGCTCTTCTCCTCCTGCTCTGCTGCGTTAATTGTGTTTCTGTGCTCTCTTTCCTGCTGTCACTTTCTCTCTCTCCTCCACCCACTTTCCCACCAGCTCCTCTCATTAGATGTAGAAAGAATTTTTATTTCTTTTTTCTGCCTAATCGAAACTGATGGCACAACTTCATTCTTTCCTATTCTATAGTTTATATTAAAACTTCACATTACAGTCCTCTGCATATGGTTCTTAATATTTAAAGCCTGGATTTAGAAATTCCAAGAAAACCCTTTAACTCCCATAAGGCAAGGCACTTGCTAAGCAATAGTCGTTTTTTTTTTCCTTCAAACTATCATCTCATCATGGACTTCAAAAACCTCTTTTTGGCATTTAGAGCAGTGCCTTACTTTCTTTTGATTTCTTTATGCAGCCTCTGCTGCACCTGCCCTCTGCCGCCCTCACGCAACGAGAGCAGGCAGGTCCTCGCCTTCCAGGCAGAAGCGCTGCTGTGACAAATTTCAGTTACTCGGAGAAAAACTTAGAACAGGTTCTATTTTGGGTATCATTGCACAATTTTTTTCCCTCTGTTCACCTTTGATTCCAGGAACATTGGCCAGGACTCTGACAGAACATCCACTTTTCTTAATCACCAAGACTTATCACAGTGGCTCTGTCTTGACTTCTTTCTTTGTCCTCTGATTCAATGAAATGTCAAGTGCTGTCAATTCTGTCATTGAACTATTTCTATCATTTCCTCTCTGTTCATTTCCCAATAATTCACCCCATACTTCTCACCTAGATTATTTCTGTAAACTTGTCTCACAGCCTGAAGCCTCTCCTCCTTCAGTTTCTTTTAGATATGTGTTCCTTAGACTGAAAACATAAACCTTGGAGGAAACCTGAAATTCACCTCTACTTCTTCATTTGCTTGTTTGTGAACTGGAGCAAGTTTTTAAAGCTCTGTTTCCTCAATCTCAGAAAGCTGTCATGGGGATGACATAAGATAATATGTGTAGGGTGATTAGCTGGGTATCTGACTGAGGTGGAGCAGGTACAAATGTTTGTTATTACTGTTGTTGTTGTTGTAATTATTATTATTCAGATTGAAGGTATAAAATATTTCATGAGGTTCTGGGATGAGCTGGATGTTGAAGGCAAGGTAGGCTTCAGGACCCTGGAGCGGTGGGGAAAGACCATGAGCACAGATATGAAGGCGGGAAGGTGCAGAGCAGTATGCAGAGTGGGGGAGCAGAGCACCAGGGAGGGTGGGAGAGAAATTTCTGGGGAGGTTACTTACAGAAAACGTAGGGATGATATTCGTCTCTGAGGTTAAGAGTCTGTTTTCTTTCATAAGAAAGTTGTGTGAGTACTCAGCACACGGGTAATCATGCAAATTCTGCAGATAAATGTAACAGCTGAATGCTCAAAAGAGAGCCAAAACCAATAGAAAAAAGAGAGAGAGAAACATATGGGAACAGGGAGAAAGAGAGAGGAAAATTACCAGTGTAATAAGACATGAAAAAAACCCAAAGGTAAAATCTCGAGGGTGAGTTTCATGGGAAGCAATGCTGCCTCAGAGTCAAGAGGCAATCAATGAACTTACATACCTAGAAAAAATCATTCAATAGCCCCACCAACCAATAACCCAAAGAGAGGAATAAGACAGACAATTAGGCAGATCAGTAACTGAGTCTGTTTATCTTCAGAAGCAAGGCTCCAATGCAGGCTCCTGGCTGACCTGCCAATCACGTTGGCAGGAATTCATGATTCAGCTCATCAGGCGACGCTCTTAGCAGGAAGAAACCATGCCCTATTCATTGCATCAGAACCTGTCATTAACACATCACTGCCTTTCAGTAAATTTATTGAACTAAACTGAATACCTGAGGGCTGGAGAATATGAACTCTGGCCATGGAATGGGCTGACGTTTTCCATCTTGTACAAGGAGCTCTGTATTATCCTCCCTCGGCTGCATGTTACCTGGCCTGTAGAACAGGATGAGTCAAGTCTTATTTAATTTTACATTCTGTCTGAGGAAAGTTTTATGGCTCCCCTCCCCACCCCTGTGTTCCCCATCAGTGTAAAGAGAATTTATTTATTATGCCTTTAAACTCAAGTATGCAATTGTTTCCATCTAGCCAGGTCTTCAGCAGTTGCACAGAATGGGCCAGACCTTGGACCACTGTGTTGTCCAGAAAAACGATGTTCAAAGAACAATCCTTATTAACTCCATTCTCCTCCCTAAAAGGCCCTGAGATTTTCTCCAAGGAGTTCAGAATTATTAATGGTAATAGAGGAAAAGGAAACAAGAACGCTAGGTCAGTGGATTAGTAAAAAAATTCAAAACTTGAAATAATGTTCTGTATCTTTTACTCCATGTCCTTTGGGCTCTTAATTACCCTCTTCAGGGTACAAGAAAAATAGGACCTTAACTCCCGGTGGATAGGAGTTCTTTGAACCTTTATGGTGCTCTTGAATTACAGCTATTAATAATGAGATCATGGAAGAATGAGTAAGACATTCCTACTCATTAAAGTTCTCCCAAATGATACATTTCAAAATTTTCAGTCCCTCAAATAGCTGTAATTTTCCATTAATAATGAAGAAAGTTTCCTTATTTTAAAATTTCTAGGATGTGGGGCTTTGAAATACATCTACCCTGAAAAAGATCAATTCATTTGTTATGAATTATCTAGTATATTTCTTCTTTCCTTTCCTTCTTTCCTTCTTGTTATTGGGGTGAAGGGAGGAGACTAGAGTCCTGTTCTTTACTGTCAGGCCTCTCTAGGTGGTTACGTGCAGATCAGGTAAGGACTCAAAAGTCTGAAGATATAGACAAGGCAGATACTATTACGATTGACGTTTTTGCTGTTGCTAGTACTCTGCTAACTTCCATGTCACCTGTTGTCTCCCTATTCCCAGTCGGTAGTTTAATCCTGCTTTCTAAAAAAAGTCACAATTTTTATCCATGGTTGCTTCTTAAATATCAGGTGAATAACAAAATTTCCCCCAAATTTTGAACAAAACAGAAATAAAATAGCAGAAAAAAGGGGGGAGCAGGGAGGGGAAAGTGGCCCTTGAAGAGTTCTAAACATGTTTGTGAACATTTGTGCTCCAGACCAACTCTGAGTGTCCACATCTTTCACACACCAATTTTTTTCTTTTTCTCTTACTTGCGATGAGAACTTTTAAGATTCTTTCTCTTAGCAAATTCCAAACATACAGTAGTCACCATGCTGTGCATTATATTCCCATGACATATTCATTTTATCCGTGGAAGTTTGTACCTTTTGAATACCTTTACTTATTGCCTGCTCACTCCCCTCCACCTCTAGCAACTGCCAATCTGTTCTCTGTGTCCATGAGTTTGGGTATTTGGGCTTTGATGTTTTGAGGGGTATCTTTTTTTAAGATTTCACATATAAGTGAAATGATACATTTTTTGTGTATCTCTGTCTGACTTATTTCACTTAGTAATACCCTCAAGGTCCATCTATGTTGTCACAAGTTTTCTTAGCTTGAAAAGAGGCTGCATCATTTTATTTTTCAGTTTGAAAGTCTGCAAGCATTTTCTCCAAAGGATGAAAGTGTTTTTGTTTTGTTTTTTGTTTAACATACACAAAAACATCTAATCTACTCAGGTCTTAAAAGAGCCCCAGTTCAATTTGCTTTTCCCACGCAGCTGAGGCGCTTCAGACTTGCAGGGGAAATGAGATTGAAATGAACTGAGAATGGTGTTGATTGTAAAGGAGAATTTTCCAGTTTTACTTTTACTCAAATTCCTGATGCATGAGGCTGCAGCACAACCTGAGAGGGGGAGGAGGTGAGGTTGGCCGTGGCTCAGGCTGACAGACTCCTGCAGGAGAAGAGGGAAAATTAGAGGCCACGCCAAATCCATGTGTCTTCTGTCCGCCATTCCCCAGGAGGCTTACAAATATAATACACGTGAAAAAAGTAACTGAGTAGCTATGAATTCCATCATAGAAGTTGCCCAGTGGGAATAGGCAATAAGTCAATTAAAAATAAACCACAACAGGCATCCTCGATGGTGGAAAACATTACAAAGAACTCAAAAGCTGGCAAGAAATTACAACAAATAGGCATGTTCTAAGAATAGTAGACTGGGAGAGGGAAGCTATCTAGAATAAATGATTTCCAAAGGAAATTCTAATTATTAGAAAAAGCCAGCAAAAGAAGTGGAGATGGCCTGAGTTCTAGCATATGGGCCTCTGCCTCTCTCCACTGGCTTAGATTATTAGTAAGATTTCTTTTTGTATTTTCCCATTATGAGTAGTTCCTATGCTTTAGTATAGTTGGAGGATTTACATGGTTTTTCTACCATATAAAAAGGGCATTCATTCTTTATGAAAAGAATGGAAATTTTAAATAATTCTTACCACTATTGTGTCTGGTATGTGAACCTATGTGGAAAGGTTCACATTGCTGTATCTTGAAGAGCCATTGATGGAGTTTACAGAAGCCAGATGGTGGCCATAAGTACTAGCCCTTTAAGAAATATAGGCATATACAGTACACATTTGTCAGTGGTCCACTGAGAGTAAGCACTGGGGAATGGGAGTCAAACGAGACCTTGGCCTTTCCATCAACAATTATGCTTGAGTGGAAGAGTGGACAAAATCAGCAAAATCACAGACCAGATCACGCCAAACAATCGGTTAAGTCTGCGATTCTCAATGCCAGACAACTATTAGAGTCACTGTTGGGAGGACAGTGTCTTCTTCCACTCCACCCACCCCTGTATTAATATTTAATTTTCCAGGTGATTCCAGTGTGTAATTAGGTCTGAGAACCATTGGCTCGGGGCTGTGCTCCACAGGGCAGCCCAGAGGGATGCGCATAGCTCCCTTTTCAACAAAGGCTAGTACCAGAGCTGGATTCGTTTGGTCAACGAATTCAGTTAAATATAGATGTCCCTGAAGGAAAAATATTTTGAGCGGCCATTAGTCACACTTCAGTGCAGCCTTGTTTAATAAATGGAACTTTCTTTGATGATTGAAATGTTCTACATACAGTGTGACATCTGCTTTGGTAGCCCACTAGCCACATGTGGCTTTTGAGCACTTGAAATGGGTCTAGGAAAACTGAGCCGCTGAATTTTTAATTCAATTTTATTTTAATCAGAATTTAAATAGTTCTGTGAGGCTAGTAGCTCCCATATTATAGGTCGGTGCAGGTCTGGTGTGAATGCCTGGTGAGTAAAATTAAAGCAGATAGGGGCCTGGAATAATGAGGAAAGGAGTGGGAAGGAATCCTGAGGATGGAAAGAGGGGAGAGAATGTGGTGAGAGCTCACTGTGAAAACTCATTCTCTAGGAAGAGCGAAAAGAGATTCTACAGCAAAATGTGACTTTAGAAATATCTGTCACTCTCGTTCCGCATTCAAATAATGCTGAAGAGGAATTTCTCAAGAGGTGACTGACTATCAGATGTCCTCCCTCTTCTACAAGCCCCGCCCACAGAAATAGAGAAGCTCATAGCAGACCTTGCTTCTGACTGGTACTGGCAAGGCAGTGAAGTGTGGTGGGAAGAATAAGGCCCCTGGAAGCATGCGACCCAGCTCTGCATTTCGGCTCTGCACTTACAAGCTAAAAAGTCACATGGTGTCTCTGAGTCACTGTGTTTTCATTTGTAAAACATGAGTGATAACGCCCAAAGATCTATTTGGCATCATTTAATGTATCTGATATTGTAAAATTAAATAAGTGATTATAAATGGAGGCCTTTTGGGCCCTGAAAGAACCATTGAAAGATTATTATTTCAATGTAATGATCTAATCCCACTTAAACACCACCTCTTCCAAAGGTATTTCATAGAAGACTTCCAAAGACACAAAGGGCGTGATGTCTAACACCACCAAGACCAAATCAAAGTATAAGTTTAGGACCTACAGCAGGCCAGTCAACCACACCTCATAGATGGCAACCTACTCTATTAACTCTTTCCTTTTTCTGTCTTATTCCAATGGGTTTATTGAGACAAGTTTCATATATAAACCAGGGCAAAAGGGATGGGGCTTATCATTGGTAATCTGGAAGAGAGCCTGAGGGCACAGGAATAAAACCCCCCAAAAGAGAACAAAACAGAGGGAGAGTGGAGGTTCAGGAGAGGACTCAGTGATAACATGATCGGGAACAGGGCTCCATTAAAATGTTGTTTACTTACACAGACATATAGGGAGTTATAGGGAACCCAGCGGGCCCCATTCCATTCTCACCATGGTTGAGCCTATTGGGGCTGAGGAAAGGGGCTGCCCTTGAAGAAGTGTGGAAGAAAGGTGGGGGTGGGTTCTTTTAATTCTTGAGAACTGTTCTTTGCCTTCAGTCCAGAACTGGCAAGTTGACCATATCTGTCTCTGAATAATAATTTTTTTTCAAGATTTTACTTATTTATTTTTAGAGAGGGAAGGGAGGGAGAAAGAGAGAGGGAGAGAAATATCAATGTGCGGTTGCTGGGGGCCGTGGCCTGCAACCCAGGCATGTGCCCTGACTGGGAATTGAACCTGCAATGCTTTAGTTTGCAGCCCACGCTCAATCCACTGAGCTACGCCAGCCAGGGCATGAATAATAATTTTTTTTGAAGTTGACAATAGTGTGCATCGAATACGAGTTCATCTAGTTAAGTAATTCAGAGTTAAATAACTAGGTAGGGATATTTAACTCTTATGTCTACCCTCAAATCAATTTTACATTTTTAATCATACCATTAAAAAATAGGCAAATACATATTTTTATGTTTTATTTGGATAACAGTTCCAGAGAACCTTGGCATGCATTTTGACAGGACAGTAAAAGAAGTTCAGGAAAAAATAAAATAAAAACAGAGATAAAGGTGAAGGTAACGATAAGACGAAGAGAAGTGATAGTGTGACCATCTGCCACGCCGGAGTACATCTGGCTGCCCTAGATGATGCATCATGAAGTGTCATTCCAGCCTCCTGAACTGTGGCTTGACCTCTAGTGCACTCCTTCTGACTGTGACTGCACAGCAGTCCTTCTCTGCTGGGTCCTACCAGCCTGGCCTGGCATGTGCACAGCCCAGACCCAGACCCAGACCAAGGATCTGCGGAACTCCCCATACAGATTGCTAGAGTTCTCCTTAGGGGCAGTGCCTTTCCCACTTGTTTGTTCTGATTCCAGTCTCTTTCACAGCCCACACCTCCCATTTGTGCTTCCCCGGTTCAGTGGGGCCAGAGTATTCCTCCTGTTTACACTCCACTTCCCCACGTCCTGGTTAGAAAGTTTTCTCAGGCACAGAGTCAAGATGAAGCAGGGCTTACCTTGTGATTCCCTTTTCTCTGTGATCACATGCTAGGACTATCCCCGTGCCATGTCTGAAACAGTTGTCTCATAATTTTCCAGCTTTTGAAGTTTTTGTTTTTTAGGGATGGAAGCAGAAGCCACCTCTGTTTTGGGGGATTTTTAATAAGCCATTGAAATGTTGTTCATAGTAAGCACATCAAAATAATAATGAATAGATGTAAATAAAGAAATAGACAAAGACCTGAAAATACCACCAAGGAAAACTAATGTAGCCCTATTGATAAAATAGACATGCAAACAGCATAATAATGAGCAAAAAGGATTATTTATATGTTGCTAACAGGAGAAACTCATGGGAAAATATAACAATGTTGAATCTGTGTGTACTTAAAAACATAGCACACAAATGCACAAAAAGTATTTAATTAAGTACATAGGGGAAGTTATAAACAGTTTGTCACTGTAAGATATTCTATCTCACCTCACTCAATAATTGATTGGTAAAGCAGACAATTGATAAGAATAGATACATTGTTGGCACACAGTTCACAAGCTTTGCCTAGTAGACAGATGTAGGGCTCTGTACCTAGCGACTGAGAATATAAATTCTTTATAAACACACATGGCATGTAAATATTGATCATATAATAGTTCACGGCACAAGTTTTATCAAACAATGAAGTTATGTATATATTAATTATATATATATATAAGTATACATATAAAAACTTTTAAAAGTTTAAAAACTTCTAGATGACTTTGTCCCTAAGGAAATACCATAATATAAATTAGAACTATTTAGAATGGAGGAACAATGATGATACTATACATGAAACATTAAAAAATGCAGCTGCAGAAGAATCTATAGATAAAGGTATAGTATTCAATAACATAAGAAGAAAAGATGAAAACAATGAATAATCAACAATTGAGAGTTTAGGGGAAAAAAGTCAAACTCAAAGGTAGAAGAAATAAAATATTGACAATAGCAGAAATATTGACAAGAGCAAAAAATCATAATAAAAACAAAATATTTAAGATTAATGAAACCAAAAGTTCTCTACTAAAATTAACAAACCTCTGATAAGAATGGTCAGGAATAAATAGCATGAAGAAGGAGGAACTATATTTATAATAAAGATTTTTTTATCACAGAAAACTACATGAATGCTTTTATATTTAATAACTTTGAATGTAAATGAAATAAACAATTTCTCAAAAAATATTAATTTAAAATAAGAAAATGGAATTTATATACAAAAAAAGTTCCTGAAAAATACCAGGCCATACTGTTTTACTTGGAAAAGTGTGTGTATCTTTAAGCAACATATAATATCTATCTGAAATATAATTGTTCCAGAGGGTAAAAGTATGGCAAAGTTTCCCAATATATATCATAAAGTTAGGGCGGTGTGGAGAATTGTTGGATGAAGTCCACATTACAGAGTTCTCAGAAGGGTAGCAAAAAAAGTTACGTGAAAGAGGGCAGTAGAAATGTTCTAAATTTCCTGTGATACTGGGATGTCAGAGAAGTAGGGGGCAAGTAGAGCATCTTGAAGAGTAAAGTGAGATTCCGTGGGCACATGTTTGAGCTATTTGTGCCTGATTGCCTGAGCAAAGAAAGGAAAGTTAACTATTAATGAGACTTACAAACAGTGGAATTCCCACAATAAGGCAGTGAAGAAACAGAATGAATAGAAATGTGATCACTGCAAAAATAATAAGCACGAATAACACTAAAAAAGAATCAAAACTAACTGTAAATGTAGAGACCTGTGGCCACCCAAAAAGGCAACAAGCTGCATTCGGCACTCCTACAGAAGAGGTGGTCTGGTCAGGTCCCAGGAGGGTCCCAAAAGTTGGAAAACATACATTTATTTTTAAGCAGTAATTTAGTTATAGTTTCAAAATTATATTTGATATTTTTAACAAAAAACCTTCCAGACATATTTTCAAGTGAGGATGACAGCTAAAGGGGATGGAGGGGAGGGGTGAAGTGATCAAGCAAGAATGACAAAGGACTCACGGACATGGACAGCACTGTGGGGATTTCAGGGGGGAGGGGGGTATAAGGGGGATAAATGGTAATAAAAAAACACACAATTAAAAAAAATCTTTATACATGTTTTCAAGTGAGGTACCTCTAGATTAATTAACTAATTAATATTTTTATGTGATAGAAACCACGGTTTATTTTGTTTTGCATTTTTACTCTTACTCATAGCACATAGTAATTCATTAATTCCTTACACAAATATTCCATAAGTAATTATTGCTATTTATCAAAGGAGGGACCATATTTATAATAGAGATGTTTTGTTATAATTTAAGTTTTGAAATTATATGAGAAAATTGAAGGGCACTCTCCAAAGACAAATAATAAGTGATGCTTCAGGATGTGAATGCAGACTTTGATAATTAAACATGACACACTCAATTCTCTATTAATTTTTTACCCTTTAATAAGCTTTTAACGGAAGATTGATGCATCCATTTATCAATGACTAATTTAGAATTCACTACAAATTGTCCAAAAAGTCTGGAAACATAAGAAAAATAACAGACCTATTGTATATTTTCCAGATTAATAACTGAGACTTAGAGATGAAGTATAAAATGAGAATAATTTTGTAAGAAAATCTAGAAAAGTCCATGTCAAATATTGAGGTAGAGAAAAATACTCTTAATCAATATTGGAAATTCAGCATTGTCTAACAATTTTAAAATTAAAACTTTATTAAAAACTATAAAGTGTAGAAAACATGTTACAAATAAAATCGGGAGGTAAAAACAAAGATGGAGAAATATTTCTAATGTAGATGTTAAAGAATTAATATACATGCTATATAAAGAGCTATTAAAAGTTTAGAAGAAAATGACAGATAACCCAATAAAATAATTAATAGCATAGCCTAAGAGTAACTAAATCAGAGTTAACCTAAGTGAGCAAGGCATATTTGAAAGAAATATTTATTTGAAAAAAAAAGTGCTTAAAAGAGCAGAAAGATAACACTTTGTACCCATCAGACTAGTAAAAGTTAACAAGAGCTATACAACCTGTCCCTGGCAGAATGAGGGGAAAGACTACTTTCACATATCTTCAGTGGAAATATGGTGTGTTAAAAATTTTGGAAAGCAATCTGGCAAAATACAGTAAAATTAAAAATAAATACATCCTTTGACCTAGCCATCCCTCTTCTGGGACTCTCTCCCAGTGAATTAGAAGTAGCAACATGTAGGAACAGATGTTTAAAGCTATTTGTCGCAATCATGTTTTAGTGGAAAGAAAATGTTAATAGAGGAGGAGATGAATAAATTATGGAATGCTTTTTCTTCCTCATGGACACTTGTTCATAAAATGTTATGCAACCAACCATTAAACATTATTGCTAAACTAGTTTACTTGGAGATATTCCTGTGAGATACTGCTGAACAGAAAAAATAAGATATAAATATATGTAATATGACCTCACTTTTTATAGAACAGTATTTTTTTTTAAACCCTCTGTAAGTGTTGTTTATGTTATATACAGAGAGGAAAGGAAAGGAAAGGTCAGTTTCTCAGTTCATTTTTCTAGTCCAATAGTCTAATATAAATGGGAACTTGATGTATTACAGACTATAGGGGCATTTCAGTAGGTATTGCGGATCAGTAGGAAACCAGTAAATATTTAGTAAATGGTTCTGGGACAATTAACTATGGGAGATAAACTGAAATGAGGTCTGCAGTGCATATCACATGCAGTGCATGAATAAAAATCCTAGGAGAGATCAAAATCAAATATTTTCAAATACAATTTTTTTTGCATGGACATGGAAAACATTGTTATGATATTGAGTGAAAAATGTCTTCTTCAAAAACAACAGAAGTGCACAGCATATACAGGATAAATGACCAAATATTTTTAATAGAAATGTATATACACCAAGTGATAACTAAGGGTGAGGAAAAAACGGGCCACAGATCGGGAGAAGATTTTTAAAACTTTATATAGTTATCAGATATAAGAAAACTATTAAATATTAATACAAAAAATACAACCCAACTGAAAAATAGGTAAAAGATTTGTGTTAGCTCAGGCAATGCTGCTAGCTTCTTTAATAATAAACCTCCAAATTTCACTGGATTAACCCAGAAGTTGAATTCCCATTGATGTAACAAGTCCAAAGGTGAGTATTCCTGGCTGATGGCCAGTTTCCTCCACATGCCCGACTCAAGGAGCCAGACTCCTTCCATCTGGGAAAGCTCTGTCTCCTCAGCGTCCAGGGGCCTCTGCAAATAGGTTGAAGGGGAAGAAGTAGAGAAGGCGCACGCACTTTTTATCCACCTTGATCTTAGTGCAACTTGTCATTTCTGCTTATATTTCATTGCTAAGAGCAAGTCATATGATCCAACCTAGGTGCCAGGGCTGTTTGAAACTGTGATTTCTGGCTGATATCACTTATCAGTAACAGGTCCACAAAAGCTTAGGGGAGCATGAATCTTTGTCAGCACTCTCTGCCACAGGTCATGGACTAAAAAGTGATACAAGACACTGGAAACATCTAGAAACAAATGAAATAGGTTAGCTTCAACATTCATGAAGAAATTACCAATTGAAACAACAATGAGACACACAGACTTTTCCATCACGTATGGGTACATTTTAATAAGTAAATAAATGTATCTGAGACTATAGAATTTGCATTTTTGTGGGGAACTACTTTTTAACCATGACTTTGACAGCTGCAGATGATAGAACCACTTTGGAAAGTAACTCTGTATCGAGTAAAAAGGAAGATTCCATTTCCTGTGGCACAGTAATTCCACGTCTCGGTGGACTCACACATTTGCGTGAGTGGACAATTGGAGGATGGACATTTGCTGCAAATTTGTAATGACCAAACTGTGGGAAAAGTCAGCAGGGAACTAGAGATATAAATGGTGCTTTCTTCATTCAATACAATTGATGCTACATTAAATTAAACAAGCATCTATATTGATTAACATGAATAAAACTAAAAAATATAAAGCTGAGATCAAGTTGCAAAAGAGTATGCTTGGCATGCCACCACTTATTCAACATTTTAAAGTATAAAAATCAATATCACATATTGTTTGTGGAGACAAACAAATGCACTAAGTGTATAAAAACATCCATAGACATAAAAGTCCCACTTTAAGACAGTGGTTTCCTCAGGCAAGTGTCGTGGGAAAATGAATGTGATTGGGGAAAATTTTAGTTCACAGATCTGAAACAAATATGGCAAAATATTACTGTTTAATGTCAGTGTCAGGCTCATGCATGTTATATTATTTTCTATGCTCTTTTTTGTGCTTGTAATTTAAATTATGACATTTTCAAAATAGAAAATTTACTTACAGTTAATGAAACAAAAGGTTTGTCATCAGTATAGGGCAGACTTCTCGAAAGAGCTGGTAGGCAAAATTCTTGCAGTCCAAAATCAGATTGTACCGAGGTCTGTCCAGAAGGTATCCAGCCATGTAAAATGAAAAAGAGACATTTACTGAAGAAGATACCAGATACAAGAAACATTGTACATAGGATGATGATGCCTCAGTCCCCTTCAAAGTAGGCACCTCGTGACCTCACACAGTTCTGCAAATTGCCATCAGCTGCCTCATATTTTCCTGAATCTCATGGGAGGTCTGAAAGCTCTGCCTTTTCAAAGGTGATTTCAGTTTTAGGAAAAGCCAGAAGTCACAGGGCACCCAGTCTGGGCTGTAGGGGGGCTGAGTCACTTGGGTGATTTGATGTTTCAACAAAAAACTCTGCATAACATGTGATGCGTGAATGGGAGTGCTGTCATGATGAAGTTGCCAATCACCAGTTGTCCATAGCTGCAGCCTTCTGAATCATCTGAATAGTTTCTACAGAGGAATGTTCAAGCTTAAAACAAAATTTGATGCAGAATCATTGCCCTGCTTGCTCAGTCATTTTGAATGTGACAGACACACTGTACACATGCTCACTCAATGGAATCTACCTCCCCCACTGACTAGTACAGTAAAGTCATCATTGTTCACACACACAGTCATTCCAGTCCACTCTCTTTGGCTGCCAGGTTACATCAATGTTGTACAAACCATTCTCATTATGTTAACGATGGCTCTACTTCTTCTGGAAAGACCTTGTAAAATGCCAGTTATCTTTAGAGGCTTTTACAAGTAAATGAAAAAAATCAGCATTATTTTTTAATGGAAAGTATTCCATATTTACTGTTTTCCAATAGCATACTCGTCTACTCCATACTATACTACCTTGTAGAACAAATTATGCTAATCTACCAAAACATGCCCACTTCAAGCTTTATGTGCAAGAATGTCTGCTCACTGCCAGATAAAATATTGAGGACAAAAATGCAGGCTCATGAATAAAAATAAATGAAATTACGATTCCCATAGATGGTTCATATTTATAATTACATTTTCATCTCTAAATATAACTTGACAAAATCTCTATAGTTTTAGCAAAAATATGAGGTAGCAATTTTTATTCTTACAACTAAAACTCATATAACCAGAGCATTTAAGCAACAATGAATAAATGCTAAAGCTGATATCTGAATCCATGTTTATCTTATTTTGAATTCGTATAATTAAACACTAAGCTACATTCTTACTTTCAGTAGCTCTAACACAGAGAATGATTCAATGGGAAAATCAGGGAAAACAGATATCACAAGTTTTGAAGGTGAGTGCTTCTTTTTGTTCTCCCTGACCAATTTATAGGAGCTTTTCTTGTCCATGATCTCGATGAGAGTGAGTGGGCGTGGGCTCACTGCCGTCTAATTTGGTGCCGCCAAACAGAAAGATGAGTGCATTCAAACACACCAGTTTGTTATTGAAATTGTGTTCTCAAGCTATGTTGTGTGAATGTGAAGTTTCCAGGTCAACTTCCCTTCTTGGATACTAACAAAAGTATAATGAATTTCTAAAAGCGTTGTTATAGAATGCAAAGTAGAAAACACTTTCTCAGAACACTTTAAATGATACAGCTATCTTCTCTCCTGTTTAATTGACTGAAAAGACCTATTTTCCAGCCTCCACCCCTTTATTTTCTTCATGTATTAGGATGTTGGGTCTTGTACAGTTTCTTATTCTTCTATGAGGTACATTTGGCAAGGAGAATAGTTAATGGAGAAAAAATTTAATTTAGAAAAAATTATGATCAATAATACAAGAGCAGTCAGAAGATTGTTATGAGAAATCTGAATATCATTGTATGAACAACTTAATACCTGAAAATTGTCATCATTAAAAATAGACAACCATTCATGCCTCCTATTAAATTCATAGTTCCATGTAAACTGTATGAATGTTTACTACAGGGCTTCTCAGAGCCTTTATTTCATTAATCTGGTTACTATACATGACTGCGTGATTCTCAATTTTGTTCAGACTCTCTTAATAAATGTTTCCAGGAACATCCTTTGAGGACTGAAAGCTTTGTCTTCCAATGCCGTATCTTGCTTTTTATTCAGTAGACATTTGTTTATTGAACTGCTATGTGCGTTGTACTGTGGTGAAGGCTGGAGAACTCATGAAGTTCAAAGTCTAGTTGCAAAAGCAGATATGCAAAAAAATGTAATACAATAGGCTTAGTTTAAGGTTGACTCTGGGTTAGAAAGTTACTAGAAGCTAAGGAAGAACAAACTTTTGCATTAACACTGCAGTGGGGAGTAAAGCATCCCAACTTCAGCTAGTCAGAGAAGGAAAACTTAGGACTGCTTCCACACCAGACTGAGAAGCAGGGAGTGGACCTTTAGCATTCACTGTGACACAGAAACTCCATCAGCAACATGTTCACAGAATCTAGGAGAAATCTCAAGTGTTTGTTAAATTCATTACTGAGTTAATGTACACGCCCCTCCTTAAGTCAACATTCCTGTTAGAACCCACCCAAAATCTTCTCTGGAACTTGTGATTCTTATTCGTTGTTCTCAAACTGACTCCTTATATCCTCCTCTGGATATCTCCTGAAGCTCTCTGTCCATAGTTGAAGATCTCTTCACTGAACTAATTGAAAAAAGGCCTCCTTTAGTTTCCCCGAAAATCTGTTTTCCTATCCTGTCTCTCAAAGTCATACGTTTATCTTCGAAGAAAATAGCTACTATATCTATATACTGATTTTTACTAATGTACTAATGGTAGTGTGTTAGTTTTAGACGTCCAAGACACAGATGGGAATAGGAGTGAGAGAGATATTGGGGGGAAAATGCTTATGAAAGTCAAAGAGAAGGAAGTGGGAGAGGACAGGAGAAGCTTCAGTGTCAATGCAGGTCTGATACCTGGGAAGGAGAGGATGAAGGAAGCAGACTGGGAATGAAGAGTCTCAGACCTTAGCACAGTTCTAAGAAGATTTCAGCCAGGCCAGTAGGGAGTCCTTGACACAAAGTTACCCTAATTATAGGAGACCCAGGTAGGAATGGCTGGCTCTAACTCCCCGTTATGCTCAGCCATTGGTGGGGAAGGGGCAGTGCAGTCTTGAGGAGGACATGGGGTACATATGGGGTGGGAAGGCAGTAGCTGGACCTATTTGTTAAATACACTCCCTGCAGAGGATCTTAGTGGTGTGTATTTTATTATTGCCACAGGGAATGAACTTAGAAGTACCCCTTTAAATGTTTCTCTCCCTGTCCTGGTAGTACATGGGCACTTTCTAGTGGTATCTGGAAACAGGGCTCTATTCTTGTTTACATGCATGCTTCCCAGGCTTTTCCTCTCTTGGCACATTTTGAAAATGCAGACATATCAGTAGCACATTGTCATAAATAGACAGAGGCTGAGGGGTTCCAGGAATCCAGAGGGCTGATGGGATCAGTATCTCAAACTCTCTTAGCACAACTGAAGCACATTGTAGGGAAGTGGTGATCTCACCCATTCAGTATTTTACAGAAGGTGTTTGCCTGCACAGCAATTCTCAACCCTGGCTGTGTGTTAGATTCGCCCAGAGACCTTTTCAAAAATAACGAAAGACCTGATTCCACCCTGGACCTTTCAAAATCTCTGGGGTGGATCGCAGACACTGGTACACTGGTTTTTATTGAGAAGCACTGTTCTGGTGCCTTCTCCATGTTCTGGTGACAGGACAATGGAAAAGAGAGCTTTGGATAGGCAGGCCCTTGAAGCACACACTCTTGACTCTAAATAGAGGTGGCTTTGGCAAGAATAATAGTAGTTAAGATGAAGATAGTCGTTGTTTTCACTACACTGTTCCCTATTCTTCTTGGTTTTCTAGGAGCAGGGAGGTTTGGACTGAGGGTCAGAGCTGCTCCATCACAGCCCATCTCCAGCTCATGTTTTGGTGCTGAGTTTATATGGAAAGCAGAGGCCTACTAAAGCCAACAGTCTACCAAAGAAATTTACTGGTTTAAAATATTCTTACCCCACAAAAATTGGCAAACAGGACAACTGACTGTTCTTTTTTTTAAAGAGTCTATTTAACAGCATACTGCTATTTTTACCTATCTTTTAATTTTTAGATTTCTCCTTCCAGTTCTAGTTCTTTCTTGTTGTTTAATTTATTTGGTGCAGGTAACTCTAATTTTGCTGAATACAACACGCTGATGTGGGTTTCCACGTATTTTCTATAAATGAGCAGCACAACCAGCCTCAGGTTTATAGGTTTGAAGACTACCTCATTGGTGTCATGTTCTTCTACAAGGAGGCATTCAATTACTGCTTCTCCTTCTTCTGTGATGTCAACAGTCACTGATGCTCAAGACTCCAATCCATTGAATTCCAGTATCTTTCTTATTTTCATTGCTTAATGGGAATACATCCATAAAAAGAATTCCCAATACCTACAATGCGGTTGCACAGTGACACAGATTTTACAGGAAAGGCAGGACACAAGTTTGACTCTTTTTCTTTATTTACCAGTCCTCAAAATAATCAATCAGCTCCCCAGCAACCTTTCATAGTAACCACTATGTTGGGATTTGATTCTTTTTTTTTTTTCCTTAGTATTGCTAAGACTTGCGGATATGAGCCTGCATGATATGTTTCCATTCATTGTAGTTATCATCCTTATAGATGTCCCATCTTCGATTGGTGGGACCACTTTAGTTTGGATCCTGAGTACTTTTGACCCAATTCTAGTCTTTGATAGGTTTGCTGCCATCTTATATGACAACATATTCCAAGGTCGTCTTATACATTCCCTGCTCCAGTCTTAGGAATCATATACATCGTTAGGATATGTTCCTTTTCTGTGGGAAATAACATTCAGGGACCACAGTCCAGGTCCTAGGAGTACTATTGCTACCACTAACCCCTTCCTTTACAGTGGACAGACCTACCAAAATAGAAATTAATTCTGTTCCATCCCATCCAAATTCAGAACATTATGGTTTTTACGTCTTCTCAACTACCTTCAATTTCTGTCTCTTTGCTCTAATGCCAAGAATTCTAGTTTTTAAGAATACTAGGGCTGCTAAAATTTGAGTATCACATAATTTCTTATTTGATTTAAAACACGTGATTCACAGAATACTCTCAGAATAACAGCATCATTACCACTAATAATATAATTACTGAAAGAACTGAACATTTTAGCAGTTTAGTGGGATATCCCTTGATATCCAACTGAAACCACACAGATTCCTGTGTTTTACAGTAAATTGAAATAACTGTACTTGGTGTTGTTGTTGCACAATGGATGCAAAGCAGATTCATTTTTTTATTATTTTAGGTATTTAGAAAATTTTTAATTTTAAATTTTTATAATTATATAAAATACATATATGCTTCAAAAATGCAAATCTAGAGAGAAGATATATTCTAAAACATCTAATTCCTATCTTGTTCTCTCTTTATTTGAAACAATTTAAAATCATTAAGGCTATCCTTCCATTTCTCTTATTTCATGTAAAATGAGCATATATATCCACAGTCTCTCCTCTCTTTGCTAGATAAACAATAACATTTTATACACACTTAACTTTGCTTTTTTGACTTAAATGTTGGAAATTATTCATAGTATATATTGATATAGATAGATATAGATGATATAGATATATACAGATAGATGATATAGCTGTATCTTCATTCCTTTTACATATGCATAATATTCCATTGTGTTCAATGCTTTTTCCAACTATTGTCTTTTGATGAAAATTTGAAGTGTTCCCAGGCTTTTGCTATAACAACAGCCTGGAAAAAAATTACCTTGAATTTAGAGTCTTCTTACACTTTTGACAGTGTAGCTATTGTATAAGTGCCTAGAAGTGAAGTTACTGGTTTAAACGATACATTCATATGTTAGCTTGTTAGGCATTGCCAAATTCTACATTGTAATTGTACCATTTTGCACTCCTATCAGAAGTGTATGAGAGTTTCTGTTTTCCCACAGTCCCTTCAATCTAGATTGCTAAGCATTCGGAATTTCTTTCTAGTGTAATAGCTGAGAACTTACATTCCAGTACAGTTTTAATTCACAGTTCTCTTATTATGAAAAAGATCGTGTGTCTTTTCACATAGTTAAGAACCATTTCCATTTCTTTTTGTGTGAACAGTTCATTTTATGAACCCATTTTCCTGTAGTATCAGTCTTTTTCTTCTCTGTTTTTAGAAACACTTTTTATATTGGTAAACATTTCTCTGTTGTGTGAATGGAGCAAGAATGGGATTGAGAGCTGTGAAGAAACATGAGCCAAATCATATTTGCCTGTGAATGATGAACAAAGCCCAGAACAAGTTTTCCAGTGTGGCTGTGGACTCTTGTCAGACCACCTTCCAACCTAGTGACAGACAAATACTGAGTTTTTACCATGGGTCATTTTCTGAGTCCTAGTGAGGTCCCTGATGCTTTATTCACATGATCTAAGATACAAAGTACTTAAGATTTTATTCTTGTATTCTTCTTATTTTTATTATTATTTTATGCCTGCTGGATGGGCTATATATTCTATGAAGCATTGCTTCCCTGTCCTTTCTAAATCATGGCTCAAACAGACAATTGTAACAGTTATAGAGCACATTGAGCTAAGCTACAGGTATTTTAGAAGTGTTTATATGGGGCTTGCTTATATTAATATAAAATATTGATATCTTTACATTACTTACTTTAAAAGCCAAATTATTGGAGATATTAACTATCAAGTTGAAGTGATAAAAATATGATGTTTTGTTTTACTCATCTAAAAATTTACAAAAGTGGAATTTCATTAGAGAAACTAATGCCTCTCCTTCTTCTTTTATTAATAAATGTAATAGGAACATTTGTTTCGCTTAGTGAGCCCAGAAGTTTGGAGCTCACAAGTGCTGCTGCTCCTGCCTGTGGACAAGCGAACCTCGGTCTACAGGCCTTCCTCTGGGGCACCCTGAACACAAGCTCTTCCCATGGCTTCCCAGTGGAGGAACACAATGGGCAGGGACATTCTCTGAGTGTAGGTGCTGAAGAAGTTGTCCAGGTGGTAGATCGCCTCCTTGATGATCTTGGTTCACCAGTCACATCCCCAAGAAGAGGTGAGTGCTAGATGTGGCTCATCACACTCGTGTCCTGCAGGGTTAGCCAAGGCACCCTTGGCTCTGCCACTCCTTACCATCTGCAGAGCTTCAGACAGACCTGCTGTCGGTCAGAAATGCCATCCCCAAGGCTCCAGCCACCCTGAGGGCTCATGGGGTCAATATTCCCTGAGACACAGGGAACCCACACGAATTGAGAAGAGCTGCAATCACACACTAGGAGTAAAATGCATCTGCAAACAAATTCTCTTTCTAAATTCTTCCTGCCTCTCTTCATGGAAGGTGGCATACAACAAACATAGGTTCAAGCAGCTGTTTTTAAGTGAAATGTCTGCGAAAACTTAAAAATTGAGAAGCATTCATACTGTGGATTTTACCTTATTCATTTGGGTGAGAAAGAGAGTTTTTAGGTAGAAAAAATGTGTGTAAGAGTTGTATTTCTTGGATTAGTTCTCACATTGTAGAGCAATGCTGACGGATCGCTGGGCAGATGTAAAGAATAATGTAGAATAATGTAATAATAATTGTGATGTGTGTGTGTGTGTGTGCACATGTGCACTTGCCGATGGGATAGGTAATACAGTGAGGGGATGGTGAGAGGAGGGTCAGTAAAACAGAGAGGGAAGGCTGGAGAGGGAAAGATTAGATCACGAAGACAAAGGAATAGAGAGTTATGTGGTTGGAGACAGAGATTGTTACAGGCACAGAAGTACCCACATTATGTGATTATTATTCAGTTTCACCAGCATTTATTAAAAGCCTCCTATAGTGGGAGCTGAACTGTGACCAGATGAAACCCCGCCATCCACAGTTCACATTCTAATGGATTCTGTGCCACGGCCAAACCCAAGTGACTGACCATTTTATAATATATCCAGGAAAAGTTCTCATTAATAGTGTTTTTTGAGGGAAAGATGTACATTCCTCAAAATCAAGGGATTATAAACCCCTTGATTTAAAATCATGAGGAACATAACAGAGGATGAAGTACTATGCTACTGTCTTCATTTCAGGAAATACGGTGATTTATTCAATGAGTGTTGAATGATTTAGTGAGAAGTTATAAAAGTAGTTGTAAATTCCATTATTACTATGTATTTCCCTGTCTATATTTTAACAAGAATTTTGTGAAGTCCTTGTTATTCTGGAATTCCTTTGTAGGTTGTTCATTGATCCCAATATGTGAAATCCGTTCATAAGTTATATTGTATGCAAAGGGAACAGGATAAATTTTATTCCCCGCTCAACATATTTCAGGGAGCTTTCTACTCTCCTCCTGGGCCCTGACCCACACCAAGTAACGTAAAGAGAGCTGCTTATCACCCTTTAGCAAGTGGAGCAATAGAGCCAGCGGGCTTGTGGGCATAGAGAAGTACCAGAGAAGCTGGGTGGGGCAAAGGAGTTCATGCAAAGCTGTTTTTTTCACACAGAGTATTTCAGGAAGGATCAGTTTCTGTTGCTCTTTCCAGATACACACAACACCTAGAGCACACACTTGCAGCTCCATCAAAGGAAAAACCAGATGGAACTGCCCAACGGTTAGCTCAGACTCATGGGAAAAAGCAGTGCAGCCCCAGGAGGAGAAAGACAAGAGTGTGGCCCAAGGAAGATGAGGGCACTCTGGTGCCCCCCACAAATTTACCAATTTGCAAGCTTTGGGTTCTAAAAATATCATTTTCTTCCTGTCTTTCAGCCAATAAGGGCATGGTTAAGGAGTTTCACAAATAGTAATAATAATAATAGTTGTTGTTTTTGTTGTTGTAGTTGCCATGGATACAGACACTGTGCCTCTCTCCCACATCTCTCATATTATCAGTGCTCACCCCCAAGACTCAGTCAGTAGGGGTCATAGTGGATGTCACCCCACAGCAGCCCATGCCCACGACAGCACGTGCACCCGAGGGGACGCGAGGGGAACGCAAAGGATCTAACCGTTGCCTTTCTCTCCCCTTTTGGATTATCAGCGTGTTCCTTTACTTTAGTCCCGCTTTCAGATTAGAAGACACTACTGTGAAATGAGAACTCCTAAGGGAGAAGAGCAGTCATTGAAAAAGTGGCCTGTGCCAGCAGTTTTACTCTTCTCATTACAGTAATCCTAACAATAATCTGCATATTGTTTTTATTAGCATTATTTTACAGATGAGCAAATGAGGGCTCAGAAAAGTTAAGTGAATTGTACCATGTCACATTGGCCAGTAAGTGGTAAAAACAGAATCTAGCACCAAATCTGTCTAATTCCACACACTATATACAGGATCCACACAAATAATGTCCCTTTTTACAAAATCTTTTATTAAGACTCAGAAGCATGTAATTCTGTAATGTGACAGTATCACACTCAAGCACACCATATGGCATTTTAGGTGAAATGTTCAAATTAAAACTAAATTATTACACCCATATTATTACTCTGCCAACTACACTCAAGCATGCAAGTTACTTCTGCTGACCCTCCTTGTATTTTGCACAATCTATCTTTGTCATGTTAATTTAAGGAGCTCTGTGAAAACCCTCTGTGCACTGAGTGCTGGAGAGGTCACAAATGAGTCACTGCTTTGAGTGCTTGGTAAATAGCTCTGACTTGTGGGCTCACAGTTTAGCCATGAGCATTTTACCCAGAGAGGCTTCGAACCTGCTGAGGTGGGGGCCTTCTAACGGCTCATCTCCTGTGACATTCTGAAGAGTGTTTCTCAGAAAAGAGTGTTACTCAGAGTGTTACCCTCCCTTTTTTAGGACCTACTGCTATTTCTCTGGGCATAGTGATGAAGTATATGGCTCAGACTGTGCCCTCTGGAGTCAGGCAAGGTCTGGGTTCAAAAGTTGGCTCCACCACTTTTTAGCTATTTAAAGGTGTCAAACTCATTTTCACTGGCGGCCACATCAGCCTCACAGTTGCCTCCAAAGGGCCGAATGTAATTTCAACTCGTTAAAAGTTAAGGAGTAGTTACATTTATACAGTCTTAAAATTATTTTGGCCCTTTGAAGGCAACTGCAAGGCTGATGTGGCCCCTGGTGAAAAAGAGTTTGACACCTCTGAGCTATGTGATTTTGGCCTTAATTTTCTCATCTGTACAATGGGGATAATAATAACATCTACTCATGGAGTAATTGAGGATTAATAAAATAATGTGCCTAAAATCATGGCACAGTGTAGTATGTGGTAATCAAGGCAGATGAGGAAGTCTACTTGGAACTGCAGGTGCCTAGGTCAAAGAGTGATTATTTAAGTTTCATTGCCAAGAGCAATCATTCTGATTGTTTTAAAGAACTGTTTCCTACTCCTCTCTCTCTTTAATAGGTAATAATTTCCCTGTAGATGGATCTGTGACTTCTGGAAACAATAATTTCTTCATAAATAATAGCTTGCAGGGCTTGGTGCCATTCCAACCTTAGACACATACACACACACACACACACACACACACACACACACAGCTGATTTGTAGACAGTGACAATAACTCTCCATCTTACTTTTCTTTTTTGTTCCCTTTCTTCTTCAGCCAGGCCACCGAAACATGAAAGCCCTTAGCTATATGTGTGGATCAAACATGTGTCAGGCATCCCTATAAAGTATATCTGTCTAAAAAGCATGGCCGCTTCCCAGATGCCAAGGCAGAGGAAGAACTTAATTTTTAATCAGGAAGCATTTAGGGGTCATTTTTAATCAGCCACATAATTTTTCTCTAAATTTTGATACACATAAGTGTATCCGTGTGCAATTTTACCTAATTAGGAGTTATTTCACTTGTAAATCGCAAAGCTCAGTTCCCAAGATGCCTTTCTGGGGTGGGAACTGAGACCCAGACATCGGCATTCCCATGGGATACCCAGAGATCTAGGGCAGTAAGAAGGTGGCGGCCAGATGTTTCGAAAGTCAGCCCAATGCAGGAGGAAAAGAAATCAAAGGGCTGCCTGCAACTCTTGCTCTGAAGAGCCAGAGGAGTCCCCTTTAAGAACTTTATGAGACATGTGTGTTGAATTCTAATGAGCACATTCTTCTTCAGCTCTTCAGGTGGCAGGAAAAGTCCATAATGTACATAGATATTTTATTTTTGTCCTGTTCTCAACAGCCTATTAGGTATTCGGGAGTCTACATAAAAAGGGAGGAGGAAGGCATGGACCTACATTTCTTTTAGTGAGGACTTTCCAAGGTAGGGGAAGTCAGAGCTCTGAATCTACTTGAACCCAGCAGTGAACGCGAGATGATCACAGCAGAACAAATGTCAGTGGAGGTCATGGGTTTCATGTCTTTGCATCTGGGCAGAACTATATACTTGGATGATAATCTATGTGCAGATCATCATTCTTATTTTTAAAAGTAAGTGCATTATTCTCATTTTATCATTAATTATTCATTTCACTGATTTACAAATTTAGCTCAATGGCATTTTATGCTTTCTTCTATCACCTTTTGTTGTTGTTTTTATGTTTTAAGCCAAACTACTAAACACTCTGTTCTGAGATGATATTAAATCAACTTTATTTTTGCTGTAGAAGCTCACTGCTCAACAAGGGTCTTTGCATATTTCTATCTCTAAACATCCACGTAGCATTTACCGCAGGAGCTCTTCGGATTGCTCGCGTTCCCATTGTGACCACTGCTTTGTCCTTACCACCCACCACTTTCTTGTTTTTCATGCACAATAAATTTTAAAACAACATTTCAGCCAACACTTTTGGTAAAAAATCCTACCTCAAGGGAGGAAAAATCAGGTAGTTTTTCTATTCACTTGATTTATTTCGACCATTAAGCACAGGCATTTAAATCCTTGCAGGGAAACAAGTGTGTGATGAAGTCCAGGTGGCCAAAGAATCAAGTTTCCTATAAACAAAATAAGACGAAACAAAAAGACACCCAGAGGAACCATATTTAGGGTATGTCTTCACTAGCTTTACGTACAGAGATGGTATACAGATTTCTCATGAAATTCGGGGAGCTTATTGAAATATTCGCCTCACTTGTGATGAGCTAATTGTGCATGTGTTGACATTCTGTGCCCTTGGCTGGAGAATCTTACATGGGTTGAAGTTTTACAGACAAATAAGGGTTCTAAGATATATTAAAAGCTAGAGTATGTAATGGCATAGAGTGTTTATTAGCTTTATCACAATATCTGCCATGGAGAAGTATATTACATGGTAGCAGAAGTGGGCATTTTTTCATGTTGCTTATATTTTACCTCAAATAAACAATATAAGTACAGGCTAATAAATAAAATCCATCTGGGCCTTTCAAAAAACAAATATTCCCCTCACTCAAACAATGAGATACTTTAAGGAGGAATTTAATAATGACTTGGAGATGACAATGGTGCTGAACAGCTGTCGATTTAATATTCAGGATTCTCAACGGTTCAAGTATCACGTGTCCGTGTTTTACATTGCTATGCTCCGGACGGGTACATAAATTACGTTTCTTCGATCAAATGTTCCCACCAGGCACAAAACAGAGGAAACCATCAAATCCTCTTAGAAACGTTGGTGCACGTGGTACAATCGAGTTCTTCAGTGCTTCTCTCTTTTGATCTTTTTAAGATGACCCCCCAAAGTCACACTGCAGTTGCCATTCTGGTATATTTCTGATTCCCACTACTTGAATGTAGCTGCAGAAAATTTAGCACTGAAAACCGACAGGCAGAGCTGATTTCCTGGTTACTGGCAAAGTTATTCTCCTGAAAATTGCCTTTGCAAATATCGTACATTCCTGAAATTCTAACATTAAAATTTTATTACATTTTTTCCTCTACATATTAAACTACAAATACCCAGGGAAAGGTAGTATTGAGGAATAGAGGGGGCATATAAAATGCAGTCAATTTAAATAAGCTGCTGACATCATTACCATTATGAAGTTTGAGGCATGAGGAAGTAAATCCATTCTTGTTCTGACTAGCCTGGAAACTTCATCTTTTGAACTTTCCAGTCCTGCGTCAGTGCCTGCATATATATCAGTTTGCTGTATCTCAATACTTGGACATACACCAGACTTCTAGATAACCCTCTGATTGTTCCCTGAAGGACTCACATATGCAGACCACCTGACATCCACCTGACATCCATTATCCAGACCACAGGACGTGACCAGGCCTCCAGGTGCCCATCTTCTAAACCACCTGGCATCCATCACCCAGACTCTTGACACGTGACTGATAATCCTGGGCCAACTCTAGGGCTGAGACTGCAGGTCTGATAATTCAAAAAATGTACTTTTTACTATAAGAACTCTTAACTTTTCTTTCTTCTTTGGAACACTTAATGGGTTTTTGCCTAGCTATGTTCCCAGGTTATAAACTCTAAGACCCTTGAAATAAATCTCTTATTTATTTCTTGCCAAAGGCCAGGCTCTTTCTGAGATCATTAGACACTGCAATGCTTCTAATTCTAGCACTTATTTGCAGATTTCTCAACTTTTTAGTTGGCAGCAGATTTCTATGAGGGTAGAGAGCAAACAGGAACATTTTGAGGGAGCCTGCCCCTGACAGAGTGGGGGAGATGCTGCAAGAGGAAGAAGGAAAAAAGAGGAGGGCACTTTATGGAGAGGAAGGCCTGAAGGTCCACATTTTTAAGGACCAATGTAATGTTCCCTTCTCCCTGAAGTCTTCCTCAGCTTTCCCAGTCAGAAGCAAGATGATGCCTCTCTCCTATCAAATGTAAGAGGATTCATCAGCAATGTCATCATATTCCCATACACTGTCTTGCACTGTGGTAGTTTTAACAAATGTTTAATCTCCTATTTTGTGTACAGATATATTTCATAAATCCCTGATCCTCTTTTATTATTTTTAATTCCTAGGTGGGTTTGTCTAGGCCTAGGACAAGTCATTTTACACAGTATTTCTAGACAGAGGAGCTGAGGAAGAACAAAGACTGTCTTCTTTCATCAGAACAAATGATGGTCCCCTGAACTATGACCTCAGAGCACCCTGTGGACATATAGAGGTTGTTTTTGACTGTAGGAAAAATACTCTCTAAATCAGATTGCCTATCTTAAGCAAATACTCTATTGATTAGATCATGTGGCTGTTTGAATAACGAGAGTAAATTCATTTTTGCATGGGTCTTTGTCTTCACTACTGATAATCACACCTGGCATTTGTTAACTTCCCCCTTTTTGTTTCAAATAGATATGAGTCATCTGAAGCTAAGAAAAGTTAAATGACTTGCCTAAACAGCAGAAAGTCCCAGTGGGTACAGAGCATATTATATCCAGAAGGGAAAGTTGGATCACTACTAATCTCTTTCTAGAGAAGAATGACTACACTTTTTTTACTATCTTATCTGGGAATTACATTACCCTCCTTCCATTCATCCAGATATAAGCTTCAGAACCATTTCATCTCCTCCTTTGTCCCGAGAATCCAAGATTCCTCCATTCTATTTTGGCAATGTTCAAAACACTCATTTTCTCTGAAAATAATGCCAATTTCACCACCTAGACTATTTAACAATGACATAAATGTTTTAAATAAATATGCCATCCACTTTCTACACTGCCAAAATACTTTTCTTTCTTTCCTTTTTTAAATTAGTATGTCTTCTTTTTTAAAAATTTTTAAATTATTTTTTAAATTATTTTATTGTTGTTCAATTAGAGTTGTCTGCATTTCCCCCCCCACCCCTCTCCACCCCAGCCATCCCCACCTCCCTCCCTTGCTCCCACTCTTGGTTTGTCCATGTGTCCTTTATGAAAGTTCCTGAAAACCCTTCCCACCATGATCCCCTCCTCACTCCCCTCTGGCTATTGTTAGATTGTTCTTAATTTCAATGTCTCTGGTTATATTTTGTATGCTTTTTTCTTTTGTTGATTTTTCCAGTTAAAGGTGAGATCATAGGTATTTGTCCCTTACAGCCTGGCTTATTTCACTTCGCATAATGCTCTCCAGTTCCATCCATGCTGTAGCAAAGGGTAGGAGCTCCTTCTTTCTCTCTGCTGTGTAGTATTCCATTGTGTAAATGTACCATAGTTTTTGATTCACTTATTTACTGATGGGCACTTAGGTTGCAGTATATGTCTTCTTAAGGGAGTTTTAGATGAATTTTTAAAAACATTTTATTTATTTATTTTTAGAGAGAGGGGAAGTGAGGGGGAGAGAGAGGGAGACAAACACCGATGCAAAACATCAATCAGCTGCCTCCTGTAAGCCTTGCCTCATCTGGCAACCCAGACATGTGCCCTGACCTGAATGCAACCTGTGACCTTTCACTTTGTAGCAGGACACTCAACAGACAGCCTTACCAGTCAGGGCCAGAATACTTTTCTTAAAGATTTGAATATTTTACTACTAGATTCAACTATCCGCTGATATATGTACAGGGAAATCCACATTTTATTAAAATGTGCATCTGAATAGTTGGTTCCCTACTTCATATCTAATCATCAGGAAAAGAAGAATCTTGGTTTTTCCAAAACACATCTGTGCTTTTCCAATTCTGTGCTTTTCCTCTTTCTTTTCTCAGCATGAAATCTATACCTAAAAACTTATTGACCTTGTTCCATGCCCCAGGTTCTGTTGTAAGCACTGTGAACACCTTATTTCACTTATTCCTCACAATAACCCTACAAGATGAGTTTTCTTTTTCCATTTTATAGTTGGTACTCAGGTTTAAAATGCTTTCAGAGTTATAAAGTAAGTGACAACAGAATGTGAATCCACCTCTGACGTTAGTTCAAGTGGCACTCTTCACCTTCCCTTTTCAACTGACTGACACGCTCCATCTCAAATGCAAATATTTTGTTCCCCTTCTTATGTTCCTTGTGTCATGACATTTAATTGGCTAGTGTCATGAGGAATTTCTGCCACTAAGCTTATGAGGAATATTTGTCTATAGTTTTTGGCATTGTAATTTTTTCTTTATAATTTCTGTATCCAAGAAATAATGGCCTCATAAAATGAATCAGAAAATATTTTCATGTCTTTTATTTTCCGCTAGAATTTGTATAGCATTGATTTTTTTCCTCTAATGTTTCATAGGTCTTACTGATGAAGCCATCTGGGCCTAGAATTTTCTTTGTAGAAATCATTTTAATTGTAAATTCAATATTTTAATTGACATGGGGTGATTCAGATTTTGTTTCTTCTGGGGTCATATTTTATGTTTTGTTTTAAGGAACTTTTCAATTTAAGCATTAAATTTACTAGCATAAAGGTTTCCATAATATCCATTCAATATCTATAGAACTCTCTCTTTCATTTTGCTGTTTCTGATATTGATAATTTGTATATTTTCTCCTTTTTTTATTGATCAAGCTAGGAGGAGTTTTATGAATTTTATTGACCTTTTTAAAAAGCCAACTTCTTGTTTCTCTTATTTTTTCTTTTTAAATATTTTATTTATTTATTTTTAGAGAGGGAAGGGAGAGGGAGAGAGAGAGAGAGAGAGAGAGAGAGAGAGAGAGAGAGAGAGAAACATCAATGTGCGGTTGCTGGGGGACATGGCCTGCAACCTAGGCATGTGCCCTGACTGGGAATCGAACCTGCGATGCCTGGTTCACAGCCCACGCTCAATCCACTGAGCTATGCCAGCCAGGGCACTTCTCTTATTTTTTCCTACTGCTTTACTCTTTGCTATTTCACTGATTTCCACTTTTTTTCATCCATTCTCCTAAAATAGAGTTTAACATAAGCTTCTCTTTTTAGCTTCTTAAGTTGAAAGCTTGTATCATTGATTTTGGATCTGTTTTCTTCTCTGTGGAAGCACCACCAAGTGCTATAAATTTCACTTTAAGCACTACTTAAGTAAGTTTCATTTAGCAAATTCTGATATATCATGTGTTCATTCTCATTCACCTCAAAATATTTTATGAATCTTCTTTCAATTCTGCTTTGAACAATGGGTTGATTTAATTTCCAAATATTGGTTTAACTCCAAACTGTTTCTAAAAATGTCTAAATAGTTGGGGAAATTTCCACATATGTTTTTGTTTGAATTCTAGTTTAATTTTATTGTTAGAGAGTATGCTTTGGACTGTTTTTATCCTTCAAATTCATTGGGAATTGCTGCATGGCCTATGGTCTATATTGGTAAATGCTGCATGCATACTTGAAAAGATTTTGTGTTATGTTGTGTGGTGTCTCCTTTACATGTCTATTAACTGGTTGATAGTGTTGTTCAAGTCTACTATATTATTCTAATTTTCTGTCTACTTTTCAATTAAATCCTGAGAAAGAAGTATTGAAATGTTCCATTATGATTTTAAATTTATCTGTTTCTCTTTTCAGTTCTGCAAATTTGGATAGCTCATTATTAAGTGCATATATATTTTTAATTGTTGTATTTTCTTAGGTAGAATCTTTTCGCTTCATGAAATGTTTCACTTTTTCTGCAGTAATATCTCTTGGCTAGAAGTTTATTTTGTCTTATACTAATTTAGCAACTCCAGTTGTCCTTTACTTACGGTTTACTTGTACATTGTTTTCTATCCTTGTACTTTCAACCTATATGTGTCTTTGCATTTAAAGGGAGAGCAATGGGGTAGGAGGATGAGGACAGCTGTAACTGAACAACAATAAAAAATAAATTAATAAAATAAAGTATGCCTCTTTTAGCAGGGTATTCAGAGGATAAATAGTGATACAGGGAGAATTGATTTGGGCTGGTGAGCACACAATACAGTATATAGATGATGTGCTATGGAATTCTGCACCTGAAACCTGCATAATTTTGCTAACCAATGTCATCCCAATAAATTTAATAAAAAGGAAAAAGGTTAAAAAACAGTTGATTAACAACCTTTATTGCATTTGCAGCCTTTAATCTGCAGTAATGCCATGTAACAATATATTCACAAGTTCTAGGGATAAGGACATAGACAAACTAGGGGCATTATTGTGCTTACAATATCTCCTCCTTTTTAAAGTATGTTTCTTATAGGCAGCACAGAGTAGAGTCTTGCTTTTTTTAATGCAGTTTCAGATTCTCTGCCTTTTATTTTGTGTTTAGTCTATTTACATCTAATAAAATTATACTGTGGATTTTAAGTCTTTCATTTTGTTGTTATTTCTGTTTTACTGGTATTTCCATTTTTTTTCTCTACCCTTCTTTTCCTGGTTTCTTTTGTGTTGCAAATATGTTGCAGTATATTATTGTAAATCTTGTACTGACTTTTAAAAATATATTTTAGGATATTTATAAAATATTTTAAAATCTATCTAGGATTTGTTTATTTTAGAGTAATTTACCCTTACTTAAAGACAGATGGCCATACATGTAACAGCTATGTACAAAAAAGTTGTAAAATTGTCCTTGGTTTTACAGTGGTAAATTAAAAATATTAAAATTCTCCAATCAAACAAGGTATGCAAGGATTTTTGTGTTGTTCTTTTTGTTAAACTGTGAGAACAAAATAACTTACAGGAATGTAATGATAAGAGCTGAATGAGCATGCCACCAGTGGAGAAAGGGGGTATCTTCCCAGAACCAGTATTTTTCCCCATCCCATCTTTATCTGATGTTGATCAAAACATACCGTTGCCATTTAATTTAAAAAATGCAAGTACATGCATCCAGTTGTGCTTATGCACATACATCCAGTTCCTTTATGTACAATAAAGGAATGGAGAAAGGAAAAATGAAAAAGTGGAGGAAACTATATTGCAGTAATCAAGATGTGGTGGAACTAAATGTACTTTTCTTACTGAGAATGTCTTCTTGGTCTGAAGGAACAGAGTTCTGGAGCAAAGTAGCAGGTTCCCTTATCAGTAGACACCTCCTCTCTGCTGCTGGAACACATCCATTGTGTCTTCATCCTCCATTTCCAGCTGTGCAGGTGTGTCTGTTTCACTGATTGGCTTCCTGTCTAATCAGAATTTGATCTTCCTCCTTGACAAACCCTGTCCTTCCCAATAGGCTTTCATTAGTTTACTAAGTGGGGTATGCTTCTTAGCCTTAAACTGTGTAACAGAACCATCCTGCCCTGCCACCTTCAAATTAACACGATCATTGTTCTCAGTCCTGACTTCTTTCTTGGGAATGTATTCTAAGCATATTAAAGAGAGATGTTTAGTCAGCCATGGTGAGGGCTGGAGTCTCCTCACCTGCTACTTCACAAAAGAGGTACCAGGTTCACACCTAAGGAGCTCATAAGCAGCACCAGAAGGAGTGGAAGGAGCTAGAAGAGTTTTTATTTCTCTGTTTGTGTTGCTAAATATTTACTCATTAAAATGACATTTTTCATTAATTATTCGAACAAATTTTCTTTCATTATTCGAACATAGTTATAGTACTGTTTTGAAGTTTATAGAACTTCAAGCCCTGGGCCCACTTTAAAGTAATTTCTATTGTAGTTCTGCCCCCTGTTTTTGTATAACTTATACAAAAATTATATAAAAATTTTTAGTTTGAAAAGTAGACACTGTAGCAACCATAGGACTCTATTTTGCTCTTCTGAGGACTTTAAGGTTTATTTTAATTTAATTTTAATTTTTATTTTTGTCTAACAGTCTGGAATTTGCTTGGAATCAAATTATGAAAACTGTCTTCATGTGGTGTGTGGTAACTGATGTCATGCTCAGGTATTTTTTACTTTTAGTTGCTGAGTTTTTTGTTTGTTTGCTTGTTTGTTTGTTTTTTTCTGGTATCCTAGATGTCTCCACAGCTCAAGGAGAAAAAAAAATTCCTATGAGAAAAGGGATGTGTGTGTGTGTGTGTGTGTGTGTGTGTGTGTGTGTGACTTGTCTTGATTTGCTCTATGAAACTTCACAAGTGGAGGACTGGTACACGTTGAGCATTACTGCACCACACTGCCACACCGATGGACTTCTCCTTGCCAAGATGCCATGTTTTCACGCATTCTTATCAGTCTTGCCTCCTCTTCCAGAACATGATGGTAATGGGTTTCAGGGTGTTTCAGAAACCATCCAGCCTACCCCAATCTACTTGTCCAAAGAAACAAGAGGTTATTCATTTTGACTCTGGCGAATTTTACGCATTTGGAAGAAATTAAGTCTGCCAACTCTGCCCTAGGTCTTCTCTTTCTCTTCTCTCTTATTCCGTCGGGGTAGGGGATTACCACACTTGGGTGCTTATTTATTTATTATAGGTCAATATAATCACTATTTCCTACCATAATCAAATATGGAATTGTTGGGTTCTTTTCCTGATATCCTAAAATCAGAAATATGAAAACAATTAAAATGATATGGAAAAGATTTAAATAATAGCAAATATTTGCCTAATACAGCATAATTTTTAAGGCATTGTCCCATTTATTTTCTAATGTGATCCATATAATATGTGGAATAGGTGTTATTATAATTCCAATTTTACCAAAATAAGGCTAAATTTTCAAAGTCTCTTAAATAGCATTTATGACATGTAACAATTATGATGCATATTCACAGGGTGCATGAGACAATCATGCTTTAATATTCCTGGGGGCTAAAGCATATTCCATTCAGCTTAGTTTTCCTGGAACTGTGGCAAGGGCCCATATTTATTTTCACTCCAAATTCAATGCTGTTTTTCTTTACATGTTGTTTTGGTAGCTATAATATTGTAGGACTGATACAGATGATATGGAAAAGGTTAATTTTAGAATTCTAATTAAAAATTCAATCTGAAAGTCTAACAATGAAGAATATTCTTATATTTTAAACTTACATTAAGTCCAAAACACATACATTTACTTATAATTACAGTTAAAAACTCACATGTATTTATGTGATATGTAGTAAAATTTAAGCCAGAATATTAATTTTAGCTTATCATTATTTGACATATGAACATTAAGGAAAAAATATAACAGAAATTATTATATTTAATTATGTAGACAAAAGAAATATGACCAAAGGGAAAATTTAAGTACATTAAAGAGAGATCACCAGGGCACCAGACCATGCTGAAATAATTTCCACTCTGTGTGGTGAGCACCTGCAAGCAACTTGTACATTATGGTTGGCATTGATGCTCACAGTTAGCCATCAACCTTAGAGATGACACCATGAATGAACAGGCCAGTAGCAATACTCAATTACAATAGGAGGGCCCATATAACCCACAAAAGGGATGCTCAAGGAGCACCTGGCTCAGGTGATTAAGAAGATTGCACCACTTGGTTCCACGGGACACCTACTATATCAGGCCACCCAACCAAGACTGGAAGTCATAGCAGATTTACCTAACACATAGAAACAAACTCAAAGAGGCAGCCAAAATTGGGAGGCAAAAAAACATGCTCCAAATGAAAGAACAGGAGAAATCAGAAAAAGAGCTCAATGAAATGGAGGTCAGCAATTTACCAGACACAGAGTTCAAAAGAAAGGTTATAAGGATGCTCAAGGAACTTAATAAAAAGAACAAGGATCTCAGTGAGAAATACAACAGTATGATAAATGACATAAAGACCATAAAAACATTCAGAAATAAAGAATACAATATCTGAAATGAAGAATTCACTAGAAAGAATGAACAGCAGGCTAGATGCAGCAGAGGATCGAATCAGCAATTTGGAAGACAGGGTAGCATAAGACTCAATCAGAGAAGCAAAAGAAAAAAACTATTTTAAAGAATGAAGGTAGTTTAGGAACATTTGGTACAACATGATGCATACCACCATTCACATTATAGGGCTACCAGCAGGAGAAGAGAGCAATCAAAGGATGGAGAACCTATTTGAAGAAATAATGACTGAAACCTTCCTGAACCTAGTGAATGAAAATACACATATGTTCAGGAAACTCAGGGAGTCCTAAACAAGATGAACCCAAAGACTCCCACACCAAGACACATCATAATTAAAATGGCAAATGTTAAAAACAAAGAGAGAATTTTAAAAGCTGCAAGAGAAAGACATGTAGTTGTATACAAAGTACCTTTTTTTCGGAACATAAGACACACCTAGGTTTTAGAGGAGGAAAATGGGGGAAAAATTTTGGAGCAAAAAATGTGGTAAAATATTTAATAACATAAATAACATAATATTTCACCGATGTAAATGTAAACAGAACTCAACAGCAGCATTAATGACCATTATTCCTCCCAAATTTGGCGGGGGAGTGCATCTTATTGTCTGAAAATTACGGTAACTCTCATGAGACTGTCAGCTGATTTCTCAACAGCAACATTTCAGGCCTGGAGACACTGGCATATTTATTTAAAGGGATGAAAAGAAATGACCTACAATCAAGACTACTTTAAACAGCAAGGCTATCATTTAAAATTGAAGAACTTCCCAGATTTTAAAAAAAAATTGCTAAAGAAGTTTGTTACCACCAAACCAGTATTTCAAGATATGTTAAAAGTCTTCTTGAAGAAGAAGACAAATACTAGAGGAACATATTTAAAGATTAAGATGGCAATAAACACATACCTACAAATAATCACTTTAAATGTAGATGGCTTAAGTGCTCCAATCAAAAGACATAGGGTATCTAAAATAAGAAAAGAAGACCCATATTTATGCTATCTATAAGAGATCCACCTCAGAGTGAAAGATACACACAGCTAAAAGTTAAGGGATAAAAAAAAAAGGTATTTCATGCAAATGGAAATGGAAAAAAAAGCTGGGGTAGCAATACTTATATCTGACAAAATAGACTTTAAAATCAAAGCTACAGTAAGAGACAAAGAAGGATACTACAGAATGATAAAAGGAGAAATCCAACAAGAGGACAAAACCCTTGTAAATATTTATGCATCCAGCATAGGAGGACCTAAACATATAAAGCATATCTTAATGAACATCATGGGAGAGATTGACAGTAGTAAGTCTTAGTGTTCAATTTTAACACCCAATTGTCATCAGTGGATAGATCTTCCAGACAAGAAATCAACAAGGAAAAGGCAGCCTTAAATAACACACTGGGTCAGATGGATTTAATTGATGTTTCTAGAGCATTTCACCCCAAAACAGTAGAATATACATTCTTTTCAACACTTCATGGAACATTTCCTAGAATAGGCCACACATTAGGACACAAAACAACTCTCAATAATTTTAAGAAAATTGGAATCATGTCAAGTATGTTCTCTGACTGTAATGGCATGAAACTAGAAATGAATCACAATTAACTGAAAATACCCAAAAACATGGAGGCTAAATAACATGTTACTAAATAGTAAATGGGTTAACCAAAGATCAAGGAATAATCAAAATACCCTGAAACAAATGTAAAGAAGATCACAACAACCCAAAATCTATGAGACACATTAAAAGTGGTCCTAAGAGAGAAATTTGTAGAATTACCAGCCATCCTCAAGAAACAAACAAAAAGATTGAGCCAAAAAAGAAAAAAAATGAAAACATTGAGCCAAAAAGAAAATCTCAAGTAAACAATCTAACTTTACACTTAAAGAAACTAGAAAAAGAACAACAAACAAAGCCCAAAATGAGTAGAAAAAAGCAAATAATAAAGATCAGAGCAGAAATAAATGAAAACAGAATCTAAAAAAATAAAATGATACAAAAAAATCAATGAAACCAAGAGCTGATTCTTGGAAAAGATAAGACAGACAAAACTTTAACTAGACTCATCAAGAAAAAAAGAGAGAGAAACAATAATCAAAATCAGAAATGAAACAGAAGTAGCAACTGACACTAAAGAAATACAGAGTTTTAAGAAAATATTTTTAACAACTATATGCCAACAAATTGGACAATCTGTAAGAAATGGATGTATTCCTAGAAACATAAATCTTCCAAAACAGAATCTGAAAGAATCAGAACATCTGAATAGATCACTTACAACTACAGAAATTAAACAGTAATAAAATAATTCCCAACAAAAACAAAGTCCTTGACTGGATTATTCTACAGGAAAATTATACCAAACATTCAAAGAACTAATACCTCTCCTTATCAAACTATTTCAAAAAATTCAAGAGGAGGGAACACTTTGAAATTCATTTTATGAAGCCAGCATTATCCTAAATCCAAAACCAGATAAAGATGAAATACAGAAAGAAAATTATAGGTCAATATCCCTAAGGAAGACAGATGCTAAAATCCTCAATAAAATACTAGCAAACCAAATCCAGCAATATATTAAAAAGATCATACCATGATCAATTGGGATTTATTCTGGGGATGCAAAGTTGGTACAATATCTGCAAATAAATAAATGTGTTACACCACATCAACAAAATGAATGGTGTACACATAAATTACAAGATCATATCAATAGATGCAGAAAAAGCATTTGATAAAATCCAGCATCCATTTATGATAAAATCTGTCAGCAAAGTGGGAATAGAGGAAACACTGATGGATGTAATAAAGGCCATATATTACAAACCCACAGCCAACATCATACTCAATGGGAAAATACTAAAGGTGTTTCCTTAAAAATCAGGGACAACACAGAGATGTCTACTTTTACAATTCTTATTCAACATAGTACTAAAAGTCCTAGTCACATCAGATGACAAGAAGGAATAAAAGGTATACAAATTGGAAAGGAAGAAGTAAAACTCTCATTATTTACAGATATAGTACTGTATATAGGAAACCCTAAAGATTCTAACAAAAAGCTACTAGAACTGATAAATGAATTCAGTAAAGAATACAAAGTTAATATTTGGAAATCAGTTGCAATTCTATACACCAATAATTTAACTCTCCAAAAGGAAAAATAAGAAAACATTCCATTCACAATTGCTTCAAAAAGAATAAAATACTTGAGAATATATTTAACTAAGTATTAAAAGACCTATACTTGGAAAATTATAAAACAATGAAGAAATTGAAGAAGATACAAATAAATGGAAGCACATGCTGTGTTCATGAATAAGAAAAATTAACATCAGTACAATTCCTACCAAGATACTAATGGCATATTTCACAGAACCAGAAGAAAAATGTCAAAAATTTATATGGAACCACAAAGAAACTCTAATAGCCAAAGCAATTTTGAAAAAGAAAAACAAAATTGGAGGAATTATGCTAACTGATATTAAACTATACTACAAGCTCATAATAATCAAAACACCATGGTACTAGCATAAAAACAGACACATAGATCAATAGAACAGAATAGAGAGCCCAGAAATAAACCCACACTTTTATGGTCAATTAATCCTTGACAGAGGAGGCAAAAACAGACAGTGGAGTAAGAACAGTGTATTCAATGAATGATGTTAGAAAATTGGACAAATAACAGCCAAAAACAACAACAAAAAAACTAAACCACATTCTTACACCATACACAAAAATAAACTCGAACTGGAATAAAGACTTAAATGTTAGACTCAAAACCATAAAAATCCTAGCAGACAACACGGGCCATAAAATCTCAAACATTTCTCATACCAGTAATTTTTCAGATTCATTTCCTCGGGCAAGGAAAACAAAAGAAAAAATAAACAATTGGGACTACGTCAAACAAAAACATTTTTCCTCATTCTTTTCTTTTTCTTTTTTTATTGTTGCTCAAGTACAGTTGTCTCCATTTTCCACCCACCACTCCCCACTTGCACCACCAATCCCCACCTCCCATCCTCAGTCCTTCCCCTGTTGGCTTTTGTCCATGTATCTTTCATGTATGTCCCTAGAAAACCCTTCCCCTATTTCGTATTATCCCTTTCCCCCTTCCCATCTGGTTACTGTCAGTTTGTTCTTTATTTCAATGTCTCTGATTATATTTTGCTTGCTTGTTTGTTTTGTTGATTAAGTTCCACTTACGGGTGAGATCATATAGTATTTGTCTCTCACGGCCTGGCTTATTTCACTTAGCATAATACTCTCCAGTTCCATCCATGCTCTTGTGAAGGGTAGGAGCTCCTTCATTCTTTCTGCTGTGTAGAATTCCATTGTATAAATGTACCACAGTTTTTTGATCCACTCCTTTACTGATGGGCGCTTAGTTGCTTCCAACACTTGTGCTGCTATGAACATTGGGGTACATAGGTTCTTTCGCATTGGTGTTTCAGGATTCTTAGGGTATAATCCCAGCAGTGGAATTGCAGGGCCAAAAGACAGTTCCATTTTTAGTTTTTTGAGGTAATTCCATACTGTTTTTCACAGTGGCTGTACCAGTCTGCATTCCCACCATCAGTGTACTAGGGGTCTCTTTTCTCCACAACGTTGCAGCACTTGTTATTTGTTGATTTGTTTATGATGGCCATTCTCACCAGTGTGAAGTGGTATCTCATTGAAGTTTTTGCCCAGAAAAGGAAACCATCAATGAAATGAAAAGACAACCCACTGAATGGAAGAACATGCCACAGGTGATACATCTGATAAGGGGTTAATATCCAAAGTTTATAAAAAACTTACACAACTCAACACCAAACAAGCAAAACCCAAACAATCCAATTAAAAAATGGGCAAATGAGCCAAATAGACACTTCTCCAAAGAGGACATAGAGATGACCAATACACATATGAAAAGATGCTCAACATCACTAATCATTAGAGAAATGCAAATTAAAACCACAATGAGATATCACTTTACACCTGTCAATAAATCAACAAACAACTGCTGGCAAGGTTGTGGAGAAAAGGGAACTCTGTTGCACCGTTGGTGGGAATGCAGACTGGTGCAGCACTGTGGAAAGCAGTATGGCGTTACCTCAAAAAATTAAAATGGAACTGCTTTATTACCCACTGATTTGACTTCTGGGAATTTACCCAAAGAAAACGAAAACACTAATCTGAAAGATGCATGCACTACTATGTCCATTGCAGTGTTGCTTACAATAGCCAAGGTCTGGAAGCAGCCGCAGTGCCCATCATGGGTAAAAAATGAGTGGGTAAAAACGTTATGGTACATTTGCACAATGGGATAGTACTTGGTGGTAAAAAAAGAAAGAAATCTTACCTTTTGTGACAGCATGGATGGACTTGGAGAGTATTATGCTAAGTGAAATAAGCCAGAGAAAGACAAATACCATATGATTTCACTTATATGTGAATCCAATTAACAAAATAGACTAGTGAAAAAAATAGAAACAGACTCATAGATACAGTCACCAGGCTGAAAACTGTAAGAGGGGAGGGCTTTGGGGGAGGAGGTGCTGGGTGAAAAGGGTGAAGGGATTAAGAAAAAAAAAAAGGAAAAGGAAAAAAAATTATGAAAACATCATAGTCAATTCTTTGGCAGTGGAAACTGTTTTGACAACAAATAAAACAATGCTTTTATTAACAATAATAATTACTGTAATTTATTGAATACATATTTTGTAATAGGTGCATAATTAGATGTTTTATGTTTATTACCCTTTTCTATTAGCTTTATAACATTGTTGCAAATGTGATTAATACATTTGAAAAGTGGCTATCAATTTGCACATGCACATAAAAATTAGTCTTCCAGTCTAGAATTATTTTTCTACTTTCTATTAAATACAAACAATACCTTTCACTGAGTTCTGTATACATTAGGAACTCAGCAAATGTTGATTTGCTAATAAGTAAATGTAAGAAATTCCAAAATCTCATTAGTCTAGCTCTGAGAGCTAAAAACAAAGACAACAAATAATTGTATATTATCTTGTCCACTTTTATAACGATTCAAAAAAAAGGTGATGTCTCCTTTAAGAAACAGTGCCATTACAAGTGTGTCTGAAGAGCAAACCTAGTCTTTTTAAAACAAGACTCTGTAATGTGTTCATCTGTGTTAACGTGATGAAAAAGACTGAAGACCAAACAATGTCCAACAGGAATAGATTAATAGTTCTCTTGAGCTCCACTGGAATCAGTTCCTACCCAAAGCAATGACCTATGCCTTAATTATAAAAGTAAAAGTTTGTTGAGTCTAGCTGAGCTGGGAAAGCGAGATCCATGATTCAGGTTCACTTGGGGAAACCATAAAAATGAGCATGTGCTCACGGAAATGACTCATTAATTTGGCAAAGTTTTCACTTAAATCAGTGGCCATATACAAAAATAGAAATATATAAGCTAACAGTGCAACTGCATAGACCATAAGTGGTATTTGGTGTTTAAACAGTAGCTATACTGAATTTAACACACTCATATGGGGATGCTGATAAAGTAAAACAAGAAAAAACTTTGTGACATAAGTGATAATTTCTTTGATACCAGTCATAATTTTTAAATGAGTAAGGAGAAACTGATTATAAATTTGTTAATATGGTACACAAATGATTAAGAAAAAAATCATTATAGCTACTGTTGAATAGAGTTCTTAAAATATTTTTAATGAGATTCATTTCTAAAAAATATTTTATTGGTTGAATCAGTTTGGATTGTAGACATAGTTGCCCATGCCCAAATGCACTAGCATTTTCCATGTCAAAATATTTTTTTTCCTGACACTACCTAACTATTAGCAGCTGTCTATGTGAGAATAGAGGGGGGATTGTTTGCACTTCACTCAAAGATTAATGAGATTTTGCAGCTTCAAAAGAAGTTTTCAGCTCTGGCTTTCTGACAGGCACCTCCTTCTTGTCTCCTTTAATTTTATTGACACTTTTTCAACATAATTATTTATTCTGTGGCATATCAAAATAGTCTACAAAGCAAAAGTTTTTATTGGAAATACAATTTTGCTTGCTCTTAAATCTGCCCAAGTACACTGCTCTCTTTCTCTCATTTACCAACTAGCATTGTAATCATTCCAATCACTGCTTTTTGGTTTTGCTTAAATATTTAATGCTGGTTAATGGAGATATGGAAAAGAGGTGAAAGAGAGAGTTGAATTTATTCTATTTTTTTTTCCTGGTTGCATATTTTTTGGTAAGAGAGACAGAAAGAGAGAGAGAGGTAGTAAAATTTCAATGGTACGAATTAAGTTGTGAAATAGTAAAATTATCCACAAGTGTAATCATCTGACCTGTTATTAGAGCTACAACAAGGGTAGCATGAAGCTTATAAACCTATATGGGAAATCAGCATGACCTTCGCCAGGCCTGACCTGCTTCTGATCACTCGCTTTTACTTCCCTTCAAAATCCTTGTGTTTGCTGGTCACTTTTTCACTTTGTGTGTAATTCCAGCAGGACACATTCCAGATTCCGAGAATTAAACTTAAAAAAAAATATATATATCCCAATCTTAATCCCAGAAAACTACTGTGGTTGTTGACAATCCCATTTGAAACTTACACGTGGAGAAACAGAAGACCCAGTCTAGCCAACGTAATATTGAAGGAGAAGATAAAGTGAGTGGACTGACACTGCCCAACTTTAAGACTTACTTTAAAGCTCCAGTAATTAAAACAGTATGGTATTAGAAAAAGAACAGACAAGTATATCAATGGTATAGGATAGAAAGCCCAGAAATAAACACACATAAATATAGTAACTGAACTTTGACAAAGGAGCAAAGATTATACAACGAAGAGGATACTCTTTTCAATGAATACTGCTGGAACAAATGGACATCCATACCAAAGGAAAAAAAAAAGAATCTAGACACAGATATTACATCTTCACAAAAATTAACTCAAAATGGATTGCACCTAAATATAAAATACAAGATGTTAAACTCCTAGAAGATCAATACAGCAGTTTAACTGAAATTTAGAAAAATATTTGGGAATGTGTCAATTAAACAAAGGAGAATTTACCAAAAAATTCTACGTAATACAAAAAAAATTAAGCAAATACATACAAATGGCACCTAGAGAAATTACAAGAACAAGAGTCTTATGGTAATTTTTTTATCAAGCAAAAAAAGGACCCATTTATAAAGAACTCATAAAAGATAGTTGCTGGTGATAGCATTGCATACACTGTTACTGTATTTTAAGAGTTTTAATTCTGATGGGCTGAATACAAGAGTTTACCAGGCTCATACATTTGCTCTATAAAGATGAAAACACCAAGCAATCTTCAGTGTGAACCATCAATATAATCACTGTCTTGCAGATCCTATTCTTGGATATTATGGTAGGGCCTATTGGAGACCAAGACTTCCACATGCATTCTAGATTCCTCCACCATTCCCTCCTGCTTCTCAAGAACATCACTCCTGCAATTACCCGGCACCCATACAGTCCTCAGTCTCTTCCCTCTCCAATCACTGATAAATCAGCCTACAAACATACCTTTGTATCTCCATTTGGAGTGCAAAACATCGCTGCCATACTCCTTTTCAAGAACATCATGTTTCATTATTCTGCTCCACTTCAGAGCCTAATTTCTTGAAAAATTTAAATAGTGTCAATGGCTCATCTATTTTTCTCTCAAACTTTTCCATTAAGGATTCTGGTCTTACCACTCCACTGACAAAACTCCTGTGAACTGCTGGAGAGTTCTATGTTGCCAGATCCAAGCATCTCATCTTCATCAACAATGTTCACATAGCTGAGCCCTTCTTCCTTCTTAAAAAATGTTCTTCTTTGGTTTCTATGACAACGCATTCTCTTGCCTTTGTTCTGCTACTTTACTAGATACTCCTTTGTCTTCTTGATTGGCTGCTCTTTCTCATTTAACTTTGGTGTGTCCCAGAGCTTGGTCTCAGGTCCCTTTTTTTTCTCTGTATGTCTCCCTAGATCATACTCTGACTCATTCTAAAAGCATTAAATGCCATTAGTTTGTTGATGATTTTCAAATCTTCCCTTTAAACTCCAGATATATATGCCAATGTCCATTTGATATCTCTACTAGATTCCCACAGGCATCTCAAACTTAACATGCCCCTTCCTTCCCAAACTACTCCTTGTTCAGTGTTACTTCACCCACTACAGTCCATGCCACTGTGTAAGCCTAAAACCCAGGTGTCCCCTTCATCCTCAGCTTCTTGTATCCAAACCATTATAAGTCATGTGACCTCAGTCTCAAAAATGTGTCCTAAATCTGTTTACTTAACTTCCCATCTTTACTCCCAACACCCCAATCCAAGTCACCATTACTTCTCATGGCAAACTATGACAATACTCACCTAAGTGGATACCAAGCTTCTATCATCACCCTCTTTAATCCATTCTCAACCCAGCATCCAGTTGTCATCCCCATGTAAGCCCCTTAGTAGCATATCCTAGTACTTAAGGAAAATTCCCGCTCTGTGCCCTAACAAGAGTAGATTATCTGCCCTCTGCTTACATCTCTGCTCTCACTTCCTATTCTCTCCACCTTACCAGCTACACATGCTTTATTTTTCCCCCTCAATGTTAACTGTGTTTTTCCTTTAGACTTTTGTAGTAGCCATACCTATCTTCTGTGAATATCCGTCCCCTCAATTTTAGTATAGCTGGCTCCATTTTATCAGTCAGGCCTCATCTTAAATATCACCTTCTCTGAGGTGCTCTCTACAGGTACCCAGTCTAAATTAGAGTATCTTGTTCCCAGAATTGTTTTCTCATTTTTTAAAGTAGCAGCTGCTTTGATGATACGTCTATGTGTTCCCATTGCATTGCCTTTTTAAGAAAATAATTGAATTGTGTTCTGAAAAACAACAGAGCTAGGCAGAGAATAAAGTGGATTTTAATTAGGAATTATTACAGAATGGGAAAAGAGATGTCATTATTGGTTTGGGCTCAATTCCTAATTTAGCAAAGACAAATGTGGATTTATAAGCAAAAACCAGGGTTAGTGTTGGAAGAGGCAGATGAAAAATTACTAAGAAGAAACATCCAGATTAAAGTGGGATTTCTGATTAAACCATCTTGACAGGATTCTTGCCAAAGGTATGCCAGGACAGTGAGATATCACCTAGGAGATGCTGAAGATAAGAAATTGTTTATATGTCAAGGATATAGACTCTGGCTAAACTGGCCCTGCAGGATTCTTACCAAAACTGTGATCTTGAAGACATGCCCAAGGATGGTACCTAGTCAGGCTCCAAGGACCCTGTATAGAGTTTGACCAATGAGAGTCTTTGTCAGCTGCAATAGAGTTGACCTTAAACAATGTAGGGGTTAGGGGTGCTGTCCATGCCCTTCATCCTGTGCAGTTGAAAATCTGCATATAACTTTAGAATCCCCCCAAAACTAACTATAATTGTCTCTCAGTATCCATGGGAGATTGGTTCCAGGATCCCCGCAGACACCCAAATCTGTAGGTGCTGATGTCCCTTATCTAAAATGATATATAAGGATGCATACAGTGAGCCCCCTGCACCCATGGACTCCTAACTACAGACCGAACAGACTGATGTGACACCCAGGATATGGAGGGGTGATAGCTATGGAAAAAATCTGCATATATGTGGACCTGCATAGGTCAAGCTCATGTTGTTCAAGGGCCAACTGTGTATCTAAAATGTAAAATTGATTGTTTGTTTGCCTCTATAATTATTTTGGCTGCATAGCTCTAAATACAATTGTATGATGTTCTTTGTGTCAAAGAGTATGTTCATTCTTTTTAATGGATTACCTTCTAAAATTAAAAATTTTTTTTCTCCCATTGTAAAATAGTATCTCAGATATTAAATTCTGACCAATAAAGGAGGTTAGCACTGGTTTCACAAGTCTTTACTGCTAGTCCTTTTTGTCCTTCTCCTATGGGAAATTTCTTTATTCTTTATTTTGTACCAAAATACTGAAAACTATTTACTTCAATTTTCAAAAAGATGATCACAAAAAAACTTATATAGAATCAACTCAGGAAAGCAAATATATAATAACAACTAATTACTTCCTATTTATGCTCATTTATTTTCAGCCAGACTTATGAATATCGTACTTTCAAGCGATGTATCTGTTGTTCAACACTTTGGAAATGGAAAGATAAAATTTCCCACACAAAATAGGTTCCTTTTAAATATCTAAATATCTAACACTTGAATGTACATTGCTTTGTTGATTCTTTAGGTAACAGTTATTGTATTGCTCAGATTCAGCTGGATTATACCCTAGTAGCAATGACCCTGGAACCCAGGCTGATGGAATCCCCATCATTTTATAATATTGCCAGTTGCTGCATCAGGAGGAAGACATGGTAACAAATGGCACTCTAATTTTTAAAAACTTCTGTCCCAAAGCGACACACATCACTGATCCAGCCCATTCCCCAAAGCAAGTATGACTACGTTGCCTAACATTAAAGGGAAAGGAGAGAACACGTCTGCCATGAGCTGAGGAAAACCACCACCCTGGTAAACAGCCCCAATGATACCCACAACAATAACATGTAAAATTAGCAAAGGATCATGTATAATTGATTAAATTAACAAGAATCCAGCCAATGGTACTTTGCTTGCATAATGTCAAGTATCAAAGAGCTTAGGGATCTGTCATATAGGTTTGGGCTAGATGAGAATCATGTCTCTTTGACTTTATGAGTCTCTTGAACCCATTATTTCCTTTTCATTTTTATTGTCCTCATAGTATTTATTTTCTCACATGGGATACTACAGTTGTCTGCTTGAATACATCTTCTCTATTATGGTCCATCCTGATTAATTCTCTACAAACTTGCCTTCATCATGTGAGTCCCTTGCCAGCAAACTAAACAAAAACAAAAGACAGTTAAAAATAAGTCAAACTCCTTAGCTTGACCCTCCACACCTTTTGCAATCTACCATCAATTTGCCTTTTACTCCTTATCAGCCTGTAGGATCTATAATTGCAACCACATCACTAGCTCACTTGCCTTCAAATATTTATCATTTTTTCCTGCATTGTTGCTAAAATAGTTTCATTGCTTCAAATTCTCATTCCATTTCTGTATTGCTGAGAATTTAACCTATTCTTCAGGACATAAATAAACTTCTAATTCTTCTATGAAGCTGTATTCTATCAACAATTGCCGACCTGGCTGGTATAGCTCAGTGGACAGAACATGGGCCTGGGAACCAAAGGGTCGCTGGTTTGATTCCCAGTTGGGGCATGTGCCTGGGTTGTGGGCCAGGACTCCAGTAGGGGACGTGCAAGAGGCAACCACACATTGATATGCCTCTCCCTGTCTTTCTTCCTCCCTTCCCCTCTTTCTAAAAATAAATACATAAAATCTTTAAGAAAAGAAAACAGTTGCCAAGGAAGCTTGACATTAATCTCAGGCATGACTTTGTAATACAATGCTTGCTTGCTTAGTTAATTAATTTTATTGAGTCTTTAATATATTTCATGTAATGTGATAGTTGCATGTGTTAGATTTTCTAGTAGACATCTCAGATTTGCCATGTCTAAAACCAGACTCTTGAGTTTTGCTCCCAAACCTGCTTCACTCTTCTCCATCTCAGTTGTGGGTAACCCCATTCACCCAGTTGTGTAAGTGATAATCCCAGAGAACTCCTTGTCCTGCCTTTTCTCATACTCCATATTCAGTTATCAGCAAATCACCTTGAAAATATCCCAAGTCCAATAACTTCTCACCACTTCCATTCCTACCACCCTAGTTCAAAACATCATTATCACCCTTCTTGATTATGCAGCCTGCTAAATAGTCTTTCTGCTCCCACTTTTGAACTTCTTAGTCTATTTTCCAATATGTCAGACTGTGCTTTTGTCCATTCAAAATTACTCCGATGACTCCTTATCTTACAGTAAAATCCATAGCTTGTTCTATTATACATAAAGCAAAAATGTTAGTCTTTTTCTATCTCTTAGACTTCATTCCCTTTCCTCCCTTAAGTCCAGCCTCTTTGTTCCCTTTGCCGTGGTAGGCAGGCCAAGTCCATACAGCCACAGTGCATTTGTACTGGCTTTTTCTTCTTATTTGGCACACCCTTCGTATAACTGCCTGGGTACATTCTACCCTTCATTCAAGTCTCTTCTTCAGTGACATCTTGTCATAGAGGCTTTCTCTGATGGCTCTAGAAATCTTGCTTTTAACTTATCATTGTCTGCATTCTCCATATCTAATGTTTATTACTTGACTCTCTACCTTTCCTCCCACCACTGGTGGAACACAAGCTGGATGAAAGCAGGGACTTTATTGCTGTTCATTGCTATAACGACAGTGATTAGAAAAATACCTGTAGATAGAGGGGAGCTTCTGGCCAAGAAGGAGGCATAGGTACATATGCTTCACTTCCTCTCACAACCGAAAAGAGGAATAATGAACAATTTAAAAACAAAGAACTGCCAGAAAATTGAACTGTATGGCAGTCTGACAACCAAAGAGTTAATGAAACATTCATCCCAACCAGTAGGAGGGGTGTAGATGGACTGCTGTGACTGCGAGGAAGCAGGACAAGGAGGCAGCTGGCAGACCAGCAGGAGAGGAGCGGCTAGCAGACCCTAGCAGACCCTAGCAGACCCGGTGGGCGAAGGGGTGGCTGGCGACCTGGCAGGTGAGGGGGCAGCTGTAGGACTGGGATATCACACATTCACCAGAGAAGCCTAGAGGAACAACTGGGGAGCAAGGCAGACCACACAACCCAGGGTTCCAGCCCAGGGAAATAAAGCCTCAAAACCTCTTACTGAAAAAACCTGTGGAAGTTGAGCCATGGGAAAAGCTCCCAGCCTCACAGGAGAGTTCATTGGAGAGACCCACAGGGACCTAAAATGTACACAAGCCCACCTACCTGGGAATCAGCACCAAAAGAACCCAATTTACTTGTGCATAGTGGGGGAAGTGACTGAAAGCCAGGGGTGAGTCGAGTAAGAGCATTGGTCCCTCTCTGACTCTGCCCCCACAACCCAGTATTGTAGGTAGCCCCACCCTGGTGAATACTTAAGGCTCTGCCTCTTACAATGTAACAGGTGAGCCAAGACAAAGAAATATGGCCCAAATGAAAGAACATGTCAAAGCTCCAAAAATAGCAATAAGTGATGAAGATATAGCCAATCTAGATGCAGGGTTTAAGGCACTGGTGATCAGGATGCTCACAGGAATAGTTAACTATAGTTACAAAACAGAGGAAAAAGTGAAGGCCATGTAAAATGAAGTAAAGAAAAACATGCAGGGACTCAACAGTGAAGGGAAGGAAACAAGGACTCAAATCAACAATTTGGAACAAAAAGAAGAAATAAACATTCTACTGGAACAGAATGAAGAAACAAGAATTCAAAAAAATGAGAAGCTTAGGAAACTCTGGGATAGTTTTAAACATTCCAACATCTGAATCATAGGTATGCCAGAAGGAGAAGAGGAAGAGCAAGAAGTTGAAAAGTTATTTGAAAAAATAATGAAGGAAAACTTCCCCAGTCTGGTGAAGGAACTAGACATGCAAGTCCAAGAAGCTCAGAGAGTCACAAAGAAGTTGAATCCAAAGAGAAACACACCAAGGCACACCATAATTACATTACACAAGATTAAAGATAAGGAGTGAATCTTAAAGGCAGCAAGAGAAAAGGAGACATTTACCTACAAAGGAGTGCCCATAAGACTATCAGCTGATCTCTCAAAAGAAAACTTACAGGCAATAAGGGGCTGGAAAGAAGTATTCAAAATCATGAAAGGCAAGGACCTACATCCAAGATTACTCTATCCGGCAAAGTATCATTTAGAATGGGAGGGCAGATAAAGTGCTTCCCAGATGGGGTCAAGTTAGAGGAGCTCACCATCAACAAGCCCTTGTTATATAAAATGTTAAAGGGACTTATGTAAGAAAAATAAGATCAAAACTATAAACAGTAAAATGACAACAAGATCACAACGATCAACAACTGAACCTAAAAAACAAAACAACAACAAAAAAAACACCCAAAAGCAAACTAAGCAAACAAGTAGAACAGGATCAGAATCAGAGAAATGGAAATTATGTGGAGGGTTATCACATGGGGGCGATAATGGGTGAAAAGGTACAAGAATAAGAAGTATAATTGGTAGGCACAAAACAGACAGGGAGAGGTTAAGGATAGTATAGGAAATGTAGAAGCCAAAGAACTTACATGTATGACCCATGGACATGAACTAAGGCATGCTGGAAGGTGGGGGTGCAGGTTGGAGGAGAATAAAGGGGAGAAAAAATGGGACAACTTTAATAGCATAATCAATAAAACATACTTAAAAAAGAAAAATACCTGTAATAAAGTCATAGATCAATAGTTTTATTAAATGAATGAATGGATAAGGAAAATAATATATTAATGTAGCTCATATTATAGCATTTCTTTCTATATTTGATTTTCTTATATAATTCAGGCATATTTTCTAGTTTTTGAAACTGTGAAGTTTCCAAAAGCAACACATGTATATAAAATCAGAAAAATCTGTATGCCAGTATTTCCTAGATCCATGTCTTTTTTCCTTGTATTCCTTCTGACCAGAATGTATACTGGAAACTTTATGTAAATATTCCAGGCAATTACAGCTGGACCTGCACTCAATGGCCAAGAATATAGATGTTGTAATCAGAAAAAAAAGGTCCAAGTCTCTGTATCTGTAGGGTTGGTATGAAGATTAATAGAGATACTACATATAACTATCTTAATAAAGTGTTATATACATAGAAAGCACTAGAAATGGTAGTAATTGTCAATGTGAATATTTTTATTATCCATGGAAGACTGAAGAGCTTTCTGTACATGACATTTATAACATATTTATCACCAAAGTATAAGAATCAGACTGACAATGTATGTCATGTCAGCTTTAAAACATCACATAATTTGTTCTGATTTCCTCATGGGAAAAAAGGATTTGTGGGAATAAGAGTCTAATGACCTTGATGTTTCTGCTAGATATTGTCAGGGATGGGTTATACAAAAGATGGCTTTTGAGCACTTGAAAAGAATGAAATGTTAGTAAGGACCAGCAAGAGCTCATCAAGGACAAGTCATATCTTCAAATTCATGCTCAGGATTGAAAACTAGAATATCTAGGTTAGTAGATCAGGAGAATATAAAAGCTACATGTATTTCCTGATATACTTACTTTTCTGTGACAATTTGAGGTCTCCAGTTGGAGAAAGTGTACCAGGTGAAAGGAAGGCAACATATGCTAACAACCGGTTCAAAATGTGTACCTTCCAATGTTGATTATCAGCAGATCAGCATCACTAGGAAGCAGGCCCCACATGGAATTCCACAGGGCTTTGCTTGGGTCAATATATCATCACATATGCATTTTAAATAAAGAAAACAAAATTATTAAATTTGTATGTGGTAAATATTTGGAAAAGATTGTCAAAAAGATTAATAAAGATATCAAATTTCAAATTGGTTTCTATAAACTGACAGAGGATTGAATGCAACAGAATAAAATGTACTGGGCTCCTGATGGATTCAGGATGGGCGAGGTAGGCTTTCTGACTTGGTGACAGCTCATATGAAATGTCTTGGGACCAATAGTGAGGAGAACGCCTTCAGGAAAAGCACAATATTAGAAGTCATCAGACCTGTGTGTGAACTTAACTTCCTCTTGATCACTCACTGCACAATCTTGGGTGAACTGCTTAACCATTTTGAACTTTAGTGTCCTATCTTTAAATGGGAATAACAATCACTTGTGAAAAATCTCAGTTGTGGAGGGATGATGGTTTTATGAGATTAATTTTTTTCCTCTCTATTTAGTTTCTCCTTTTCCTTCCTATATAGCTTCTGGAAATGAGGGGGCAGGGGAAAAACCAAAAGGCTTCAGGATGTCTGGATTTGTTTTTCATAACCTTAGCACTAAAATAATTGAGAGGGTTTGGGGTACAGACAAAATGTTGAAACACAGCAGAGAACGAGAAGCTACAGCTCCTCCCTGAAGACAGAGGGGAAGGAAGAGGGATGGAGGGGTGGGGCATGTTGAGAGGAGGAGCAGAGTGGTTTCCCGCACCCAGCCTCTCAGACAGAAACCTAGAGAGGAGTCAAGGCCCCCTAGAGAGAGAGAAAGGCTGCTTGGGACTAGGCTGATGGACAGTGATGACCCATCTGGAAGTCAAGACAGAGCCACTAACCTGGAGGGGCCTTACGACAAGACTGACCACTCCTATGTGGACCGATGGCCAGGGACTAGACGGCTTGACAGCTGCTGACGCACAGAACTCCAGGACCACACTTCCTCTCCCCCTTGCTGAAGAGAGCAGCAAGCCTGTGAGAGGCAAAGAATTGAACTGAATAAGGCATATTGAGATGTTGAAACAGAAATTGGGTTAAATTATTTACAAATTAAACTATATGTCCTGAACAACTTGATTACAGAATAAAATTTATACACTCCTTGGCACATAGTAGATCAATACAATGAAAGCTACCCTTATTTCTACAAAAAAAATTTTATGTGGCTATTCAAAAGGTCAGTACTAACTTTTATTTACACAAGAGTAATTTCCAGAGGTGTGGAATCCACTTTGAGTGTATTGTCAAGAGGGCTGATAATGACTCATGTGTTGCTAGCAAAGGGTGAGTCACATGTGTGGGGAGGAGCCAGGCACTGAATAGTTAAAATAGCTAGGGCTGTGAAAACTGAATAAAGAAAGGCTGAGGAGAGAGATGATAGCTGCCCTCAGATATTTGAAAGGCTTTTTGTGGAAGATAGAATGTCCTTGTTCTGAATGGAAGTTGATGGCATGAATCTCTGATTCAATTAACAGAAAGAGGAAGCTTCTCATAGTTGAGTGTTCATCAATGTTAAGGATTCAAATAGATGATGTTCAATATTCATTTTGTCTGGAATGTTGTGAGAAGATTCCTGTATGCAGAGGAATGTGGCCCTGGCACTTTCAGTTTTAGAATGGTACGTGGGACAGACGGAAGCGACCAGTGTCACCAAATTCCAGGACATATGCTAGGTGCTCTTTACCATGAGCTCACTGAATCTGCCTGATGGCCCTCTAAGATGAACTTTATAAGCATTATTAAAAATCAGATTGTACAGTATACATAGTAAAATGCCAGAGTTCAGAGTGCTGCTTAATTAGAGGAACGAATTTTGAACCCGGTGTTGCATTAAAGGACCATATAGTTTTCTCTACACACCTCCTATCCCTAAAATACTCTTTCAAAGAAAAAAGGGCAAATCCTCAGTTTGAAGACAAAAGTATCAAAATACATAGATTTTACTAATGTACTGACCAATGACAGCAATGATTCCTTGCCATATTTTAGCTGTGATTCATGGAACTGTACAGAAATATCAGTACACGAATTTATGAACACTTACCTTACATCTAATAGCACAGGTAAGTGTAAGACTCTTACCATTGAGACAGACATACATTTGTTTCTATTACTGCAGTGGCTACTTTTATGTGTCCACTTGGCTGGGCCAGTGTCCAGATATTTGGTCAAACATTATCCTGGATATCTCCATGAAAATGTTTCTGACTGAGATTAACATTGAAATTGGTGGACTTTGAATGAGGCAGATCTCTTTCCATTATGCAGCTGACCCTCATTGAATACATTGAAGGCCTTCAATAGAACAAAGACTAACCTTCTTGCTTGAAGGAATTCTGCCAGCTGGCTGCCTTTGGACTTGAACTTCACCTCTTCCCTGAGTCTCCAGCCTGCTGGCCCACTCTTCAGATGTTGGACTTGCAACTCCACAATCCTGCAAGCTGATCCTTAAAGCTTTCTCTCTACATACTTGTATACACATCCTGTTGGTTCCATTTCTTTAGAGAACACTGCATAACACAGTATTTACGTGTTTTGCTTGCCCTTCTGTTTCCTGGTGTCTTCTAAAATTCTGAGTGGAACAACTACCTATATGACCTCAAAAGAGGGTGACTCCCCAGTCAAGCTTTCAGATAAGAGCACAGCACTAGCCAACACCTACCTTCTTTACAGTTTTGTGAGAAACACTGCACTAGGCTGTGCCCAGGTTCCTGACCCTAAGAACTGTGAAATAAAAAATATTTTTGTATAAGTGTAACTTAGATTTCCTTGACAATCTGGTGTGATAGAGACTGGTTTGAATTGCAAGTCTGCAGGGAGTTTATGCAGACCTCACATCTCTGGGTCTCCTTTTCCTATCTGCAATGTGAGAGAGCTGGAGAGAGAAACTTCAGTTTCCCACAAGTGCTACAATTCCCAGTCTCTTTTAATCATACTGTTTATTCATCAAAATAAATACTGATAAAAGTCACAAGAAGAACACACCCTGGATTTTCAAGCCTCTGGCTTTGGTGGCAGTGTTCCAGCTTCCTTGCTCCTGCAGCCATGTGTTCTCAAGGTCTGCTGTACCTCTTTTGTTCCACCCCGACAGTTCTCTGTTGCTAGCCTATCAATGTGATATAGTTTGTTGGCACTTTTGTGGGTGGCCTGTGTGTGTGTGTGTATGCACGTGTGCACACTCACAGCTCCCGCTGGGCTACTCTGGCTCTGAATGTGTACACAGTTCTGGCATTTGAAGTTATAGCTCTAGCATTTCGTGGACTGACTCTGGCAGTACACAAGGGTAAGGAAACTTCTTTCCAAGTGTGAATCCTTTCACTCTCTTCTCATCTTCAGGGAGGTGTGTCCAGATTCCTTAGCCAAGCAGCTACTTTCAAGTTAGGAGCCAGGGCGTTCAGGCAGCGGACTTTCCCCAATGAGTAACTACATTTGCATTTGCAAAGTGACCGTGCTGACTAAAATGTTATGTGAACGTCTTCCCATCCCTTTGTTAATATCCCTTCTTCTTCTTCTTTTTTTTTTAATGCAGATTTTAAAAGGAAGTATGACTTAACTAGCCTTATCCCTGAGTCCCAGGGAAGCAGCAGACAGTGTTCTGGCTACAGAGTCCCAGGCCAGATTGTGGTCGGGGCAGTTTGTCCCTAGTCCTGCCAAGTCTGGCTTTCCCACTCTCAGACCCTTGAGGCTGTTTCCACATCACAGCAACTGCCCTCCCACCACTACAGCCCCCCTCCCCACCAAGTTAGTTCTTTCTATAAAGGATTTGAATAATTCAGATTGAGGACGACAGAAAGGTTTAAAGTGTTACCACTCCTGGAATCATCTAGATGCATTTAAACAGGAGACAAAATTCTAATCCAAAAGTATGAACCTCTGCTTGTGCAACTACATACAGGCATCAACAAATCAGTGGGTCTGTGGCTGTGGTGGGCGCAGTGGTGGGCATAGGTATACTGAAACTGCTTCCTGCCCGGCCACCTTTTAAAGTTGGTCTTTGCCCTTGGTTGGAGAAGTGCCTAGTGGGATACTCACCCCCCTATTCCCGATCCCCGCCATCCCCCCAAGAGCTCAAGAGACCAAGACATGTGGTGATGGTATAGGGTGGCTGAGTGTGTTCTGAAGACAGATGGGACTCCCCACGCCGATTATGGGAGAGAGAGAGAGGACAGAGGAGAGATGAAAGAAAAGGGAAAAGGAGAAAAGGCACAAGCAGAACAGGGAGAGTGGGAGGGGGGTGGAGAAAAGGGACAGAAAAGTAAAAGTGGCCTGGAACTTGGCGCAGGGGTCCCGCGCGCCGACTCGGGAGGGCTGGGAGAGCAGAACCCCACCGGGCAGGGAGGAGATGTCCACACCGCCGCCTGCACGCCCAGTTTCTCAGTGCTTGCTCGGAGGGTCTCCAGGATTCAGGGCTCCCGGCTCTTGGGTGGCATCGGGTCGGCCCAGTCCAGTCCCGCGCTTGGGAGCTGAGCCTGGCCTGGAGCCACTATCCCACCCCCACTCGGCCCTCTCAACGCCCTCCTCGCTGCCAGTTTGGGGAGCGCCTCTCCCGCTCTGCAGGGAGACTTCTGGCTTTCTGGCGATCCTGGGTGGGGCAGCTGCGCTTGCCGGACGGCCCCGCCGCCCAGCGCGGAGCCGGGGCTGCCCCAGGGCCGTGGGGGCCGGCCAGACGCCGAGCGCCGCCAGGGCAGCCGCACCTGAGCCCCCAGTGCTGGCCAAGCCTCGGCGCCGGAAGCGCGGGCGGAGGGGACCGGCCCCCCGGGCTGAGTGAGCCTGCGGGTCGGGGTGGGGGGGGGTGGTACCAGAGCCACGAACCAGTGAACACGTGCCACTTCTGGCCGGCGGGGGCGAGGACCTGCACAGTCGGGCCCCTCCACCCACCCGCCCACCTCCGCCCGCTGGGAGCGTGCAGCACCAGCTGCCTCCACCTTCTTGCTCTAACTTCCTTCAACTTCTTTGTAAGGAGGAACCTGCCGCCCCGCCCGCCCCCTAGCCGCCGCGACCCGCACTTGAACTCCGCAGCGCGACCTTCCACCTTGCCCAGCCGGGTGCGCGGGCGAGGAGCGGCTCTGGGGAGCCCCGAGGAACTGGCCAGAAAGAGCGTGAAGGGGGGTCGGACCGCAGCGCGCGGCCCGGGCGCCGGGGGTCTCCTTTGGGGAACTGGGAGCAGCAGAGCCTGGAGAAGACTGGGGAGGATGACCGTTCGGCACTTGGGGAACTCGGCGCAGTAATGCCAACATGTAAGTCTCACCTTTCAGCTCAGAATTCCGTGACACCTTTACCTGTATAACCCCTCCCCCCAGCCCCTTCAACCAAGTGATTTTGTAAAGACTTCGACTATATTGACAAAATAAACCGGTTTGTCTTCAGTTTGCCCCCAGGCACTGAGGAATGAGCTGGTATTGCCAGAAGAAGCTGTGACATTTGTGTGTGGCTTTTTTTTTTTTCAGGGAGAGGTAAACCTCATATTTGGGCGGTGTAAAGCATAATAAAAAGGGCAGGGCTTCAAGAATGGGCAAAGCGTGTTTTCGATTCAAATTAAACAAGGAGTAACAGGCCAGGTTCCTCCATCCTGGGGCCTTACCCAGCCAAGAAAGCGCTCTCCTGGATCAACACCTGGAGGCTTGGAAGGTACTGGTATGCTGAAACATTGTTGACTTTACACATTGTCAACCGTGACTGTAGAATTTATACTTGCATCTTGGGGTTATTAGAATGATTTTTTAAAAGCAGACAGAAAAGGTTCTTCATTGTACTTTGCAGATTAAAAAGTAATGGAGGAATACGTCATTTATGTGATGGGATCTGTGGGGGGACTCGTATAGGATTAGAAGTAAGGGGAAGGGTATAGGGCAAAGGAAACGTTAGAGAAACCCAGTAATAGGTTTACTTACATGGAATTGCCCTCTGAGCGGTGAGGTGCTTCAGAGCAGCCCTGCAGTAGGGCCACCGAGCACTGTCTGGCCTTCCAGAATGGAAAAAAAAAAGGTTCTCAAAAGGGCCAAGCTTATTTTTGTGGCCAACTCAGAAGTTCCTTTTTCTTGTAATATGTAATTTTACCTCTGGTGTTTTATTTAATCTTGGGCAGACATCCTGGTAGACATTTTTCTCCTTTCCACTGACTAATATAACAAGTTTCTAGAAATTGATAGTCACCCTTCCTCCGCTAACTAGTGGATCCTTATTTACTTCCAACTGAATTTCCTCTTTCAGGTACTCCCTGGGAAAGGATATACCCCTCAGGCTCTGCCTTTCCCTCCTTTTCACCTTTACTTCCCCAAACCCCAAGTACACATTTTTCAAATAGGAAAAAGAATAATGCCCAGTATTGTGTGGCTCTGTTCCTGTTAGTGACCAGTGTACTTAGAAAGGAGCCACTTATTTTTGTTAAGACTGCATGTGAAGTAATTTCACACCTGTGAGTTTTAAAGTTTATGCAGTAGAATCCTCAAGGGATAGCCGGGCATACCTTTTTTTTTAGAACACAGCCAACTGTCTCATATAAGAGTTGTTCTCATATAAAGGGGCACATTTTTAATGAATGTGAGTTTGTCTTAAACTTCAGTTTTTCCTAAAAATATAGTAGGATTTTTGACGGCAGATGCTTTCAGCTTATTTAGGTAATGCAGGTCTTATGAGGAAAAAAGCATGTTACACATAAAAACAAAGTATGAATATAGCAATTTTAAAAAGAAAAGATGTCAAAATGATCAACAGGTAATGGAAAAATATTCTGATTGTGAAATTAAGTTATCTAATTCATTTGAATTTGCACATGATTTAAATATTTGATGTCATTATAGAGTGAAAGCATGAATAATCACATAAAATATAGAGTTTAGTACCCTGATTTGAGTTCTGTATTGGGCTTTGTGGTTGAAAGTTGTTACATCTCTTGCCAGATAATAACTTTTTTTTCCATTTTCCTGTTTATAATTCATATGGAATAGTTTAAGATGATCTGATTCTTTGTAGATATTAGTATGTTAGAATATATGGAAATAACGCCAACCTTTCCAAGGTAAATATTTCTACTGGCTTCTTGATAAAAAGTTAAAATGAGGAACTAAACTATATTATCTTCTAAATTTTATTAGATTCATGTACACAAACTAAGTATATTCTCTGCCTACTACTTGTGGGGAAGGAGTGTATGTACTATCACACTCAAGTTCTGAAATTACAGACCTACAAATATATTTTGAAGTTATAGTTACTACACGTTTTTCATACCCTAAGAAATTTAGCAGGTTTAACAAGACTTGCATTAATTGGTCTCAAGCTGCATGAAGCTACTGTTCCATTTATGGCTTATATAAATTACATGGCATTATGCTTTTCCAATGTGAATGGTGAATGAGGCCATTGTGTCTTGGTTTATGGGAAATATTAGAAGCTTGTAGTTTTACTGCCTAACTGGACACGTAACTCTGATTTCTGGAAATACTGATTTGAAAGAGAATCAGTTTATATATTAAAAATAAACTTAAAACTGCCTCCTTGAACCTGACCATTTTTTTAACTACCCATATCTTCCAGAGTTTATATTTCTGATTGGATGATTAAAAGCTTCTAAAGACTATTTAGACTTTAGAGTAAATAGAAAAAGACTTTGTTCAATGTGTTTGGCATGCTTGGGCAAAAACTTTTATCATTCCATTTTCATTTCTAATTATATGACATTATTACATTATCTACATTGGATGCATACTGAGGTGATAACATTTAAAGGACATTTCAATTGTAACTAAAAATGCCAACAAAACTGGAATGGGGCTACCTGAGTATCATCCTACTTTCTTTTATACGCATTGCTCAGGGTGGAATTATTCAGTTTTCCTCAAGGGAGTCAAGATTACTTCAAGATTGCTGTATTTAAAACATTTATAGCAAAAATGACAAAGTCTTAACATATTTAGTATAGAATTGGTAAATCACAAATCTGTAAGAAAAACATTTACATTGTAATAAAACACTAACAAATAACTTGAACGTGCCAATCCTAATAAAGGAAATCCAAATGGGACACTACTTCTCTCAAACTGGCAGTGATTAAAACAATAATGCCCAACAGTGATGAATGTGTCATATGATAAACATTCATACATTTCGGTGTGAATGCATATGTGTATTTAACTTTGTTTAGAAATAATTTTAAACCTACAGAAAAGTTGCAAGAATAGTAGAGACCTGTATGCTCTCATACAGAATCACTTGTTATAAATATTTGCATCATTCATTTTATCATTTTGCTTCCTTTCTTCTTCCCTCCATGCTGTATACACACACATACACACACTAATTTTTCCTATAACATATGAGATTAAGTTACATAATCAGGGATTTAAGGTTACTTTTTTAACTGAAACTTTTATGGAAATATTTATAGATTCACAGGCAGTTGTGAGAAATAATACAGAGAGACCTTAAGTACCCTTTACCCAGTTTCTCCTGTTGGTAACATTTCACAAAACTCTAGCATAATATAACAACTACATGTACTCATGTGTGTGTATGTGTGTATATTTCTCAAGGTTTCTTTCCATTTGATTTCACCTGTGGTACAAGCCAGTTATACATGTTACAGCTCAAGTAAGGGTCAAGATTTGTGCAGATTTGAAGAGTAAAACTTGCCACCTTTTGAAGCGAGGTGATCCCAACTTAATGAAAGAACTTGAGTAATAGAATAGCACTTTACCTTTCCATTCTTTGCTTAGGCTCAGGAACATGATCTTTAACTAGAAGAAGAAATACAGTTATGAGCAGACCTGAATAAACCAGATTCCCATTGTTTTCACTGTGAAAGGTTTAAGGTATGCTCTGTGATACTCCTCATGCCCCTTTGTGATGGGGGTTGCTGTAGAAATACAATTGGGATGTGAAGAATGAAATTAATTCTAATTATTGCTGGTATTATTACAACTATTAGCATATCACTTTCTCCACTAACTTCAGAATTGTTTCACTACTTTCTCCCTCAACTGTGATGTTTAGGGAAGCTAGTGGGGTTTTTTTTAGATTATTTCAGTGTTGCATATGGATTAAATCATATCCACAAAGGGTTATGCTCGCATTTAAAATAATTCCTATAAAAGAGTGAAGTGTTCAAGCTTCCTGAGGCAGGACTCAAGCATATTGTATTTTGTAGTGTATACAGATTGAAAAGGAGAAGTAAGTTTGCAAGCATGGTAGCTAGTTTCTGAACAGACAGGTGAGTTGGGGACCAGGTGACAGAGGGTAGTGGGGGTCTTTTGTCTCTGTCACCTCTGATCATATGCTCCTGGGCAAGTGGTTTTATTGTATAATTGTTAGATTCTTTTCAGATTATAAAGCCTGTGACTCTCTCTTACTGAAAAATATTCTTGCTCTCTTCAGTAGAACTTCAGAGGCCACAACCCAAGTGGCACAAGATTGTACTCTGTTTTTTTTTTTTTTGGTTTTTTTTTTTTGTAGTTCTTATTTGGAACCCTAGTAACCCTGTTCAGGATTTTCCATTCTTGTGAGAAAGTTGTTTAAATCTCAGGCATGTGTCTTTGCTGAGTGATCCCCTGAGAAGACACACAGTGCTTTCCTTCCTCTGTTCTATTCTTAATTTATTTGTTTCTGTCCTTCAGTAAACAGTAAAGTGGACAAAAGTTGGCGTGTCACATGGTTTATGTTCGGTTACAAGTGCTTGCCCTGTCCTGCATCCATTTTCTGTGCAAAACAATCGAATTTTCAGAACTGGAATGCATCGAGCCCCCAGTGGTCTGATGGGATTGCAAGCAGCTTTTGTAAAACAGCTTCAGGTTTGGATATGGAGTCCATAAAAGGCAGAACCTCTTACAGTTGAAGAAAGTTGTATGAGCCCATGAAACAAATGGTATTGAGTATTGCCAAGCTAATGAATGCAACTCACTGAACACTGGTGAGAGAGCATGTGGACCTAAAAGGGAGCCATGAGTCACTTACTGATAGAGGAGGGACTGTCTCCTGTCGCAGAGATGAAGGAGCTCGGGTTCCCTTGGGCTGATCCCCCTTCTGTTAATATCTGCAAGGCCGGCAAGCCAGGTTTGTTTGCTCTGCTCCTTTATTTCTCGGGGCTTCAATTTCTTCCCCTGTGAGATGAGGAGGTGAGGCTTCATCTTTGGCCCTTCCAGATCTAAAAGAATAGCATATTCTATTAGATATGCTATTAGATATATTCAAACTTCTTAAAATTTCTTTTATTTTTTTACTGATATTGAAGTGCAGTTGTTTCCCTTCCCCCCCCACCCCCCAGCACCACTCTTGCATATATAATTGTGCTTCTGTTTTAGGAGCACACTCAGTCATCGTCAGCATGAATGGGAAACACCTCATTCATTCAGCATCAATGGGAAATGGACACAGTCATCCAAATGAGTCAACTTCTCATGTGACAGAAGCATATCATTTACCTCTTTTAAAGCCCTTACTAAGTGCCATGCAGTGTTATCTCTAGTTCTTTTTGGTGGATGATATTCTATCTGCAGAAGAGGAAGTAAGCTCAGAGTTCTGCCTCCCAAACCACACAGTTGCCAGAGGCTCCAGGATGTCACTCTGTGCTGTTCCCGAGTTCACGTCCATTATCATAATGATGACTTGCTATACCAGATTGCTCGTCATAAGCAGTCATACTGCTCTTCATTTGAAGTAGTTGGGGTGGATGTATTAGAAAGCATACCTTTTATACAAAAAAAGTATCTTCAGACCTGAAACTTTCCTTAATTTAGAATTTGCACTTCGAGCTGCATGATGCTGGAACTTCTAGTTTGGTGAACATAAAACATGGTATGAATATTAGACACTACTTGAAATTTTTGTATTCATGGCCAAATGATTAATTTATTATATTTCTGTTCCTAGGTGACCCCAGAAGTGGCCACAAAGTCAGTTCATTGGTGTTGGTTTATGCCATTAATCCTATTGTCCATTCTTGTTTAAGCCTTTTCTTTTGATCTCACTGTTGACAGAATAACCACACTTATATTAGAATGCCTGGGTTGATGGTAATAATAATAATAACTAATATTTACTGAGTGCTTACTGGGTGTCAGTCACTGTTCTTAAAAGACAGTCTGATTTAATCATTCAGTAACTCCATGGACTAGATTCCATTGCTGTCCCTAATTTACAAGTGAAAAATAGGAAGTAGAAGGTGGTCGAGTAAATTTCCCAATGGTTTATACGTAGCAAACCCAGGTCAGTCTGACTCTAGGGTATGTTCTCTTGGCTGCTTAAGTGGTCTCTAACAGTAACATACCGATTGAAAATGCAGGCTTCAGGCAAGTGCAGGAATCATTTCATGTGTGTTTTTACTTGAGTATTTCTCTTCTCACTCTTCTGGTATTGTTTAGTATTATATATTTTACTCCAGATGAGCCAGCTTACGGTAAAGAAAGTAGTACAGTTGGCCCTTGAACAATGCGGTTTGAACTGCTCTGGTGCACATATACGCTGATATTTGAGGGGGATGGGGTGGGGCGGGACATACATATCTGCAGTTGGTCCTTCGTATCCCTGGGTTTCCCATCTGAAGATTCAGCCAACTTTAGATCAAAAACAGTATTTCCGGTGTGAGGTTGGGAATCCGAGGATGCAGAATGCCGACTGTAGGCATTGTTCCACACCAGTTTCTATAAGGAACTTGAGCATCTGTGGTTTTGGTGTCCACACGAGGTCCTGGAACCAATCCCTGATGAATACTAAGAGACAATTGTAGTTCGGTTGTTCGGGAGTCATATGTTAGGCACTGCTTTCTGACTTCACAGTAAGCAGCACCCCAGCTCCTGGGTTGTTTAAGGCTCAACTGTGACGCTAAAGTATCTTATTAGTTGTCTCTCTTTTTAGAAGTAAAATGACTCTCAATTACCACTTACAACCGAAGTAACTAACTCACTTTGGGGATTTAAGATCTGGAGATTCGTGATTGCTACTTCTCTGGCCTCCAACTTCATAACTTCCTTGTCACCAGTCCATTTAGGGTCCCTTTTGGTGACTGGCTTGCATACTCGCTGCCTCTTTCACCTGCCTGCCTCTTGTGATGGGGCCGAGTCAATGAAGGACATCAAACCACGGTTTTGAGCCAAGATAATATGGCTGCTTCTGACTAAATCATTAATAAGCATAATTTTGAGTTTAAAGACAAGACTTTTAGTTAGACAGAGAAATTATTTGAGAGTTGTCAAAGCACCACCCCTCCATCTAATATCATTTACCAGTTTCTATAGTATTTGGTGTTTATTAGCTATATAAAAACATTGATAACTAGATAAAGAAGTTAATCTTTGGGGATGTTAATGCTTCAATGCTTCATTCTGAGGGTAATTTAATTTAATTTTAATTATCTCCATTTGTAAAGCAGCAGACATTATATAATGAAAATTTTCCGGAAAGTCTATATTTCTGGGAGATTATACAATATGTTGATATAATTATTCTCTTGTCACCCAGACGGACATGTGACTGGTGATTTTGAACTCTGTAGCTGAAATTGCTTTATTTTTTAAATATTTTTTTTCTTGAATTACATGAATATTTGCCCATCTTCATACAGAGATCACCTATTATAATTTCTCTGTTAAGGTAGGTGCCACCAAGTGGCAAGTAAAATAAATAGATTTTTTTCTGTCATGTGATCAGTCTAAAAGGGGTGATTAGTTTATTATCTTTATTTAGAAGCAAGACTGTGATAGGTTTCTGTGTTCTGCATCCGCTGCGAACCTGTGCATTTACTGCTGCTGTCCTAGTGCTGTACCGAATCCCAAGGGTCCTGATGGTCGCCTTCCTCTCTGCAGGATGTTTCGCTCAGGTCGGGTGTGGAGCTGCCGTTGGAAGTGGAAGCCAAGTCCCCTCTTGTTCTTATTTGCTTTCTCTCTTGTCTGTGTTCCTTGCTCAGGTAAGTAAGGCTTTTTCTATCTGAAGCCCTCGATTTAATAATGACTGCGTCGTGTCTGATTGGGTGCACTGTTCATTTAAGTAAGCGCAACTTTATTTGTTGTCATTCTTTTCTGCCTCTGTCCTCCGTGGCTTTTTCTGTCCCTGGCCTCTCCTTCCTCTCTGAATTCTGTGTGAATACTATTGCTTTGATCATCGTTGTACTTTCTAATGAGTGTATTTTCTAATCTCCACTGCATTTCTTTTAGCTTTATTTATTTATCTAGCTCATGTTGAGTGATGAGATGGCTACATATCTGACATTAAAAATGTACTAGCTGTTCTTCTACCATTGAATAAATATGCAGTACTTCATTTTTCTATTTTTGAGTTTTTATATGTTTATTTATAGAAAGTAAAGTACAGACTTTGCTATTTTTATTCATCTGGATTTCATTGCCATGTATGAGACAAGGATTTGAAGTTAAGTTTTTTGACCATGAAGTTTAAAGTGATATAAAATAGTTCACTTTGATTGCATTATTTTTGGAATTAAAATATTTAATTTTTGCAATTACCATTGTTTTCCTGAAATTTGAAACAACACTCTTTTAGCTTTGTTGAAAGATAAATTTTCCGTAAACAGCTAATTATATGAATAAGCCAATCAGAACCTGAGGAATGTAAATGATGTTTAAAAGTAAACTGTTTTTTCATTTATATAGTTTTGTTACTTAGAAAACTGCATTTCCCTTAAGTTCATTTTATTTTACTAATTTTTTATTGCTCTATTCAATTTATATTTTCCTTTAGAATGAAATCATTACTCATGAAGTCTTATGAATTTATTACTTGGAATTTAAGCAATATTTCACACTTTGTATATTTATAATATATCTCTCTATTATTATAACTTATACATTTAATGAATCACGGTAATAGATTATCCACTAAAATTGGCTATTTATGGATCAAGAAATGTAACTTGTGTTTACTATATAAATACTGTTTTTCCAAGCCATTAGGTAATTTTAAGAGTTTCAGCTACTTATTTGGAAAATCCCTGGCTCTTGTTTAATGACTTCAAAACAAAACTGATCTTTGAGTGCATTTCTTTGTGTGTTTGTTTCAATTTCATTATAAAGTCATTCTCTCTATTACATTTTTTACCAGAAAATGTAATTAGAGGAAACAAACTTAGTAAAAGATCTGAAAATTACATATACAATGGATTTTTTGGTTGTACAGTGTTGAAGAATTTCTTCACTTTCAAAATTGATATTCGAAAAACCAATTCCATGATGTTAGATAAATTAGGAGATTAAAATTAGTTGTGGTCGGTTTAGTTTCATTTTTGTGAGGTCATGGCTTTTGTAAATTTGTAAGTGCTCTTAAAACTTTAAGTTGGGAGTTTCTATTTTAGATGTCAACATTTTAATTGATATATCCCCATTAATTATTTTTAGTTATTTAAATACATGAAGTAAAAGACATATGAAGGGGGATCCCCCAAAGTGGAATTTATTTATAAAAATTGTGTATTTATCCTTACATGTTTAAAATTCAGTCACCTTCAAAGTACTCTCCATTTGATGCAATATACCTATCAAGACTTTTTTCCACTGCTCAAAACAGTTTTTGAACTGGTTGATTTTGATGACTTTTAGTGCTTCTGCCATTTTTTGTTTCTCCTGTTCCAAATAGAAAAAAAAAAGTTTCCCTTTGAGCACTTCTTTTATCCAGGTGAATAAGGTGGGTGGGGCAAGGGTTTCATGCTGTTTTTGGTCAAAAACTGTTGAACACTCAACACGGTGTGGGCGGGTGCACTGGCAAATCATCCATCATGAAATGGGTAAATATATTGACAGAGTCTTCAAAAAAAAATTCACTAAAGCTGAACACAGCCTCTCACAGCAATACCAGCTGGTACCTGATCCAAATGGGCTCCTAGAACACTCACTTAGTGGGGGGGAAGCCTGTAATATAAGGGGCCCACCCTCCAGAAGATAATTCTGGTTGTTTTGGGTCCCCCCTTGTATTTTAGACTACTTAAAAGAGGCCACTGTGCTGGGACTAGGATGAGAGGCAAGAGAAAGCACCAAGTGTGCTACATTTATGGAGGTTCTCATTGTCAAGGTCATGGGGATCAAAATGTTTTTAAGTTACTGTCTCACACAATAAACCTTTCTTAAAAATTTCTTTCATTACCCAACACTTTGTGTGCACCAGGAAATAAGGCTCTGTGGCAGCTAGTTATTATGTTTACTGATGAAGCCAGACAGTTTTGTGTCCATATATCGGTAAACATGATTTACTTAAAATGCCACCACCTGACATGAATATCTGAACTCAAAAAAATATTTTAGGGGTCTTTATTGAAATTTTAATGTAAATCTTTTGCCTTATAAGTAACTCAGCACAGTTAATATATTGCATATTAAAACTTTAGATATATCTAATTTCCAAAGGTCTGTCTTTAAATCACAGTGTAACACCGCTATATTTTCAAGAATATTTAGTGCTTAACTGTGACGGTGTATCTCTATACCTGCACTCTGACTTTCTTCACTTCTCCAGATGACCCCTAGGTGGTCTTATTGAGTCTACTGGCTTTAAATGATACCTTGATGTCAATGTGTGGTAAATCCATATTGCTAATCCTGGCCCCTCCCTGGACTCTGGAGCCACCTCTTGGGTTGCTTAACCTCATCTACACTTCAATATATAACAGGTTTCAAACTTCACATGTGTAAACAAGATTCTTGATTCCTACCTCTTTACTGCTTCACTTTCAGTTGTAACAATCCATCCTACCATCCTGCTATTCTCTCATACCCTCACTATTTTCTAGACACATCGGCCTTTCCGTTCCTTAATCCTGCCTACTAGTAGCCCTTTCTCCCTAATTGACACAAACCTGGTTCTTTTTTGATATTCATATCTTAATTAGTATCACCTCAGATAAGCTTTCCTGTATCCCAATTCAAAGGAGTATTGTATTATCAGTATCATATTATCCTTTAGTGATAGTCTGCTGATTTTGGTTGCTCTCTTGATAATGTTTTGTTAATTTGACTTTGATAACTAGGTGGGAGGGTTGGCAAAATCTTTTTTGGTTGCTAAGATTGACAATTAGTTCAGATGATTAAAAAATAGAATCTTGTTTTTTAATTTGGATAATATCCATAGTTTAATTCGTATAACAGAATTGCAGAGTCAACTCTTCTAGTAGGTAAGTTAACACTTATGCTTTCATAGGGCATTTACAAAGCAAATAACATACAAGGTTTGTGTTCTTCAAGATTTTAAAAAGAAATGTAGAAAAAGAATGCGGTATCTGTTGCCAAGTGATGAATGTAACTTTTAACAAGAGCTACAATAAAATAACAGCTGAATATTTCAGCTGGTCCCATAGAAGTGCAAATTACAAAACCTGATTGTTCTTTACCCGCTGGCCTGACAATATTTAGGAAGGTTGACAAAATCCAGTGTTATCAACGATGCTGAGGAAAGGGCACATGCTAACTGTTGGTTCTGTCATTTGGTGAAGTAACTGGGCATCATTTTTTAAAAAGTAAGAATGTGTATTCTCTTTGCCACCATTCTCACATGTAAGCATCTGTCCCGTAGAAGTAAAAAAAAACATAATATATATATAGGAAAATATATGCTGGTGTTTTAACTGTAACAGTGTAATAGCAAGCAATCCGTAAACACTCTAATTGTTCATCAACAAGGAAATGCTTATATATATATATATTTTTTACATTAATAGTATGCCATACTGTGCAGTCATTCAAAACAATGTAGTCAGGACCTGGCTGGTATAGCTCAGTGGATTAAGCATGGGTTGCAAACCAAAAGGTCACAGGTTCGATTCCCAGTCAGGGCACATGCCTAGGTTGCGGGCCAGGTCCCCAGTGGGGGCCACATGAGAGGCAACCACACACTGATGTTTCTCTCTCTCTCTTTCTCCCTCTCATCCCCTCTTTAAAAATAAATAAATAAAATCTTAAATAAAATACAGTAGAAATTTAAAAAAGAAGCTGTAGATATTGAGAAAAATTAAAATTAAAGAAAAAACCAATGTAGTCAGATTGTATATATTAGCTTGGAAAGATGTTTATGATGATGTTAAATTATAAAGCAAATTGCAGAACCGTCTGAGAATATCCCAGATTTGTAACAGTTTGTTTTACAAACCTGGGATATGTTGTGCATATCTATATTCTTGAATAAGACTGTATAAACCTATTAATAAAGCATGGAATGATACACAAGAGGCTTTAAAATGGGTTATCTCGGGGTCATAGAATGGGGTAGTTACCTCAGGGCTGGAGTGAGAAGAAAGAACTCCATGGGACTTTACACAACTCTGAATTATTTGCCTTGTTACAATCACTGTATGTTACTTTAGTACTTTGGAACCCCCTCCCTCGCAAAAAACCCCACAAAATTCCGTGGTTTAAAACAAAAGGAGCTACATCAACAACATGATCAGAGGGACTGTTGAAGGGTATGAATATCATTCTTTTCGGTTAGTCACCGAACCCTTGCTCTGGCTCTTCCTTCATTGATGAGAATGCCCGAAAGGTGTTTCAAATAGTAAGCTCTTTTTATGCAGCACGATGCTCCGTGACTCTGAGGATGAATGGTGAGTCCCCGGCAGACAGAGGTTATGGCCTCGAGTGGAGTGGGGAGCGCGCGGCAGGAGCCAGCGAATCCCTGAGCCACCAGGGGCCTGTTTCCACACAGATAACCTTTGTCATGGGCACTGAGGGAGGCACCTCCCTGGTCTCCTGAGAAGTGATGACATCAGCAGATTAGCTCAAGGCTCAGTGTTATTCTGGTATCTCTGACACAGAACTAAAAGGGGAAATGTTTCTAAAAGTACAATCTGGCTTGAATTGTGAGCTTTCTGGCCCAGAGCATTGCACAGTTCTGGAAGGCAAGTGACCGGGCAAAAGGAATGTTGTGTTTCTTTTTGTTTGTGTGTTTTTCTGTTACAGAATGATCAGTGATTCTGTGGTATCGATTATGTAGCAGTCTGTATTGTTAGACATGTCATTTTACACACACGTTTGTATTTGATGGAAAAGATTTCAAGTGCATAAAAAATTATCCCTTTATAAATCCAGCAGTTTTTTAAGCCATTTTAGTTTTAATACGTGCTTAAAATGACTAAAGAAATGTATCTGAAAGGTAAAAAATAAGATATAATTATGCAAACTATTCTTGTCAAGTGAAAAAGAGCCAGAATTAACAATTGACTAACAGAAAATTGTAAAATATAATGCTTTTTTTCAGTCAGGGTCCAAGTGCTAGAAAACACACATACTGTGTGAAGCTTCTAGCTGCAGGGCTGTCACTCCATCCTGCCCTTGAGCTTGAGCCCATGTGACTGAATAAACAAACCCTAGAAAGGTGCATGCAGACATTTTTGGGGGGTGTCTTCCTTGATAATTTTCTTTGCATACCTTTGAGAGGACCTGGATTTGCTGTAGGTAAATATGAAATCCTGTACTGGTGTCATCAACTCAATTACGTAAAAGTGGATTGGGGGTGACTTAGTAGTCACTTTCAACCAACTAAGCAGTATGATGGGGGGACAGCTGAAGCGGATACCCTCCGATGGGGACAGGAAGAGAGGAGGTCAGCAGAGAGTCCTGATCCTCACTGACCAGGGTACCCTCACCTCCTGGGTCGCTGTCAGGCTGTAGAGAGGTCACAGCCGCACGGGTCTTGGCAGGTGGATCCGCCTGACTCTGGGCCTCGAGCTATCTGAGGAATGTCTCAGGGCCTGTCCGTCTGCACCTGTCATGTGAAACCTCTGGGGGTGGGTGGGCTGGCTGATGCATGTCCTTTGCGTCAGCCACAACCTTTTTGCTTTTGTGTAAACACTTGCTTTTCTTTTTAAGAGTAAAAATGCTGCTGAATAAAAATAAATTAGAGAAACGGCATATTTGCTTTGGAGTAGTGAAGTCAGTAGGAATAAGATAGTGGTCTCTAGATATTTGAGAAGTGGTCATTTGGGAGTAACAGACTTGTTCCAAGTACCTGAAAAAGCAGAAAGGATGATTGAGTCCATGCTTCAAGGTCCAAATAACACTCCTAGTTATTGGTTGCCAAAAAATAGAGTGGCTGTCCTTCAAATTCCTCCTCACCACTGGACTCAGGACATGAAAAAGGAATCTCAGTAATGAAGAGGAATTTGACTAAAAATCCTGAACGCTTTCTCAGCCTACTGCTAAATCATAGATTGAGTGTGTGTGTGTATGTGTTATGTAATCTGTTTTTTATATATGCAGAATGCCATATTGTATTTCTTTTACCTAAAAAGTTTTACCTTAAAGGTTCTTCTCTGTGCATTTTCTTTCAACTTTAGCAGGTAATTTTTATACTGACTTAGAGATTGGCCTGGTAACTTTCCTGGACAAGATAACCCTGAGGAACTCTAGACTTTGGCAGGTACAAAATTTTCTGCCATTTCCAAATTAATAATTCCTTAAGGAATTTTCTTTTTATTTTCAGCAAGTAGAATACATGCTCTTTGTCGCCATTCCTACTAAGATTGCAACATCATAGTATTTAGTAAGTAAAGAATGTGGAAAAGAACAAAATGGAAAAGAGCCCAAAATGGAAACAGTAACTTATTTTAGGTTTAATGAATAAATATATTTTACAGGGTGGGGCAGCAGGGGAGGACAGTATGGAGGCGAGAGGAGAAAATGTATCAATCGCACAATAAGCAAGAAGGCCCAGTATTAAAGTCACTCTTGCTCCTTCACTGAACTGGGATGGTCAGACACCTGAGAAGAATGCAGTGTTATTTGTCAACATGTGGGTGGCTGCTGCTGCCGTCCAGATGAACCCTTTCCACCACATCCCAAAACAACAGCAAAGTTTCAGAAGGGGAGTGCAGTGGTCCCATGGGAATTAGGTTGCCACCATATTTCTATGTGAAGGACTAATTATCTTGATTTAAAAAATGTAAAAAAAATGGCCAATTAATGCCCTTAGATAAGCCCCCTTCCCTGGGAAATAGCTGGAATTACACTGATCACATGGCAGCACATACATCTTGGTGCACAGTCGTTCCTCAACCCGCTTCATCCTGCACTTGGGGTTTAACAACGATACACTTTAAAAAATTATAAAATTTTCTTCAATAAGTCAACTATGAAGAGTCAGAAAAGAAGTTTCTTGCTAATATATTTTGTTAGAGTGTTCATACTGGAGCCCAGGTAATGGATGGTGTCAACACTCTTAAAATTCAGATTTTTTCTCTTTATTTTTAAAATTAGACTAATTACTCTTATTGATCTTAGCAAAGCAACAAGAATGAATGAACTAATACTCATAGTTTTTCCAAATCCCCAAACAGAATGATCTTTTTAGATCCTTCTAAAAAATAGAAAGATTTTTTACCTGGTCAAAGTTTTAAAGAATATTGTTAAAATAAAATGCAGATCAGGAAAAAAAAACACTCTGAGAATGTTAATCACTGCTTTTAAACACATCCACAGTTCCTATGTTCATTTATTTTTCCCTTAAACATATGCACAGAAATGTGGCATAGAAACAGTTGACACTGGCCCCTCATGAGTGTAAGTAAGGGTTTTTCTGGGTTACTGGCTTTATGGAACACAATTTCAAGGCAGAGGAGTAGAGTTTTCTGGTCATAGTGATTTTAGTGGCTTCAGTAAGGGTAGCAGAGGGGCAAAAAGCTGGACTTTAAGAGATACTTTGCCTCCGTGTGGGGTTTTTTAAGAGGGGAGTACACTTACTAAGGCTTGGTGGAATGTGGGCGCCACCCCTTCCTGCACTGTTTTATACAGACTGTGCACACCAGTTGTGTCCCGGCTGGCTCCTCAGAGGTCAGGATTAGCTTTTTACTGAGACTGCCAGTCTCCTCTCTCTTTAGAATGGTAACTGTTATGTGTAGGAAATTCATGACCACAACTACTGTTACAGTAGTGCTGAGGTACAAATATTTCAATAAACATTAAGGTTGGTTCTTCTCTCAGAACCTTTGCTGTGTTGACACAGGGCTTTTTCCTCCCAGTGCAGCACACCCTGATACTTTCCTTGGTGTTTGGTTAAGACTCATTATTTCTCGTCATCTGACTTGCTTACATGCCACACACACACACACACACACACACACACACACACTCACACACTACAGAGGTCTGTGTCTTAGTAACTATTTCAGAAAACTTTTTCTCTAAATTTTCATTTCTTTTTTTAAAAATTGAGGTATAATGGACACATAACATTATACGATGCAGCCTTTTCTTGTATTTAAGGTGGCGTCCGTTCACCAGCACGGTGCTGTCTGTGATTGTGCTGACACGGAAGAGGTTTTTGGTAAATGTTCAGTGAATGAATCAAATCGCTTTCCCAGCTTCCTTCTCTGACTTTGGATTTTCCTTAGCAGCGTAAGTCTAGCAGATCTGAGGGTGAGGAATCCTTAATCAGAGCCTTTTTTCCTTTCCCCAATATTATTAATAAGCAAGTTAAACATTTGTGAGAGTCTTATTGTACCAAAGGAATTGCAGAGAACATCGAATTAGTATTGTACGCTTAGACACATTTACAAGCTGAGGCTATGTCCTAATAATATCATAATAATATTTGAGAATTGTGTGTATCAGATTCTTTCCCATATATATATATATATATATATATATATATATATATATATCAGCCTCCTTTGAAAGTCCTGGCTCTACAGAGCTGATCGTGGGCCTCAGTGTGCGGATGACCGACACGAGACAGAGAGAAAGCACTGTGGCATGTGTGTGGTAGAATTGCAGAGGTGTTATCTGTCGAGGGATAACGAGAGCTCTCAGAATTTTCATGGAGGAAGTAATGTCTCAACTGCATCTGCTAGTGTGGGTGATGAAAAAATAGCTGACAAATGGTGTGGCTTTAGCATTGGCCATTTAGAGAGATTTTTCTGCAGTCAGATTGGATATAAAACCTAATGCAGCTGTGGGAGTGGTTTGTGCCCATAGGGTATCAGCCCTGATGGTAATACAAAGCAAGAGGATGAGAGATGGGAGTGGAAATAGAGATGGGCCATCTAGGCAGAAAAGGTGGGGCAAATGCACAAATACGTCAAAAGTGATTTTGTGGAAGGATGCATAGAGCAAGCATAATGTCATTTCTTTCAAGGTCATTTTGTTATAATGTTGAGATGCCATAGGAACTTGACTCTTGTTTGTATCAATTAGCCTGTAGTAAAATTGGTTTTGTTGTACATCCTTTTGCTTAAAGTCACAGAACCCATTGATGATGTTGAGCGAGGGTGTATCCTGCTTCCTATATGAGAATAGAGGGTCTCTGCAGGAGAGAGTGAGGAGTGAAGTTAGACAGGTAAGTGGGAGGCCAGACCACAGAAAATGTCAGGAAGGACTTGCTGACAAGACCAGATGAAGAATCCCAGCCCAGGAGGTGACATAGACATGTCCCCACTAGCTCTGACTCAGTGTAGGACGTGCACATTCAGAAACGTGTGCTGAAGGGTACAGACATTAGGGACGTCCCTAGGGTCGTAAGTAACTCAGTGACATATTGTTTTTTCTGTTTATGGAATCTGTAGTTTGTGCTTTTTCTCTGTTATACCATTTTGACTAAAAAATGGCGGCCTTACTTGTCGCATTGGTGAACAGATTTGGTGTGTAAATATATTAAAAAGCTGAAGACAGAACGTCAGGTACCCCTGAGGCCTCCTCTTTCTTGCTCAGGCCCGGGTTTGGTTGTGACCAAAGGCTGCTCAATTTAAATTAACAATGTCTTCAGGATCTTTATAACTCCTGATTCTGGGTCTCATCTCTACCAGGTATATTGTACACACTCCCGAGTCATCTCCCTGCATCCAGTGTTTCCGTTAAACCACAACACCTGAATTTATGTAACCTCACTGCTCCCTCCCCTTGTAATGCCCTACCAAGTACCTGCCAAGTAGCAGGACATCCACTAAATATTGAATGAGCACAGAAATTAGAGACTGTATGTATTTTTGCTAAGCAAAATTAGGATTTAGACATGGGTGTTCAATTATTTAAGAGAAGAAATTTATTCTTAGCATCGGTATTATGTTGAGTTTTAAAAACTAATGGGTCAGCCTTTCTGCCTTTGTGAAAGACCAGCTACTTGAGAGAGGATATTTCATAAAATTTTACAATAATTATTTGTGCCAAAAGAAGAACGTTGTAACTCTGAGTAAAATAATCAGAATAGTATATGTTTACTTATTCTAAGGGCTAAGCTTCTCATGAAAACACATTTTATTTTATTTATGTATTATTTAATCCTCACCTGAGGATATGTATTTTTATTATTGATTTTAGAGAGAGAGAAAGGCAAAGAGAGAGAGAGGGAGGGAGAGGGGGAGAGAGAGACAGAAATACATTTTTAAAGTGCCAAACTAATCTCATCACTATTAAAAAATAACTATTGTTTTATAAAAAAGTGATTATTTTGTAATTTTTTTGGCTATTCCCCCCTTTCCTCTTGGGAGATCTTCCCCACAATTATCCCCATTATTTTATCTTCATTTATACCTTCCTCTGCTCAGCCTACAAATATACTCAGAACAAACAAAAACCTCTTTTCAAAACTAAGAAACAGAATCCCTTTCCCCTCAATGCTTTTACTCTTCTAGGCAAATTTTTATTTGTTTTCCTTTTCATTTCTGAATATCTTGAAAGAGTGGTCTGCATTTGGATTTATTACTCTGCTACCTTTAAAAAAATAGATGATTCTGTTTTGGGGGTTCATTGAAAATTATCAACATGTGTGTGTGTGTGTGTGTGTAAACAATTATGTTATGGTTTTCTAAAGATCTCCTGAGTATCTGAACTTCTCCAGAGGCTTTTATTTTAAAGTATTTAATAGATGGAACATAGTTGCTGCAATAATATTGGTTATTAAGGGGACAGGAAAACACTTTCTTCATAGACAGTTTGTTTTAGGATAAAATCTGGTCCAAAATGACAGTATGACACATGGACGTGAGCTAAAGGGGGGGAGTGTGGGTGGGAGGGGGTGTGCAGGGTGGAGGAGAGTGAAGGGGGGAAGATGGGACAACTGTAATAGCATGATCAATAAACTATATTAAAAAAATAAAAAATAAATAAAAATAAAAAAATTTCACTTTAAAAATAAATAAATAAAAAATTTAAAGAATGAGATGATTGACACTTCAGAACTTAGTCTATTTACATCCAACCTATAGAATACACTTTTTGCATCAAGGAATGCTTCAGGTTGTTCCTTTCATTGCTTCGGACTTCCTCGCAGCTTATTTTGCTTCTTGTTTTTTAGTTCTCATTTAAATCAGATTTGCATCCTCATTTTGCCAGGGGGCCCTGTTTTCCATTCCTACTTCTTTTCTTTTGGATACTTTTTACTATCCCCATCATGTCTTAAACAATTTTATGTGACAGTTATTGGGATATTTATTCCAAACTGGTTGGTTGAAGCGAAACCGAAAAATCTAGCTTTGCTGTCCGTCCACTGTGTGTGCCTGGCTGTACTGCACAGCAGCCTCTATCTTTGTCATAACTGTGTTTGAAAACAACTTTGAACTGGGGGTTTCTGGCAAGTTTACATTTAAAACTCCCATTTGTGGGAAGCAGAGATATATGACATGTCAAGATTCGTGCTGTTGGTTACAACTTAATTGTTGTGGTCAGGATATATGGTTTAACGGGCTTTGTGAGAGCAGTTGTCTTGTAGCTCTGAGGGCAGGGTATCTAAACTAAACCGATTTTGTTGTTCACATGGAAGCAAAAAGTTTGATTTGAAATCTAATAATAAAACTGATCATGTGCGATTTTATTTTCCTTATCTCTCAAGAAGAACTCTTCATTTTTTCAGAAGACCTCAGTTACTTCCGAGTATTTTAAAATTTTAGTAATCCTAGTCAGAAATGAAGTCAGAAAATACATTACAGGCTATTTCAGGTTAAAAATACCAGTGGATTCTGTATTGTTTGAGAGGAAAATATGCTTTTATAAAATAATTTAAATCTGTGTTGGATTGGATTTAAACTTAAACTGCACATACCCGCGCATCAAGGAATTTTTCGATGCATCGAACTAATGATGAGTGAAAATCTGGTGTGATATCATCACCGCTGTCTGAGTAACTTGATCCGTCAGTAACATGAGTTAAATGCTGACTCCGAAATGAAATTTCACAAAGATGTTCACACACTCTCAGAAATACCTTCTTGGTGTGCTTTGGAGCTTTGTTCCTTGTGGGCTCTGAGTAGGAGGAGACAGTTAATACACACAGTGAAAATTGTTTGCCTGTTATTTTAGACTCTGTTTCTGGCAAAATCAGGCAGAGAATGGTTAGAAGTGATTACACCGGAGAGATGATTTCTGTTTTCCTGACTGCCTAGCCTCATCGCCCCCTGATCAAAAATTAACTTCCGCTCTTAATTATTTAGTACATGAATGTGGCATAGCTCTCCTTGAAATTCTTCAGTAAGTTGAGAGAGAATCCTGTAAATTTGGCTTGTTACTTTGTATTGTTCTCTCTCTGTAAATTATATATATGTTAGAGTGGTTGGCTTTCAAAAAGCTAATAAATTTTATAATATCTATCAAGTTTTTTTTTTTTTAATTCTTTGACCAGGAGGAGTCTGTGGGTAACAACACAAAGGATTTTCATTGCAGAAATGGTTACAGTAATTAAATATTAAAGGTAACCTAAATATCCAGCAATAGAGGATTTGATAAATTATGGTATGTTTACATAGTAAAATGGCACACATATTCCTAAATTTATTTTTTTTCAAATGTTCAGTGAAATGGGATAAAGACTAAAATGTAATTTAAAAGAGCAGTACACATCATGACTAGTACATTTTTTTAAACAATAATCTCAGTTTCAAAAAAGCCCAACAGAATAAAAAGAAGTCCAGTGAGACAGCAGTCTCTGTTCTTAGATTCAGGTAACCCCTTCCAGCTTCTCTTTGTTTCCATCCATGAGTATCTATTGATTTTGTAATGATATAAAAAATCAATGCATATACATTATAGTTTTTATAGTTTTATATAAGTTATGATTATACTCCTTGATTTTATATGTGTGTGTGTGTGTAATGTAAACATACAATGCTCATTGGTTATATATGTTTTAAAATTCCCTTAATTATAGTGGTTAAAGTTTTTACATAAGAAAACTTGTTTCAATAGTGGTAATCTCAACCTGAAAACTGGAAATTACCACTTCGTCTCTGCTAGGTTGCCTAGAATTAAAGAGGCTGAGAGACCAGTTTTGGTGAAGATGGTGAACCACTGGAATTTTCATACTTTGCTAGAGGAAGCAAAATATCATACAAGTACCTTGAGAAATAGTTTAGTAGTTTCTTAAAGGTAGGTGTTCATTGGAAGTATATGATTTCGTAGCTATATTATTGGGTGTTTATTCAAAAGAAATGAAAATGATTG